>VWYI01035424.1:0-99783 GCA_013399455.1 Anthoscopus minutus
TGTGCAGGAGTTATGTGTATGAGGATAACTAGTCAATTAGTCACAGTCAGGAAGATTTACAGCATTTTTTCTGGCACCATATTCAAATTTTAATGCCCTATGAAGTTATTTTTTTCCCCTATGGTCTGCTAGGTGTTAAAAGATGATGCTGTAATGCATGTATGAATTGTATTCCCCTTTGATCAGCAATTTGAAAAACCCCATGTGTCAGTAATGTGAGAATTTGATCTCATGAGACAATTGAAGGGCAGATAAGCTAAAACTTAAAACAAGTAAATAATGTTCTTTGGGGAATAATATCTGGCCGTTTACTAAGGAAATTAAAAAATATAAATATTTACAATAGGAAGTACACAGATTTTTCATAATATTATAGCTGATTCTAATTTGGAATACATGCTGTTTTGCTTAAGTTTTTTCCATTTGCTTTTGAAATCTGATCCATACTCTACATATAAACTTTCTTATTTGCTCATCCTTTTTGTCCCAATGCCTGCTCTATTATTTTTCTAAAGTTTGTCTTTTATTGGAAATTTCATGTGCTTTGAAATTTAACCAAAAGATTGCCTTGATAAAAGGCAGATATTTAAACTGTTATTTACAAAATAGATATGTGCTGTATATATACTGTATCTATTTGTAGATATATGTATGTGACACTACCATTATTGAATGTTGTTTATGCATTACTGGTGTATTTAGCAGTTCTAGTGAAAACCATGGATAGTTTACCATCTGAATAGTCAAAATAGGTCCAGCATGGAGGAAAATAACGTCAAGTCATCATGACACACGTATACTTTCAATCTATTTTACCTCATGCCTTTCATTCATCTCATAAAGAACTATCAAATTAAACAACAGTGCGTTTTAAACCCATTATTTAAAAAAAAATAAAAGAAACAAACCAAACATCTTGTAATAAGCAGGGCCCAAAGAATGAAGCCATTGTCAGCACAGTGACACATCTGCATTAGGAGCATGCAACAGCCCTGCCACCCATGCAAGGAGGATCACAGTTAAAATAAGCTGTAAGGCTCTAGCTAGGGCCAGGCAGATGTCAGACTATGCAGAGATTCTCAACAGCTTTTAAATATGCAGATGCTGTCTAGGCCTTCTCTAAATAAGCCTCCGAAGACACTCAGAAGTGCCACTCTGAAGTGTCTACTCAGTGCCTTCAGCCTCTGGTGTAGGAACATTCCAGGGTTACAGCTGTGTCAGTCTCTTATGCTTGATACAGCCAAGAGATGTATGGACAGCTCTGCCTTGAAAGCTCAGCCCTCAGGGATTTGAATCAGGCCTAAATCTGAAGGCTAAACACCATTAATGCAGCAACAGTTGAACTAGGTGTTAAGAAACCAGAAGTTTATCCTTGGTCTCGGTCTCTTTCATTTGAACTAATATAACTGTTTTATTGGGCAGATCCCTGGATTGCTGGCAAAGGATTGAAATAAGGCCTTGTTATCCACTGAAGCCTCAGAGATTCAGGAATATAAGGAAAACTTGTGATTCTCTTACAGATAGGGGATAACTTTGCTTTCAACAATCTATCACCATCCAGGCCAGGCAGATTCTGCTCCACAGGGACTATCTAAAAGAATGGATTGCAGAGGCAAGCACAACCAGGCAACAGAATCCCAAGGATTTAGTCTTGAGGGGCTGCATATTGATCAGCAGCCAAGTAGCCCCAAGGTATTAATTTAAGATTTAGAGCAAAGATTTGACAGCCCTTATCCAGCTTTGCTGGGAAGGGAAATGTATATGATAATACCACTTTGTGGTGCACTACATGGGAGCTATGCAGCTCCCACCATCACGGGTTTTCATGGGTGACTGCAGCCAGAGGGCACTTTGACCACAGTGACAGGAGCCAGTGTGACAATCCTATTCAGAAATCACATTCTCAGCCACTGTCTCTAGTGTGCCTCATCCAGCTGGCGGAACAGCTTCTGGTTTGAGAGCATTCACAGCAGCTCAGAGTGAGTGTGGACACAGGACATAGCACATTGCTCCCATCATGTTTCTGACCTTTTGCTTTGCTCCTGCAGAAGTAATTAATGGGCTGTTTACAGCAGCAGTGGTTAAGGAATGGTTAAGTGGTTAAGGACTTCAGCAGCAAGCTTAGGAGTGATTCCTCTCCTGTGGCAAGCAAAAGCTGCTGTATAGTCATACCTCTGACTAATTAAAGCTAATTAAAGCCAACAGAAACCTTCATCTGTCAGGAAAATGGAAACAAACAGTCAGGAACGTGCAACACATGAAATGATGTCTGTGACTGATGAAAACCATGAAATGATGAAACCATGAACAATGGTTTTGAGAGGAAGAGAGACGTCTCTATGTTAAAATGCCTCTTGGAAGCCAAATCAGAGCATGGCCTCAAATTCTCTATCTGGGTTGAGCCAATTCCATTACAGATCTTTTTATTCTAGGTCACGCCTTTGGAGTTTTCAATACACAGAGTATAAAAAGGGGAACAAACAAGTTGTCTCTGTTCATCAGGAATCTCCAACTGTTGGATATTTTTTACTTTGGCCAGTTTTATCCAATGCCAGTAGTTGGCCAAAGACTAGAGAAGCCCAAGAACAAGGAAGCTGTAAAGGATGGTTTAAAACTACCCATAGCTGTGCGCACAAGACAGACCCCTTTAGACTTCTGCCAGGTACAGTCCAGGCAATCTGGAGACCATGGGCCAAGCTGTACAGTGCAGGCCTGTGGTGGTTTAAGAGGCACATGAATACTGTGCAGTTCAAAGGTAACAGGGAGAAAAATGCACAGGGAGCACAAAGCAGTGCCTTTCTGTAGCTGTGAGTTCTAGACCCACAAGTTACTGCCTTGTCTCCAGCTATAACCTGGAGGCATAATCAGCTCTGATCTGTTTGTCTTCATCTCCTCCTGGGAGCCATTATACAACATTAACAAAATAAATCAATTTTAAATAACTGATTGTGCAAGCTTACAACAGCATGGTTGTTCCTGGCATACCTCAGGGACGTTGCACAGTCCACCACCATCATGAATGAATGAATGAATGGGCCTTAGCTGTACTGCAATAGAGTAATTTGTTTTAATAATGTCTGAATATACACTGAGGTAATATTTGTGCAATCTCTAATAGAGTCCTGGGGTAGAAACTCACATATTAAGAGAACACTGTTTATTTACATTTAAAGAGCAGTTGCAGACAGAAAAGAGGCTTTAAAAATGACACCAGAAGGATCATATTTACTCTCTCCTTGTGGTTTCACCAGGAGGATCATATTTACTCTCTCCCCGTGGTTTCAGTCCAGGCTTGCCTGCTGCACAAATCAAAGGTGTTTTCTTTTAAATGACAGTTAAAGAAACTTCATGGGATTTGAAAGACATCTGCTTTTTATCCCCATATGCACAGTGGAGAGTCTGCAGTTGTATTTAGCTGAAAAGCTAGCAGCAGGGAGAGACTCCAAATGTCCAGAGCCTTTCAGTCCTTTCCAAGAGTCAGTCTTTCTCCTCTTAGAACTTTATGGTTGGTGGTAAGTGACATCCGTACATAGATATTAAAGCACTACAGGAAAAGCCCTGTTTTCAAGTTGGGAGTGGGTTTTTTACTGTTTCCTAAAGTTAATACCTTCCCCCATTAAAAAATGGCAGGATGCTTGAGAAGGAAAGAGCATACCAAGGTCTTCAATGAAACCTTCTTGGGGAAGATTGGCTAGAGACATTGGTACCTTAAATAAAGTTAAGAACCAAATATTACATGTTTGTCACTTTTGATTTTCCACGAGTATCCAACTGATATCTCTTGCTCAGTCCAATACAAAACTGTTTTGAAGGCATTTCCCATGCGACTTGTTTCTATAAAGATTCTACATGTTTCTTTTTAATTTATGGCAGGTCCTTGGAATGTTTAGTTCTTACTCCAAGAATAACTGTTTTTCAAAAAACAGATGAAATATCATTCACAACATGCAAAAATAAATTGCCATAGGCCAAGACTAGAAGTCACAAATTCTCTATTAATTGCCAACTATTCACGTTCATTTGATAAAGGTTAACCTGTATTTAACTCTGGCAAAACATCTTGTTTGACCACACAAATAAAAAAAATCAATATCAAATTTAAAAAAAAAAAGTTGCTGAGTTGTATGCAGTACATTTATGGTGTTTTGGGAGGAACACTGATGACTGCTTTCTGTCCTCTGGCCTACCTGCTTGCTAGACTACTTGTTCCTCAGTGTAGGGATTCACCACAATTTTTGTTGGAACAGTTTTTTACATCATAAAGGTGGGTTTATGGCTCCTGGATTGCTGCTACAGCAGTGGTGGAGCTCGTGAGAGTGCTGCAAAAGCATGATGCTGAAGATAAGGTTGAGATGGAATTTCCAGGCTCAGCAGGGCAATCAGTTATCGCTGTCTCTCTCTTTCCAAACAACAATATCCCTTCTGGGCAGCAGTTACTCATGTTTGGCTGTGACTCAGAAGCAAATATTTCCAAGCTTTGGAAAGTTTGAATGTAATCATTTGGCTGCTTGCAGTTATCTCAAGTGAACAAAATTGTTTTTCATCTGTTAGGAACTATATTCAGCTCAAGGCAGCTGAAAAATCATTCCAACACTCCACAAACCTGTGTGCTCCTCTCTTCAGCACTTTGTTTTGTCAGATTCAGGATGTAGACTCCACAGAAACGGCTTAACAAAGTGAATAAAACTCAAATGCCTGATATTGCTGTGGAACTCAATTTCATCTAGGGTGACAGCCCTCTATTTCATCTGTACCTGACACACTCTGGTAAAGCCACCAATGAATAATAGAAGTTCTTCTTGAGGAAGGAATGCAAGCAACATGAGTAAAACCCTTTTCAGGTTGTGATTTAGAGGCAGAGGTAAATTGTTCAACTTATACTAGTAATGGAAGCTCCATGACATTCATCATGACAAGCCCTATGATAGAGCAGTTTCATTAATCCACACTGACAGGAAAACAAAGGCCAAAAAAGGGGTTTTGAAAAGAATATTCACTACATAAAAATACAGAATATAAACCAAATTGGCTCCTTCTAAAAGAAACGTTGGTGATCATTGCTAGATTACTATAATGCATTAAATTTACAGTAAGCGTTCTTTACTTCATGAAAGTAACAAAGCAATAATAAGAAATCTTATCACAAAACTGTGAGCCTTATTTACAAGATATTTATTTTTACATCTTAATTTAGGAGTATTTTAATATGCTTACAGTTGATCAGAAGCATCAAGCACATTTCTGTACTGGAATTAGATCTCAATATATATTTCCTCTTGTTTTAGAAGAGACCACTGGAGTAGTTATATTATAAAAGTGGACATAAATGGCTTTTGAATAGTTTCAATTGTTTTTCATTTCCTTACATCTCTCCACGGACAAAAAAGTAGTATTTTCAATAAGTAGAGTAACATACAAAGTTCTGATTTTAAGTTAGGATGGAAAAGAGCTGATTCCTACATCACTGATGAAAACCTGTCACTAGATTTAATTCTGTGGAGGCTGTGAAACAGAACCATTTCCATGAAAAGCAGCATCATCAAAATTGCTAGAGAGCTCCTGAAATATCCCAGTTATTTTCTGCCAAGAAGCCAGGCCATACCCATGACAACAACCCTGCCCTGGCATCACTTACCCATTATGCTTTACACTAAATATCTTTAAAATTGCTCTCTGATACAAATTGCTCTCATTAGAAGTTCTCTGAGGAAATACGGGTTGTTGTATCTTAAGGCAGTTGTCTGGTGATATGCACAGAAAGTGCCTGAAAACCAATTTAGGAGTACAACTATAGATCAGATATATCTATTCTAATGAAGAGCATGGAAACAGTAAGCAATGCCAGTCCAAAGGGGATAATTCTAATTTGATGGAGTTTTTTAGTATGTGTTTGTCAAAATTATATGTACAATGTCCTATTAATATAGCAAATCTGAGTATGACAACAGTGTGAAACTTAAAAAATTCCTCCCTTTCTTGTAGCTGTTTTAACACAACATTATTTATGTCACATATTCTTTGACAGCAGTTAATTCAGGCTAGGCTTGGCTTAAGGATGTGTGTGTCATCTTCTAGGAGGAAAGTTAGGAAGAGTAAATATACAGCTTTCAGCTGTTTTTCAGAAAACTCAAGCAGTGTTTATTGGTGTGACATTAGCAAATCAACATTCAGAATGTGAGCCAAACAGCACTAAAGTAAATTGGAGGCTTTTTGGCTGACTTCAAGCAGCAAATGAGATACCATGTACTGAGATTTTGTTACGGGCATAAGACATAAAGATATGCCTATGATCTGCATAAGCACTTTCAAGAGGCTCTTCCAAGAAGATCAGTGAATTCTAGAATAATAGAAAGAACAACTGGAAACCAGCAGAAGACAAAGTAATACCCTTTACCATTTATTATTTTTGTGTGCGAAGAAAAAATGGTATTTCATCCACTGATGATAGAAAGCAGAGCAGCATCATGGTGATCTAAACTGATTTGAGAGAGAATATCCTCTTTTCCCCCTTCCAAAACTACATATAAATCTAGTCTGCTTCACTGGAAGAAGAGAGTGACAGAATTCTTGGTTCACTGCAACTAGTTAGAACATGGCTTTTAAATTTTTTTTAAAAGTCAGTCTAAAGCATTTTCCACTTTTTGTCCTAAATTACAAGCCTTGGAATAAGTTTTTGGGTTCTGATTTTTGTTTGCTTGTTTGTTTTTCACTAAAACAAACTTTGTGGTTTATTTGTTGTTCGCTTTCACAGTCTGTGCTACTCTGGAGAGATTAATCATGGAGATTTTCCAGCTTATTTTTCACAGACCATGTATTGTTTTAAACAATTCCTAGGACAAAAGATTTCAGTCTAATGGCATTTGTGAAATGGCAGTGAGCTGACTTTTCCCTATCCTTTCTTCCTCCTTGTTTCTTATGTTGAAGCACACTTCCCTTGGCAGTAAGCAGGAAATGAGTCACTGTCAGCATCTGAATTTTCAGGTACTAATCAGGTCCCAGGAATATCCAGCAATTAAACTGCTACAGATCAGCCTGAACTACAGAATTCACACATGGATTCAAAATTTCGCCATTGCTTAACTTCACAGGAAACAGAAATTTGCTTTAAGCTCAACTCGATTTCACACATTGCAAAACTACACTGCATTTCATGACAATGTTTTATGCAACTGGGGCTTGTTTGTGTGTTTAACAATGAAATATAAGACCAGGAGCCATGTGCACCAAAGCCAGGATAGTCTCAGAAACAAATGTTATACTTGGTATTGTGCAGAGAATACGTTCATCCCATTCCACTTGGCCTTCTCCCTAAATAAGTTTAAAGACAATACTGACAAGATACATCTACAGACACCATGAGACTTAAGTACGTGAGGATGAAAATGTACCAAAAGCAAGACTCAGTGACAACAAGCCCTACAAAGCAAATAAACAATGAGAAGTACTGCTTCATATTAAAAAATAACAAAATGCCTGCTTAAAGGAATAATGAGATTTCTGGTTTGCTAGCAATTAGAAATTTATTGTAATAGTTAGAAAATTAGATCTGTTCTTAAGACAGTACATTAATGTATAGAACACTTGTTCCAGTAGGGCTCTGATTCTGTCTAGGAACTCTATATTTCTTGAAGAAATATTGTTATTGTTATTGTTATTGTTATTGCTATTGTTACTATTACTAATAATAATTCTTCAAGGCACATGTCATTAGCCAAACTGGAGGCATCCATGTGTAATACTAAAAAGGGAATTCAGCATCAATTTTTGTGATCAGATGTTTAGTGGTTGCTCTAAACACTCCAGCAATCCCCCCTCATCATTTTATCTTCCTTTATCACAAGCTTTTTAATAGAGACATGACATTCTGCTTACTGCTGGGCTCTCTCTATTTATCTCTCTCTTAACAACACTTTGGCATCATCGGCTCCGCTATCTAAATCAGCAATAGTGCATGTCCGGTCACATAAAACTGGAGAGGGCTTCCTGAGATGGAAAACCATAGAATCTAAATCTATAGTTGGAAAACCACAGAACCAAAATATTAATGTTGGCTTGTTGGAGATTAAAGGACAAAGAACACAGGATGAGCACAGTCTTGTGTTAGGAAACACTACTCTGAACATAGAAACTTTGGAGGAGGAAATAAAATCTCCCTCAAAATGTGGTTATTTGTAGAAAAGTAACAAAGTAAACTGACATGTGTTTGCCCTTGTGAAGAGCCCAAAGTGCCACATAGCTCTCTCCTGCTCTTTTTACAATAACAGTTTTCACTCCATGTGAGCAAGGATGGTGGACTGCTCTGTTTCCTGCTAAGAGAGGTTATACATCCATCCACCTTGACACTCATCCAGCCTCAGCCATTATGAGGAGGGGTATAGTCTGCAACAGCCACTGCCCATGTAGCTATTGTCTCACTTCCAGCAGAGTATTCCCTGGTGGTAATGTATGGGAAGGGATAGAAAAAGTCCAGCTGGGTTTTCAGAGGGAATAGCATTTGTCTCATTAATTTGCTTATCTGGATTTGGAAAAGAGTGAAATTTACGGACCTCTTAAATTCTGCCTTAAAGCTCAACTGAATCCTTTGGACACAGTCAATAAACACAAAGTCATTAGAGAACAATTTATCAAAGTCTGATAACTAACAGTATGAGCTGATTGCAACCACAAAGCACAGGTACCTTTACCACCCAAAGCACAGGCAAATGAAAAGCAATTTGGAACCCACAAACTCATCAGCAAAATGGCTTCATTAGGTACACATTTATATCACAAGGGCATGCATGCATGTTCTTCTCTGTATTAGAGCAGGGGACAGAGTTACATAAGTGAGAGCAAAGAAAAGAAGCAAAATTCAACACTGAAGTAGAAATACTGGAAACTCTGTGAAAAGGTCTAGAAGGGCAGCTTTCACCATGCTGTCTCTGAAAAGCTAAGAACTGAAAACACCTTGACTCCTACTGTGCTTGGGTTTGTATACTTTGTAAATACACAAAATAACATCCTAGGTTTATAATCTGTGTTTGTGTCATTAGGCAGGATAACGATCTCTTAAGAAACAATGGTGTTTTGACAATCAAATCTTAGTCATCTAAGTTCCATGCAGAAATCTGGATGTTGTGATATCTCCCTTGCAGGGTTCCACTGAAGATTTTGCTCTTGCAGGTTTCAAAAAACATGAGGCATTAAAGCTGTTAGTTCTCGGTAGAGTTTGAGTATTCAACAAGAGCTGCAGCTCTGCTGGGTTCCACCCTATGGAACATGAAATATGTGCAAGACTAAAGCTGCAAAGCCAATGGGTTCCTTCAACGACATACTTTAAAAAGCAGGACCAGCAGGCTCTATTCAAGACTACATTCAAGAGTATTCAAAGATTTAAGATCTAAAGTCATGTCCTCAGCTCTTCGGCAAAACTCATCATCATCATCATCATCTCTACTGTCCGTTTCCATGGAGCTTTGCCAATGCAATTGCAGCTCCAGCTGAGCCCCACCAGACATGGTGTTACAGCTATTGCTGGACTGGACCATGAAATTCAGGATTCCTGGACATGAACAGAGATTAGTGAACACAACATAGCAAAAGTCTTGTTAGCTGAAGTCTCAGCTAGGGTGTTGAGTCAGCTGTTGTATATGAGCATTTCCATGGACACACATGTCTAAATTTTCAGAAAGGGCCTTGATGTCTCCACCTGTATTCTCACAGACCTTGCCATTAGCTTCTGGCATACCTTTACATTTTGCACATCAGAAACCTTTAAAGAGCAAAATCAGCTTTTTCGAAAAAGTATTCATTCTTTGCTCGGGTTCATTGCAAAGAGTGGATTTTAAAAATTGTTGTTATTATTGATACATAAAACAAACAGGATTTACAGTTTTTCTAATTTCTCAGATAAACACTTCACATTTAAAATTGCTTCCTAACAAACCACTTTTAAGCACACTAAGGTACAGAGAAGCACAGAAGGACTAAGGAAGCTTGTTGGGGTTCTAATGTGTGTATACAGACATTGCCTTGCAAGGGAAAAAATATTCATTATTTTCAGTGTTGCCTTACTTCTGCTACAGTCTAGCTCTCAATGCATTACTGAAAAAATTGGCTGAACAAATGATCCCACCATCTATCCTGCAACAGATTTAAAGGAATCGAGATGTTATGCTGAAACATGTTCTTCTATCTGTGGCTTTAAGAGATGGAGGACTTACTCAAGCCCAGGATAAACAAACATATTAGGAAGTCAGATGAGAGACCCCTGAGTCTTTGCTAGAGAAGAAATAACAAAAATAATCTCCTTGTGCTTAGAAGGGAAACCAGGGGCCCACACTTTACAACCAGCTCACTACAGACTTCTGGAAGAAATGGGCTTTCCAGTAAAGGAATGAACTAGTTTCCAGACAAGCTTGCCTTCCTCAGTGGCTGGGGATTGACAATACATCTGTATTAACAGTGCTGGGAACTACAAGTGTGATGTGAAAGGAAATATTTATGATGTTATTGCAAGCACCACATACTTATAAACTGCAAATTCCTGTAACTTTCACTGGCAAGCCTGTTCTCCACACAGCACAGGCTCACAAAGCCTACATGCTTCCAGGGCTCCAGCAAAGCAGCTTTCTGGCCTGGTAACATACAAAAGTATTTTTAAGATAATGTAATTTTTTTTTTCTTATGAACTTAATGCATTTTTGAGAGTTCTGAAAATGAAGTTCCTATTAGGAAAAATATAGCCTCTCATGTCTTCTTCATCAGCCCTTGCCTGATACGCAGAAATTTTAGTAAGGGGATAAGACACTAAGAGACAGCAGCAGTCTGAGTCCACAAACCTCTTCTGGGAAACAGGAAGTGAAGTCTTCTGCTGTGGTGAATTCTTCAGCATTACAATGACTGTTCTCTAAGCAGTTCATTGAGATTGATTCCTGCCATCCACAGAATCCTGGCTACAATCCATGCAATATGTTGGTAAGAATAAACAAAGCTGAAGTTTGTTTATTGATTTTTTTTTAATCTTTTGAACAGAGTTTATGGTAAAGCAATGAGGCTCCCTCTCCCAGTTAAATCAGGACATGCAGAACAGAGTTAACTTCCACAATTTTATGTGAAAATAAATAACTGAAGAGAATGGTCAGAGTCTCTCATTGAAGTGGTTCTCAGTAAAAAACAGCATATCTCAAAAATTGTAGGTCAGAGCAAGTGAAATTTTCTTCAGTGTGCCACAGTGATCTCCATCTCCTCCTGACAAGTTCCTCTTCTTCAGGTTTGATATTCACTTATATCCATCAAGACTTTTTTCCCTTGGGTCAGAGCTAACCAATTCAGAGTACCATTGAATTTCAACATTTTCCTCAAAACTCTGGGATGTGAAGACATGGGTTACATGTATTTCTAATCAGAAACAACAAAGCCAGGTCTTGGGGATCATTGGGAAGGCACCCAGTACCCTGACAGATTTCTACAGTGCATCTACCAAAGGCAGTGAGTAGAGCTACCCCAACCTCATTCCTGTGCCCAAGTGTGCAGAGGCTCTAAGCCACTTCTGGTTCCTCTAGAGGTGGCCCATTCCAGCAGGAATGCCCTGCTCACACCTATTAGTTTCAGCTGGTTACAGAGGAAGTGCCAGGGTATAAACTTGTAAATTCATTTTCCAGTTCTGAACTTATTTCAGAGCCCTAAAAATCTTGGAATAGTTTGTGGAATAATTTGTTTCTCTCACGACTCACAGTGCAACAGCCTCTTAAGCCAGCCCAGAGCAGCAGAAGAAGAAAGGGTTGGAGCTATGCTGCAAGAGTTGAGGCCCCAGCAAACCCCTGAGTTCAAGGCATGTGGAAAGCCTGCCTGGCACTCAAAATTCTAAAATCTTGAATTCAACATGGACATTTGGAATTTAATTGATGAGCTCCTGGGGCAGGAATCTGCCTTATTTTTTATTCTGTACAGTACAACACATTTTATACATCTACAGACGCCTTTTACTATGCCGATAAAGCCTTCAGAGTCTGCTGTTAAGTAGTCTGTGATTTTCACAGAGGATGGATGAAATTACAGAATCTGCAGAGTTCCCACACTAAACATCCATGGCAAAATGCATCCCAACATCTTACACCCATCAAACCCAATAAAATGAATTTTCTCAGCACCTCCCTCTAATCCTCCATATCACAATGCCCACAACTTCTGCTCCTCCAGTTAGATCATTTGGAGTGCCTACATTTGCTTTTCTTAGGATCAGATTATTTTTTTACACCAGCAGCTAGGAAGGATTTACCTCATTAGTACAGAGCTGTTGGACTGACAGGTTTCTAACAGATTTGTTCAACTTCCAGGGAAGCCAGGTTCTGACCTGGCACGAGTTGTAAGCAGAGCAGTGCATATAGAAGAGTACAGAAGAGAACAGGTAAGTCTGGTGAGCATGTTGGTGTGCAGTCATGACTCATGTGCTCATAGATAAATGTCCTGGGAGACTACAGACTAATACATTATTTGCCAGAGCTGACTGAAGTCACCAGCACTTGACTATTCCAAGAGTATTCAGCAGCAGGATCATTTTAGTCCTCCTGTTCACTCACTGCAGCTAAAGACAGATAAGCTTTGTAAATATATAACTGCTTATAACATAATTATGCTGAAGATGTTTTTTACTGTCAATTCAACACAATGGGTTTCTGTGTGTCAGGTAGAAGTTGAAGCATTTTTTATGGACTCACAAATGCTGGGTAACAAGCAACCACTTTGCTACAGAGGCTCACACTAGTCTCTGTAGATCAAAGAAAGGTCACTTGTGCCCAGTCACATCAAGAGACCTAAGAAGAGAGGCAACACCAGGAGCTGCTCCTGAAAACTGAGCATCTACCCAAATATGTGCTGACTGTAAGGTCTAAGGCCGCAAAAAGCATCCTAAAGTCTAACTGTTGCCAGCAAGGAAATTTATTTCCAACCATAACAATGGATTCATTTAGTAATGTGCTTCATCAAATGCCAGGCAGCAGGTGGAAATAGGTCAGGGCTCAGAGGAAAAGCTCTCAGAAAACAACCAAAGTATTTTCAACTGAAAAAGTCCACAGAAGCTTGTTTTTTTTCCTCTCTCCTCCAGTCCTTTTTGTCATGGTTTGGGCTCACAGGCTCATCTCCCAGAAAAGACTTGAAAAAACCATTCACCAAAATCTCTTTTCCAATCAAGTGAATTTCCTTAGCATAATGTCTGGGATTTTTTCATTTCTGGTTAAACAAAAAGAATTTCAGAACTGCAGGGTAGTTTGCTTTATTTCTACATAACTGAGAAGCTGAGATTTATTTGTTCTGATCTCCAAGTGCAGAAGGAAAACAGGATACTGTATCTGGCAGCAAATATGTGGCAATCACGCAAAGTAAACTCTCTCAACATATCTGTAATCTCTTCGTTGGCTTTTCCCTGATTCAGTTTAAGGCTCTGGAAAAAAGCTACTAAACCTGTTCATGTGAAGAGTGAGATAGAACTTATTAGTCATGGCAATTTGCTTCTTATTGGATACTGACAACCAGAGAGCATGGTGTACTGAGAAAAACAAACCTAGAATCCTGAGTCTCTTAGTCCTCCTTAGAGTCACCAGGGAGAAGAGAGTTCCGGGTTAGTTTAACACACAGAAGTTAGAGATATGAAGGAAAGCATGAAGAGAAGTTAGGCTTACAAAACTTTAGGGCTTGGCTTTTGACAATACTTTTGGGTTTTGTTATTTTCAGCTCACAGTACACAAATACATTTGCTGTAAACCCATTTAATCTGAGGGATGAGAAAGCTGGTTGCAGATTGTTAAAGGGATGTAACTATAAAAGGGCACAACTAGAAAACCAGAGGTACTTCCAATCTCTCCTCCAAATATAATTTTTCTTGCACCTTTTTCTTATTATATTTGAGTTCCCAGGTGAAAAAACACTATTCACTGAGAAAAATGTCCTCATCTATGCCTATTTGTATTTTCAAAAATCAGACAGTGTCCCCTTTGTTCCTCCTACCTCATTCTAGACAGACAAAAAAATCTTATTTCAGGCAGACAGAACATATACAGAGATGTCCCACATACTTACACATCTCATAATTCTTTTGCAAAAGTGACAGATTTCAGGGTACTTGTCAGACACCTAAAAACACTACCAAGGCATGTAGGGCTTCAAAGAAGCAGCAGGATGAATATGGAGCTCCCTCCTCATCCAGATAGCCGGAGCCTCACCTGAATCCCACAGGAAGTGCCCAAATTTTCTGCCTGCAGGGCAGCTTGGCCACCAGGCATTAGTTTGGGTCTCTCTCTCTGCTTCAGGAGAGCTCAAGGGAGCCATGCTCTTACCTCAGCAAGGGCTGCTAGGAGTCCAATCCCCTTCTATGCCCCTCAGGTGCAGCTCCCCAGGGGCTCTCTTATGTAGTTCTTAGCTTAGAAAAGATGAAGCAGATTAAACCCAGGAAAGAGACACAGACTGTAGAAATGTTAGTCCCCACATACTTCAGAGTAGTCCATGAAGAGATGTGTAACCTTGCTCCAACCTGGAGCAGCCCCTTGAGTAGGCTTATTAAGGGCCACATTTTGCAGTTTTCTAGGAAGCAGAGCAGAAGCCAGAATCAGCATCCCTATCTTCCAAAATGACTGTAGAGATATCCCAGTACCTGTGGAAACTGTCCTCAGAAACAACAAATAAATTCTACCACGGTTTAGTGCAGGCTCACTCCAGACATCTTTTTTCAAGGAAGACATTTAAGAAGGCAGGATTCTTTTGCATGGCTTTCTTTGTCTCCCAGTTGTTTCAACACATTTTTGTTCTTCCTGACATTAAAAAAAAAATCACTGACCCATCTGTCAATGCCATCTCTGCTTCACTGAGCTGCTTCACTCATTTGTTCACAGAGGGCTGAATAATGGACCAGCGCCAAAGTCCCAATCAAGAGAAAAGCTACTGGTAGTTACAGCTCCTCAGCATTATACATGTTTCTGAGTGTGACTGATTAAGACTGTTGTTTGAACAGTCAAACAACCGTGTCAGAGGTGCCATATCCCATAAATTAGTTTAAGCTGAGGTAATGTATGCGCCAACAGACAGCAATACGTCTACTAGCTCAGGTTTGGCAAGCAAAGGTCTGGGAAAACAAGACATTTAATCCAAGACAGAGTGGCACAACTGAGGAGACCCTTACAGGAAAAACTTTGCATTTTATTTATTTTTTGAGGGGAAAGAAAATATCTGAGAAAAAATGTTGGTGTCCAGACTCAGTTAAGTTAGACAGGAAGAACGGTCTAGTTCTCAAGGCATTTGCCACTAGGGGCTCCTGAGTTTTAATCTGTCCCCTCTGCAACCTCTGTAGTGCTCTACAGAAAAGTCATTTAATTCTAGTCCAGACAGTGAACTTTGTATGCTGCTGAGCAGATTAGTCATACAAGTGTATTCCTTTCTGTGGGACTACTCATGTGAGGAAGTCATCAACAGGGAGAGGGGGAGCAAATCTGGCCCTTGTATGGAGTCACACAGAGGGAGAAAAAGCTACCAAGAGTTTTAAATGGTCTGGCCTCCTTGGAGGAAAAACTATCTACAGTAATTCTGGAAGAAATTGTAGGAAAATTAAGGGACCTTTCTGATAGGAAGATCTGTTAAACTGAACAGCACTCTTTTAAGTAACAGAAGCTTTATTGACTGTTTCGAATACAATTAACTGGACTAAGAATTGCAAATGCAAGGAATCAAATAAACCCATTTCACCAGGAACACTGGGTAAATGAGTCTGTAGGGCTTTTGTGTTTGTAGCACCCATCATTTCTTACAGCAGGTAACTGAGACACCGTACTTGCTGGCAATGCAACCTGAGAAATTAACCCAAACAAAAGCCACCTAGAAATGTAATTTTTCTTTTGAATCAGAATTGGAGTGTAGTTTTGGAGGTTTGCAGAACCTCAACTAGAACTAGACCCTCTCAAAATTTACTTTAGTTAATTAGTGAGCGGAGGTAATATTTTCTATGCCTGTGTTGGGGGTTACATGGGGTTTTTTTTCCGTTTCTCAGCTATTGGAATTTTTTCCATTTAGCTGAGAGGAAAGCCTTGATGGTTGGCTGGGCCCCAGGGGGCAGCTGGGGAGGGGAGCGGGTTTGTTTTTTGGGTCCTTCTGGGAGGGCAGCACAGACACTCTCGGAGCTGTTTCTGCTGGGAGAGGAGGTTTTTTGCCATCATCCAGACGGAGCGGCTGTTCCTTCTGCTTCTGCTTCTTCCTCTCCGTTTGTGGCCTCTGCTCCCCTGTCCTGCCAGACGTGCTGCAGCCCCAGCTGCCACCGCGGAGCTGCTGATCCATCTCCTCCACCGGCCCGGGACTTTCTGCCCATCCCTGCCATTCCAGCGAGGTGTTTTCCTCAGAGCCCTGNATTCCACTGAATCTCTTCCAGCAACTGACTTGTGAGTCAGGTGCAAGAGGTGAACAAATTATTAGTGGTCTGAACTGAAAGGGAGAAGAAACTATTTCAGTTCCAGATTAATCTGAGCTGGAAAGGAGGTACAAAAGCAACTTCCTTGACCTCCTGTTATGATGACATCCTTGCTGATGCTACAATTTCACATGATCACATTGATTTACCTGAGGGGAAATCTGATATGAAGCAATCATAAGAAATCATGTTTTACTCAGCATTTATAACCTTTCTGTTACTGTCAGTAGATTATCTGTGTCTTCACTATTTGTCTTTCTTGCAGATCACAAAATTAAGCTTAAGAGTCCATAGAGATAGTGGTTCATTCTTCTGTAATAAAAGTAAGATGCCATACAGAGAATCCAGAGCAGGTTGGGAAGCAAGATGTGGGAATCCTGGTGTCAAACCAATTTTCTGCCCAAACCTACGTGTACAGTGCAGTAAAGTGCTGGTGTTCTAGGTACTTGCAAAAGACCTACTTTTCTCCTTAAGGAGCACAACAGGCAGGTCCTTCCTGCCTGTTAGTAATTCAGCCCTCAAGAACACAGTTTTCAAGAGCACATCTTCCTCAGCCAGGTGTATTTTGTGCCAATGACAAGTAGAGGTTCAATTTTTCCTTCTTCCCTGACCCCTCAGATTAGGAGTATTACATAGATTTTCTGGATTGTGATTTTAACTAGTCTAGACCTGAGCTGAGCTGCAAAAATGTGTTGTGCCAAGACAGAAAAGTGTATGACTGAAACGCTACAAAGCTCTGCATCCCAGTTACACCTTGCATAAGACTGATGTTACTGTGGTATTACCAGGCCTTGATTATTACACCTGGATGACTCATAACCAGAATATTTTCATAAAATTATGAAGATATTAGGGAGAAGAACATGTGAAGGTGAACCTAGTCCATGAATGCACTGCCTTGTGCTGTGGACTATAAAAGCTATTAGCTCACTTGGAATTTCCTAAAGTTGTGGTGTACTGGAGGACATGTATCCTCCTACATCCTGGTGTACTGGAGGAGGAATAGCTTATTCATTCTTTCCATACCAGAGAGGCTTCTCTCTGAGCAGGGTTTAGTCCATTTTCACTCTGGAAATATTCCCCTTTTAGAAGCCCAAGACCTGGGAGGGTGGCTGTTCTCATTTAAGGGGAAAGAAAAGAAAACCCCCATGAATTCCAAGGATTTAGTGTCACTGATTGGATTGTATTATCCAGAATCAAATAGCTTAATCACCATTTATACTAAAGCCTTTAGCACTGCTCAGGCAGAAAATTGTACTGTCTCCTGCTCTCATGTTCCTGCAGTCTTACATTTTCAAGAGCTTTAAAGTTCCTGGGAGAGGCACCAGGGCACAAAGATAAGGCTTGCAGTTTTTACAAGCCTATGTACAAAGGATAGCAGAGAAATCCACAGCCCAGGTTCAGGCCTTGCCTCTAGAGAGTTATGGTGCCACTGTCCAGATACCAGAACTATTCAGAAACAGTTTAATTTGAAAATCTAGTTGGGCTAATTGACCTTGCTGAGAAGATGAGACTCCTTTATACATGAGATGGGTTCACATCTCTCTCCAAAATATTATTCTTAAGGCATGCTTGTGCATTATGTGGCAGAAATTATATTGGGTTATTCAGTCCAAACTCAGGTGGTGCACGAGGAACTTCATACTATGCAAGTATTAAGTCATAGAAAGATCCCACAGCCATCCAGCATATTCAGATATGCAGTATGTAATTAACATATTACAGGAGACTAAGAGCTGCAACTGGAAAGGCAATTGCTGAACAGCCTGAAGAGCAGGACTGTGCTTAGCAGTCACAAGTGTTAGGCCTGCTTGGAATTTGTAAAGGAAAACAAGTTAAAGTAAAGGGCAACAACTGTGTTTTGTGCAGCACTTGGCTGCACTGCCAGTGAAAGGAAAAACAGACTCAAGTTCATAAGCACTTCATGATCCCTCGCTTTGTTTTCCCTTCCCTCACCCTAACACCTTTCAAATTACCTTATTAACATAAACCACTCATTCATTACACAGAGGTTTAGTATTTGCAGGAGTTTTAGGGAGGAGTAACAGTTACATAATGGCATCTGCAGCTGATTTACATTTATTTATCCAACAGTGTTCTCAAATCTCTTGCCCAAAATCCAAACAGATGCCCTCTCAGGAAATGCAGAGCCTAAACAATGCTCACATGCAAGGCTGTCTGAAATTTTAATTGCAGAAAGATCAGGAAGTTGAAACTGAAGGTTCACAGAGCAGCTCTAACCTCTTCTCCCTGGGTGTATCACGTTTTTGCAGTAGGGTCTTTCATTACATAATCATGCAGAATGGACAACTCAGCTTGCTGTTTGTCATGTAGAACCATCTCACACATTGCAAAGGATTTCAACTCCTTTGCTGTCACCTCAAAATAACTTTACTTCTTTACTACCCTGGGAAGTAGGATGCTACTTAGGAGTGCTAATCATACTCTGAAAAACCCTACAGAGATAGTTACAAGGGAGCCTGTGTGTCTAAGGAAGGACAGAAGCTCAACAAGGTGCTAAGTACATTCATATCTTGAAGAGCAGTGGTGGACTCACTGATTAATGCACTTATTTCAGTTTAGGTACATCTTTTAACAGTGCCCAGGTGAGTAACAGGATGCCACACACGAAGGAGGGAATTAATTCCAAGTTGTCCTACATTGTTGCAGTGTTGTACAGAAGTCAATACAGTAGGTTGTCATGAATCACTTTCAGAGCTAACAAAATAATGTCAACAACTGTTTTAAGATGAGTTTGATGAGTTCATGGAGAGTGAAAAACTAGATAACATTTAAAAAACCCAGATTTAGAGAGTCTGCAAATCTTACCCATCATGGTGGTCCTCTTTTCATCTACATTCATTTGGTTTATGCATCAGTGACTCAGTTCTGTATCAGCAGTTCAGGTGTTACTGCCATGTCCCAGCAATTCTGAATCAGTCACCAGGGCTGATGCTCTGTAAGATATTTCAAAAGCTCTCATAAAAAATGTGAATCATTTCATGTTGAACACCAAATAAAGCAAGCCTCTGCCTCTGCAGACAGCTTCAGCAGGTCTGACTGATTCACTTGGCATGCATACAAGGCACAGAATAATTATAGAAAGACTTGGGTGCAAAAAAGATGCTTTGTTTTTCCACATGGTTAATGTATGTGCTCATCTGGGAAAGCACTCTATCTCAGCTTAAAATATTCTGGAGAGGCCAGAGCATTAAAAACAACAGAAACACAATGAAAAGGGATGCTCTCTCTATCAGTGGTAGTGAGTAAGCTGTCAGCTTTGATAAAAGCAAATCCCTAATGTTAAATGGAACTTAACACAGTTTTGTTCCAGATTCAGATTTTGAACCTTTTCTTCTCCACCTGAATGTAACAGTGCTTTGATCAAGGATGAAGTGTAAATGTAATAGATGTAAAGCCAGATTGGATTTAATTACAAACTCCCCACTTCCTCTCCTAGCTGTGGAGTATTCAGGTACTAGCTTTACCTCTCCTTTCCCATCTCCCAGTGTTAAAATGTCTTGCCCTCAAAGACATTCCTGCACAAATGAAAATAAGATAAACTGAATCAGAGGGAATGTTAGTCTCCTAGGGAATGATATACTAATTTTACAGTACACTACATCTCAAGCACTAAACCATGATTAATTTATAATAGCTGCTGATTTAAAAAGTGAAAAGGACCAGACTTTACATTGCACAAAACAAATGAACAAATGACTGATGCCAGCCAGATGCTAGAGCAAGTGTCTACCTCTCCCATTAACTGTCTGCCTCAGACTTTCCAGGAATCCTTCCCTAGTGGCACTGCTATGGCAAAACAAATACTTGGTTTATTCAGTCACTGACACCATATTCCTAAGATCTGTGAGACACATTCCTTACCTTCAGGATTCCTTGCAACATTTCAGTAGTTAATCACTGCATCATGAAGAATTTGTAGGCAGAGCTAAGATTCCAGATTCACGGCTTGCATGTAACAATGTGCTTCTGCCCAAAGCAGTATGTGCTTAATCCTAGCCCAGCTGCTTCATTGAATCTCATTACCAGAAATCAATGTTGAGGCAAATTTAGTTTAAGTATAATATGCCACAAATATACGTTGCATGTGTTGTATGTGTTGTATGTGTTGCAAACAGATGTCAGCCTTTTGACTGGATGTGTCATAGTCTCTCCTTTGCTGAGAATTTAAGTCAGGAAGATTTTCTTGAAGGTAAGTGCTAGCTAATAGAGTTTAGGATTATTGGGAAATCCTAGGCCACATAGAATGGAAGACAAGTAATGATTACAGATTTTTCTCTGCAAAATGTCTGTTTACATAGATAGCAACTCACTGGTTGCACAGTATCCTAAGACTTTCCAAAGGTCTCACAAAACCCTACATATTCCCATAAAAATACTGTATATACCACTGCAACAGCTATTGATTGAGCATTTGTGTGCAGGGTATTGGGGAAAATATTGCTCAAACATGTTTCTTCTGACTAGACTCCTGTAATTAACTTTTACCTTTTTCAGGATACTTTGTTCCCTAACTCAGGCCAACAGGCCAATTGAACAATCCAGAAAAGTCACAAAATGTGATTAGAACTTGGTACGATAGAAATCTGCTTTCTTTCCAGAAGAAGGAGAAAAAGAGAAATTCAGTGAGTGTTGGTTGAACTGCCTCTTGGTTGAATTACTAAAGTATGATATAATGCACCTTGGCTCTCCTTTCCGACTTGGGAACAGTTTAGGCTGCTGTTCCTGCCTGCAAATATTCAGAGCAGGCACCATAAAGGCATATGTGAGCTCATATCCAGGGAGAGGTTTTGGCTGAGGTCAGGACAGTGATACAGACTCCACTGCAGTGCTTCCTTCTTAATCAGGGTAAATCAATCATGCTGATTGGAACTGTGGAATAGCAATCAGGTCCAGATTATAACTCAAATAAGGTGAAAGCCTGTCTACTTCTTCCTGACTTTCCTCTCTCAAGCAATTTTCAATATAAATTAAAATAAACACCAAAAGTGAACACTTTGTCTGAAAAGCTTGTCTAACTGCCACTTTGTAAGGCAGGGGCCTGTATCACCTTGGCCAGGAGCCTTCTTTAACAGATTCCATTTTTATTCACATGAATATTCCAAGGTCTTGTGGTTAAATCCAGAATAATTCAGGAGGAATTTTTCTAGTGTTTACATTAGGACAAGAATTCACACTGAGCAGTAAGTGCATTCCTTTAAAGTTTTGTTTATCACTGGTTTAACAGCTTTCCATATGCTTCTTCCCCACTATGAAAGCTGCACAGGAGCAGTGTAAATCCATCTCAATGCTACTTTAAGACTAATTTCAGGGTTCAGTCATCCATAGATTGCACAGTGTGCCTCGCTGCAGAACGTGCTGCAGCTGGAGCTGTTGGTGCTTGTTATGCTACAGGTGCTCTCTACAAAGAGAGGGAGCACAAAACAACCAAAGAGATGCACGACTAACCAATTTTGGTTTATCACAGACTTCTTAGAAGTCTTGACCTCCAGGTGAAAGGCTCCCTATGTTAGTAGTAATTCATCTCTCCTTCCTTTTGACAAAATGCTCCTGTAATCTATTTTTTCATGGTGCTTCTGAAAACAGGTGGATGGTTCCAATGTTTCCACTTTTCCAATGGAGCATGGCTACACAAAACCTTCTTCATGCTGGCCTTTGGCTAAATGAACAGCACTGAGAAGCTGACTCTGGTGTCAGCCTCTTCAGACGAAAAAGATTACAATAATGCTGCCAGAAACCAGAAGCTCTGAAGGAGCAACAAGCCACCAGACTGGACAACACACACACCAAAAGTCCTGATGGGACCAAGGACAGAATGGATGAACTGCAAATGAAACAATGGGCATCTTTTATGCATGACAATTTCTGTGATGGATGACTAGAAGACATAAGTGTTGCATTACCTGCTCATTTCCTAAGACTTAAAAAACAATTTATTATGTCAGAATAAGAAGCAATGTATTGAACTTTATAGAAGCATTCATCATATGAATCAACAGCACATACTTGCCTTTAATACTGTGTTCACCTCCAAAAGAGCCACAGAGGACTTACCAGAGTTAGGTAACAAATGTGACTAGTAGCAAAAAGTTTCTCTAGAGGGGAGACTGAGGCTATTGAGGTCAGAATGAAGATGCTTAAGAAAAATCAGGAAATTGTCCAAAACCATTACACTATTCCTGAATACTGGATGGCTGCAACAGAGACTGTGTAAATGTGTAGCATTAGTTTTGCCTACCATGGATTTAATCCTATTGCTGTCATACATGTGCAGTGATTTTGAGAAATGTTAAAGTGGAGGGGAAAATGTTTAAGCGAGGGGAAATTTGGCCCAGATAAACATCAGTCTGAAAAGGTGAGCAGTATGCTGTAAAGTCCAGTTCACAGTTCACAGCAAGAAGAAAAGAAGAACCCAAGTAGCCACTGATTAAGTCACTGTAGCCAGGAATTTGGTGGCATACAGGAAGGAATTGAAAATTTCATAGGGCAAAAAAATCCACATAGAGGCAGAGGGGCTGACTGAGAGAATATACTGTGAGGTATATTGTGCTAGGCACAGCTATTTCCTCATCAATGGAGAGAAAAAGGTGGAAGGACATAATTTCAAGCGACAGCCAGTATTTAGTCTTCACTAGTGATACTGTAGAAGCTTTCCTGAAGCGATTGTACAATATGGATACAAAATATCAGAATAGGCTTGACTAATTCTATGTGACATTTCTTAAAATTTTGGAAACAAAGAATTCCTTACAGAAAACAAAATGAAGTAGACCAAATTATGAGAGAAATCTACTTCCCAAGTGGATTGCCTATGATTTCACAGGTTATTTTGAAAGAATTTAAATAAGCTAAAATTAAAGACAGTGTGATAACTGTTGAAATCAGGTAAGTCCAATTCTGTGTTCAGTTATACCAGTTATTATTTTATTGTTATCTTCCTGTTGCTTTCTCCTGTGGTACAGGTATGACTGAATGGAAAATAAATGCATCCAGTAAACCTTGTTTCTTGTCACACTTCTCAGCAGATGTTTTACAAACTTTACCAGCAAACAGAAGAGTCACTGCAGGGCACATAAGGGAAAATAAAGCCTCTTTAGGAACAGCCAACTGACAGCAATGGGACAAATCCAGCTGTAAATCAAAGGGGAATCCTTACTATAAAATAAAACAGTGTTCTACTGCCCAAACACAGCTGAAAGGAACTGTTATATAGTGCATTGCCTCATAACCAGAGAGCTTCTGTCACCCTATCTATAGCAATAGCTTTGAATATTGTGGTCCAAATTCTCTCATTTGCTACATGTGCACAGTGATTTTTAGGGCTTTATTCTGGGACGATTTGGTCCAAAATAAGATAAAACTGATAACTTGGTAATTTTTCCTCCTTCAGCACAAAATAAATTTGCTCACTGCAAAGCAACAGCCTTTCAAATGCCTTCTCAGTTTAGGAGACCATAGAGTAGTCTAATTGCTTGCCAGTGAAGTCAGGCTATAACCATGGCAGCTACATGGAGCAGGGGGGCATAAACCTTTGATGTATGAAAACATCCAGGTGGATAAAGCAGATTGTTGTGCAAGTCCATATGAGTTGTGCATGTGTATACATTGAGTGTGAAAGTGTGTGGTTTTAGGGTGGGAGTGAAGCAAAGAAGAGCCCAGCAAAACATTCAGCAGGGTAACTCTGGGTAAGTTGCCAGCTGGGTCCCAGCACTGCGGACACCCTAAGGACACTGCTGTGAGTAGGCTGAGGGTCACAGGGCAAGGAGGCAGGGAAGGGATAACCCAGCAAAGAAACTTCACCCAGTGCAGACTGACTCTGGCATAATACAGCAGTAATGTGCCTCAAGGGGAAAAGCACTAATTCTGGCCTGACCTTGTTCTAAACACTGCATTTGTTGCACAGAGAATAGCACAAAAGATGGCTCTTTTGCTCCAGTGAATCCAGGGTCTGGGGCCCTGTGCTGCCTAGGAACTGGCAGCACACCTATCTACAGAGAAGGGGAAAGGGACAGTCTCCCTTTAGTAATTCTTAGTCTGGCATTAGGTCAAGCTTTTCTTCATCATTTTCCAGAGAAATTGGAGCCTTCATTCCTTCCTTTCATTAAAAGAAATGAATGTATAATTGATGATCCTGGAGCTTGATATCTTCCACGTGTTAAAAGATTAGCTATCGCAGTGGCTACTGCCAACAGCACAAGCTGATGTGTTGCAACCCTCGTCTCCAGGGTCCTTTTTAAGGGAAAGCCCATTTCCATGGTCTAGTCAGCCACTGGCCTCTTTAATTCTGTGAAGGTACAAGCACAGCAGTGATTTTGTAAAGATGGGTCTTCTCCTACCAAGAATCAAGCCGTGACCCACCCACTCATCCCAGTGAAGCTGCTGAGTGAGTAGGGGGCACTGACCTAGTGATTTGCACAATGGTAGGTGCAACAAAGCGTGGGCAAAATTGAGGTCAAAATCCATAGAGCAATTAAAACCTTTCCTCTTACCATCCAGCCACATCGTTATGCTCCAAGAATGAGTGATTCCTGCAGAGTGCCCTTTGGAAAGGGTGCTGAACTGAATCTGAACAGAAAACCATTTTGAGCTGCTATTTTTTCATCTGAGACCACACAGGAAACTATTATGATGATTTTGCTGAAGCTGAGCCAGGATGAGCAAACATTGACTTTTCTGGTTCCGAATAACAGAACAGGACTTGACAGCTTCACCGGGGACCTTTCTGCATGGGAACAGCTTGTTTCTAGCAGATCCTGAACCTCACAGCTTTAGGCATTCATCAGCTTTCCCATCTGTTCTGCCCAGATGTACACAGTGATGCTGCTTTGCTCTGCAGATCTTTGCAGCAGGCTGTTTGCCACAGCAACTTTTTCACCTGTCTAAATTGATGCTCCTTACTGGAGAAACCTGCCAAATTTTTTATTCCTCTGTTTGAAATGTCCTCTAAGACTGCTGAGATCCTTCTGTGTCTGCTCCTTCCAGTTCAAGCACCGGGATACAGCCTTGAGTGCAGCTAATGAAGAAGATGTAGATATGTATATTCCTGCACTGTATAATCATAGGTTAATCAGGGAAGGCAGAGAAACCTCTAGTCCTTTGACCCTGGTGAGCTAGATTTTCCTTGCCCTGTCAAAATACTGTAACTACCCACTGTTGTGCTACAGCTTAGCTCCAATTTTTTTTTTCTCAAAAAGGCAAATTTACATGCCCTGTCCTGAGGCTTGGCATGTAAAGCTGTCCTCATTGCAATGATGGCCCTCAGCCCTTGTTGATACACTGATAACAGCAGTGCCAAGCTACATCTCTGTGAACATCAAGCTATTTTGCCACATACATACTCTGTCATCCTTATCCTGAGGTCCAGAGCAGCCCCAGTGTGGCCACATGACTTCCTGGGCTTGCCTTCATCCACCCAGACAGAATTTCTGATGATGTAGAAGACTAGAGGACCACAGTAAACCACAGGATGGAATTCATCCAGCTGCCCCAAACCAGAATTATCCTTGTATTCCCTATTTGTTTAGATCTGTGCCTTCTGTATGGCAGGAGATACTGTGGTAACCAGTAAGCCATCACTGGGAAGTCACTATAAACTGTAGAGTTTAACATTTGGATGAGAAATAGCTCACAAGAGTTGTAAGAGTTGAAAGTTCTGGAAATTAAGCAGCTTATAAATGGCCAGAAGCAACTATGAATGGTTTAGTCTCAGATATATCTCCCAACTAAGTGCTCCAGGGTTATTTCCTTCTCATTCCCCCATACACACAGATTTTCTTTTAAATCCCATCTCTTCAAGTCAATTTCATAGTGAGAATAAAACAGGAGCACAAAGCTGGAGACTGTGCAACTGAAAAGATCAAAAACTATAAAATTTGTTTTCAGAATTATTTGATCTATAATGAACTGCAAATTCAGTAGAGTACCAGCTTGCAACAGCTATGCCCTTTACCAGCATGAGCTGAGAAAGAACAATGACAAAATGAGTCAAAAATGCTGATCTCCTGGAGAGAGGGCTTCTGGCACAGCAGGGCAACATAAACAACTGTGCTATATATGGGACTGGTCCTTGGTTGAATACACAGATGTTAAAGATGACCTCAAACAGAACCCCTGTTCAGATACACAAAAAAATACATAGGATAGCTGTGTGGTTTGAAGCCTGGGCTGGATGCCAGTAGCTTCCAGTTTCCCTTTTTCACAGTTCAGTTCATGCTGATGGCCCCCAGCCTTTGTTGACACACAGGCAGTGATAGTGAGGAAGTTATGATCTGCTGGGAAATCATGCACAGCTCCTTTTGTCAGCCAGTCATGCCAGAGACCCTGGGGACAGACCTTGTCTCAGCCTGTGTGCTCCTCACAGCAGAGGCTGTGTCTTGCTTTGGGCACATGCCCCCCACTCAGTGTGATTTGTCTCCCAAAGTGGGCAGCCATTAAACATTTCCATACTCCCCCATATTGTGTTCTCCTGTCACACAATAAGTATGCATTTACTCTCCAAATTTAAAGTATTAAGTATTGAAACTGAAAAGGAGAGGTTTTTTCTATACTTTATCTATGGGCCCTTTCTATGTTTATGGCCTAATGTCTCACATATTCTGATGCACTATTTTACTGCAAAAGTATGAGATGCTTATATCTGCATTAGATCAGGGAGGACTGGAGAGATTTATGCAATGTGTATTCTAACACTGACACAAAATATTTGTTTATGGGGAGAGGGGGTTGAGGGAAGAAAGTATAGATTGTGTTTTAGAAGCAATGAAGTTAATGAAGATGAATTTAAAATATGCCCCTTGGCAACATAGTGGTTCAGCAGAATCAAAATGCTTTTGAATTCTGTTCTGCACTTCATACATTTATGGTTTGTTCTGGACAACAATCCTTAAATAATACGGTATGATGATAAATTATGAACATTGGGCAACCCTCTACGTCCTTGAGATCAGCTGGTTAGAGCATAGTGATAATAACGCCAAGGTTGTGAGTTTGATCTCTGTATGAACAATTCATTTAAGAGCTGGACTTGGTGATCATTGTGAGTCCGTTCCAACTCAGAATATTCTGTGATCCTAATGGACATGCTTATCTTTTAAAAATTATTTTCCCACAGTCTTCTTCTAGGCTTCTTTAAGGCAAAGTTAAGATGGCTCCCAGAATCTTATTTCTTAATAAATATTACCCAAGAGCAGCAGATTTCAAGAGGACAAATTTGTTATCATATAATGCACTCCAGCTTCAGGAAAAATCGAATTTGAGAGAAGACATGTTTGCACTGGTTTATACATTTTTGCTCTCTGGATCCTGGATGTCAAATCATTTGCTGTGTTTCTTTGAGAGCTGAAAGATATTAGGTCCAATTTACCACTTTAAAAATCCCTTCAATGTTCTTCTGATGAATTGAATGAATCTGATTTATTCATTCTTCTTTTTGCAAATCCAGAATATAGCTGAACTTGAACAAAATGTATCCTGTCAGTTCTGAGACACAAGCACAAAATTCTCAAGACAAAGACTAGGTAAATGCTATACTCTACCTTTTCTTGGGGCAGGAGGAGGTGTTAGTATTTTTCCAAAATGGTTTCATTCAATTTGCCCAAAAATTGTTACTTGGTGTAATGACTTTGTAAGACTCTTTCCCCCCACTTTCTTATTTGTTTTTTTATCTTTGAGATTTCCACCGGGTTCAAAAGTTTACTTGGTGAAGATAGAAGCCAGGGTTAGGAAAAAAAGACTACTAACTCAGCTGAAAAAAAAATTAAACTCCTTTTACTTCATATTGAGAAAACATTATACTCAAGAATTTTTGCCAGAAAAAATTAGAGGAAGGGTAGGCTAGAAGCAACTTAGCCATTGTTTAAGCAGTGGGAACAAGATCATTCATCCTGGTTTATTTATGTAATTTCTGATATGGACACATAAACTGCTGATTTTAAGCCCAAAATCAGCTTTCTTCTTCACAGATGTCTGTGAAGTCTGATTCAGCTAAAGATTTTTTGAAAAAATTAGCAATTTAGCTCTAGATGTTTCACCCAAAGCAGAAATTCACTGTGAAGATGCCATTCTTAGTTCTGTAATTTCTTCATGATTTCAAAACAAATTATATATATTTATTTCAGTGCAAGTAAAGGCAATACAACATGAGGATGTGGCAATGTCTTCTTGTATGACTCAAAATTAGCTACACTTCAATATTCCAATCAAAATATTTCAAGGCACTGGAATGTATTGTAGCCTTGTTTCTTTGTGCATTTGGGATCAAAAATAGCCAAGATACTTCATTTTTTAAATAGTCTTTTATATTGTAGAGCTGATTGTTTTTCCTCCTAATAAAAAGTTAATTAAAGTCTGCTGCATACAGTTGGATTAATTTCATAACATAGCACATGATGCACAGCTCTACCACAAAAAACCCTTCCTTTCCTTTTTTTTTTGGTTTGGTTTGCTTTAGCAAGGGAAGTTTCAACATGTGAAATATGCACCAGGATAAATTCCGCACTCAGTCCTTCCCACTGTTCTCCATCCAACCACATTCATTTAAAAGCTGCATCCCCATTCCACAAGGATGTTCCTTTCCAGCAAGCCAAACCTTCTGCTTTGGCACAAGTACACTAGAAAACTGGGTGATGAAACCTAGAGCTGTGCTCTGGTCTCATACCATTTGTTGCTTTGGGATATGCTCTCAAGAAATTCATTTGGCAGAGAAGAAGGAGATATTTCGTACCTCTGACACATGCCAGGCTGATTCTCTTCCCCAAACCTGACTCAAGGAAAGATTCCACCTGATAGGACATTGCAGCCCAAAGTCCATTCCACTCATGGATGCTGTCAAAAGATGCCACAAAACATGGTTGACACCATTTCCAGCCTGCGTGCTTTACCTAGGAGTAGATAGGAACAGAGAAAAAAGTTTCAGCGAGTGCACCAGCCCGATTCTCTACTAATATGTGCAAAACACCTTTTTTCAATTGAACATTCATCCTTCAACAGAGCAAAAATTTGGGGTCCTCAGGGTAGAGCATAGAGAAATGTGTATGCAAAAGAAATAAGATATCTGTCTCACTGACATCTGTTAACATTAGTGTCTTAACTGAAGCCCTATGATCAGTTTGCTGAGTGGTTACAGTGTGACCTTTGTCTTTTTCAACTTCAGATCTCTATGCTTGTAAGTCATAAAATTAGAAAGAGAATTCTTTTTAAGAGCTCAAGATATTTTACAGAGGAGGAAACTGATGCACGCTAGCATGATGCAAGTGTGGTGATCAATTTAGGCAGCAATAGAGTGGGACAGTTCTAAGAAGAAAAATCTTGTGGATTTCTGGAAGAGCAGTATTATGTTCTAATCATTTTGAGACTAGAATAAGGAAAATAGAAGAAAGGTGGGTTTTTTGTTGCTGTTGTCTGTTTTCTTGGGGGGGGTGGGGTTTCCTCTCAGTAGGCCCATCATAGGTCAATTAATGCTTTTAGTGCAAAAAAAGGGAAAAAAAAGATCATCTGGTTCTTCATCAGCTGTGCAGTACATACTCTTCCAGTTAGTAACTAAGTTAGTTAGCTTCTTCAAAGGATTTAGTACTTTCTTTTTCACCCTTCCAAAACAGAACAATAAGGACTGTAGAGATCAAAATTATTCAACTACGTAGTACAGTTTCTTCAATAAAAACCAGCTGGTACTGCAAATAACAATAGCCCAGCCATAGACTAGCTTGCTGTTTGCAGTTCTGTGCTCTCAATAGCAAGAACCATATTGCTTTGTTTCAGCAGAATGCAACTCAGCATGAGCCACAAGATGAGAAAAATAGATAATGAAGACACAGCACTCTGCAACCTTTCACTGAGTTTTAATTCCAATGTGAACAGTTGTGCAGACTTAATTAGAAAATGACAGGGCATTGCTGCTAGAGAGAGACAGCTGACACAAAGCATTCCAAGGTGCCTTGGACAAAGGTCAGTCAAAAACTCTATTTGGCACACACACCATAAATGCAAATCATTTTTATAGACTCAGATTTTCTGCAAGAACATATACGCTTTTAGTCATCTATTTGTTTACATCCTTAAGTGCGGTAGATATATCATTTGGCTAGGAGAGCCTAAACTAAACAACAGCTTGGGGGACTGAGTCAACCTTGTTTCCTTGTTTTTCTTATATTTACATTTTTCACAGAGATATTTCTACATTTCTTCTGTAAGATAACTGCTTATTTACTAAAGAAAAAAAAAAGTTCCAGATAGCTAAAGGATTAGCAGAGATGGAGATGAAGCTTGGTGGGCTGGGAAAGGTTATCTAAATCCTGAATAAAACATAATTTTTAATGGGGGCTGAGCAAACTTATCTTGAAAGTGGAGATGAAAAATACAGGGCCACTTGAGTAAACAATGATGTCATCAAATGGCCACATGATATCTGCCAAGTGTCATTCTGAGGCCACAGCTGGTCATGAGATCAATAAATCCAAATGAAGTCTGAAGGTCACTTATGCTTATTTCTGCAGCAAGAGAACTAACACAAGGAAAGAATATCACAAGAGTGTTTTACATGTGTAGCCATTCAGCCACTAATTATGGATGAGGCCATTGCTTCCACAAACAGCTAGCTACAGTGCCCTGCTGTGACTGGCAAAGAAGAGAGCTTGTTCTGCAGAATGGCTGCAGCTTGGCATCACAGTGTCAACACTTGGGGATTCTCTGAGTAGCAAGACAGGCTTCTGATCAGGAGAGATATTCCAATTCTCTTAGAAACTACAAGAAATTGCCTCTGCTGCTGGGACCAGACTCTGGTGGCTGCAATCTACCTTCTGTGGGTAGCCTAGCCTCAGGTCCCTATTCATCTAAACCACCACAGTTTGGGATCCAGATAAAAGGTTTCAGTTTATTCTTATCTCTGTTATGAAAGGTAGGCTTAGTTTGATGTCAGAAAATCTCACCAGTTTTGGTTTTGTTCTGCTAGTTCAGGCATGGGATACCAGTGTTCCCTTATGACTAAATCTCAGTGGTTAGATGGGTAAGATGGTAACATTCCAATTTTAGATAATTTCTGTTTATAAAGCATAGATGAAACTGGCAATGGCAAACTTTTACCTTAAATGATGCTATTTTTTGCAACTGAAGTGGTAGAGCTTGTCAAAAAGTACTTGAGGATTTGGCATTTCTGATGTTCTGAAATGGAAGCTATATAGTCTCTGTTTTTACAATAAACTTACCAAGAATTTCAAGCAGCAGAGAGTATGATAGGGGTTTTTGTCTTCGCTTTTATGAAAAATACTCTAGTGATTTATTTTTTGAAATTTGCTGCAACATACAAAATACTGCTGCAGTGTTAACTCTGTGCAAGCTTACTCAGAAGAAGCACAGCAAGATTCAATTACCCACTAAAAGCAGAAGAGTATATAACAGCAAAGTCTGTTATAGCAAATGTTATAAAGCTTTTAATAGCAAAGGCAAGAGGTGAGGGGAAAAATCTTTCTGAGGCACAAGTTCAGTGTAGTCAGCAGAATTATGCCAAAAAACTGTATCCTCTTTATACAAGTTGCCTTATTCAGTGAGATGTTTCCCAGCATATCCAGTGGAAAAGCTGTTTTTGATGGGTTTTAACCAATGAAGAAGTCCTCTTTTGCATGGCAGGCCCATAGGACTTTGGTCAGCCACAGTCTTGAAACCCAAGTTTTCCTATGGTTAGATTATATAAATAACAAGCTTTAAAAAAGAGAAAAGTAGAGACAAGATCTAGGAGCAAGGCTTAAATTTTCTATAAATATTCACCTAAATATAGTGCAGCTATTTCTAAAACACAGAGCACAGATTTCAACAAATAGACCTAACAACTAGAAAACCGTTGGACCAAATGTTGTAAAAAAATGGTGCCCTGGCAAAATTTTCATTTTGTCATTCCCTCTAGCTCTTTAAAAAGTATCTCTAGCCTCTCAAAGATTACTTCTCTCCTTCCTGACAGGTTCTGTCACTGTTGAAACTGTCTTTCACTGCAGGCCACCACAGAAACATCTATAAATACTCACATGTTTAGCATGTATGGACAGGTTTACATCTGTAGAGCTCAACATGCTCAGCAAAAGGAAGGAAATAACAGATTTTCATCAAGATTCTTATCACACAGCAGACTTTTGTATCAAGACAATAGATTTTTCTGCAGCTAGCTCAAACCTCCTCTCCTGAGCACAATCCCTTATAAGAGCAGGCCTGTTTGTGTAGCAAAGCACTATTTATCACAGGCAAGGGCACTGCAGTCTGGCCAAATGCAAATTGTCTAAGCTGACACAAGTTTGTAGCAAAGACAAGTAGATGGATTCTTGAGATTGGCAGCAAAAATTCTCTAAGCCTAAGAAAGATTTTAAACTTAGAATTTTATGAAGATACAATTGGCTGTTGAACAAAGACAGCAGTTCAATAAAAAGAGCAGATTACACTGTGATGTCCAGAGTGGGGTAATCACATCTCTGTTTCCCACTGTAACAGAGAATTGAGTAGACTACAGTGAATATGAAAGGCAGCAGCTTGAAAACTACTGAAACTGGAATTTTTTTCCTCACATCTTTACTGCTTTTGTCTTTCTGCAGAATCAGGTTTGGTGAATCTTTGGACCTAGTTAGATTTCTGTTGAAGAAGTTAGGAACATAGATAAAGGTATTAGTGCAACACTTTTGCTTGCATAGGTCCTGTTTATCTGGGGAGAAGAATAGTGAAAACTCTATGTTTCACTACCTCTATGTTTCTTTTGACAGAAATATCTTCCTAATGCCTGACTTATTCACCGTGGGTATATAACTCTCCTCTGGTGTCCGTTCCCACTTAACATATTTGTTTATCATACTCTTTCCTCAGCTGTGGCAGCACCAGGGAACTGAACTTTCTCCTCACACTTGGGAACTGAATAGAATGAATTCCTAAAGTCCACCTTTCTTTAGTGGTTGACCTGGCTGAAATACAGCTAAGCTGGTACCAGGTATAATTTTGGGTAATGACACGGAATTTTTCAGTGATCCAGTGATGCTTATTGTGACAATAAGCATGAAATCCCTCTATATCCCATTGGTTCTAGATCACAGGCTTTTTCAACTTTCTTTCTCTCATGTAAGCAGCGGTAAGAATTACCACTTTACCCTCACAGACTTCATATCCTTATCCACCCTCCAGGAAAAAAAGTGTCATCCAAAGCCATCCAAAAAGAGAACTGCAAGAAACATTTATTAACTTCTACAGAATGCAAAGCATTGGACTGCCTAACTTTGCTTAAACTCACTCATGTTATTTATCACCAGCTGGGGCCAATATTTTTTTTGTGGAGCTTTTGGGAAGGAGTTGTCATTCATAAGATCTATCACTATACGATAGCAAAAAGACTGCAGATTATAAATGGTGGTAGTGGAATGATACTGGTCTATCCTGTTGTATCCCAACGGTGGGTAGTCTAGTTCTCAGATGGTCTGGTTCTTGCTTCCCAGTCAGCATTAATTTCCAGATTTTCACAGGAGGAGCCTTCTTTGGATGAAGTGCAGTGATCCCAGTGTTTGATAGCCCACGGCTTGCTATGGTTAGAAGCAAGAACAGAGGGTGACCACTGTGACCACGCTGTGAATTAAGGTGTGAACTGCACAGGGTAGGGCTGTAGCAATAGAGAGTGGAGGAGTCAGATCAGCTTGGGCTGTAAAGCAGGCACATGGCAAATGAGCCTGCTAGCATTGAAATATGTCAGTGTTATATACAGGCATGGGTAGGACTCAAGGCAGACCAAATTAATGCTGAACTGAACGTGCCACCCTCTTCCTCATCTGCAAAATGGATAGATTAACACATGGTACTTTGCAGTGGGGTTACCAGAATTAATGCATTAGTGCTCAGCTGCTGCAGAAATTTTGTCTTTCCTGTAGCTAAATAGCAGCAGCCAGTGAGGTGCCCTGTAGACTGACTATCTAGCCAATGCCAGATGCTGGAGGGGACAAGACTGGGGATAGAGAAGTGGGGTTTTTCTTGCATTGTAATTCCTTTAAATCAGTCATTTTCTTAGTCATGTCAGGCAAGTTTGTCCAATGATATATTTGGAGTTGAAAGGCTGTGAGTTTTGTCTCCATTATCTCTGTTTTGGCACACAGGAGTAATGAGTTTCACTAAGCAACAGTACATGTATTCATTAGCATTGGCTGCTGTTGACCATGGGAGTCAACCTGATTTCTTCATGCTCTCTTTTTAGAAACTTTCAAACAGGGATGAAGAAAATTAGCTGACTCTCAATAAGCATTTTAAAAATTGTTCCCTCTCTGCTCACTGCCCCAAATAAACAGCAGAAAATTACATTTTGTATATATGCTAAAACAGCTTTGATTTTGTTCAGATGTTATGAAGGAACTTCATCACAACAGAAATAGAATTAGTTTACATTCTTTCCTTTTTAATAAGGCATTGAAAATATTAACACTGGCTCTGCCTGAGTAGCATTTAATGTCAGTATTTCATCATTTGAGCCAAGTGCAATGCTGACTTAAAAAGCAAGCTACAGTATAAAAAATTGACTCAATGAAAGTGCTATTAATGTACTTTATGTTCGCTCTTGTTTATCTCTAACAGAAAAAATTAAGGGTGAAGCAGCTTATTCTTAATCTTTTAGCTTCCAGCATTATAGAATTGAAAATATTGGAAATTCTATGAGAAATAAACTAGAAAAGATCAGCTGACAGCCTGATAAAGATGACAAACAAATGTTAACTCTGCAAACAGATGCTAACTCATCTTCCTCTAGCAGGAGTGGCTGAATGTCACCAAAAGAAGAAGAAAAATATGTCACTAAAAGAATAAGAAAAACAACTCAGTAACTCAGTTTTCCCCTTATCATGTTAAAATCTGCAAACCCACACAATTTCATTTCTGTCAGTGTCATCTTCCACAGTTATGTTAAAAAGAATACATTTCAAGCAGTTTTAGAAGCACTGTCTTTCACCTTTACGCATTTCATTTTTGTTTGCTTATTTGGTTTTTTTTTGAGGGGGGTGGGTTTTGGGGGTTTTTTTGACAGTGGAAGTTGGGACAAGCAGTCTTTGTGTGCTGTTTGCCACTGTATTTGAAGTACCTTCATACCCAGCTTGAGGTTATATTTGACTCCACCCTTTCAAGGAGAGAAAGTGAATACACAAGTTTTCAGATGAAAGGATTTTCCACTCACCAGTAAGCAAAGAAGCAATGAAAAGTTAAAAGGTAATTTTTTTTTACCTCTACCACTCACTTCCCAGTGGAAAGCACATCAGGCACAAATAGCATAGTATACAAGAGGGGTCAGGGAACAGCTTTTATTTCATTAGTTGAGATGATGAGGGCTATTTGCAAGTATTTTGAAGATAAGCTGTTCACTGTCATAGACCACCTTTGGTTCCTTTTACTGGGTAAAATAACAAAGGAAAAGGAATGAAAATATTTTGTGGGGATGCTTCCTGGAATAACAGGGTTGCCTGAGAAAGCGCTGTTAAAGATTTTTAAGCTAGGACCAGGTAATTAAACAATTAAAAGTTGTAGATCTTGCCCTGATTATAGGGTCAGGTGCTGAAAGACTCTTTTGTAACTAGTGAACTGCTGTGGCTAGACAGAAAGCAAACTACATGTGTGATCACAAGTCCTTGGAAAACAGTCGCATGTAAAGGACTTCTAAAAATAAAAAAAACAAAAACAAAAACAACACAAAACAAAAACAAACAAAAAAGAACCCCAAAAAACCCAACAACAACAACAACAACAACAAAAACCCCCACAAACAGGGAGCCATTCAGTTTTCACACTGGATGGGAACAAGTTCTCTTACTTTTGAACATTTTTTTCCTGCCAAAAGCAATCTGTTAAAAATGAAAAGGGTCTAAACCATCTATTTCAGATGTGCATAGTGCAGACCCAGCATCCTAGGTGAGATGAAAAGCATGACTCCACAGGATACTTCCTTTGCAAGGTGACTGAAAAACAGAATGAGAAAACCCAAGATCACATTACACAACTTGACAGAAACAACTGTGATCTTTAAAAATGACAGTTTGCAAGAGAGAAGAGAGGACAACAACCCAAGTTCCCAAATGAGAGAGTTCAATTTTCCATGCTTTAGTGTTCTGCTGAAACAGAGGACCTTGGAGGTAGATGATAGGAAATGTTCAACAAATACAAGTGTTGATCTGCAATAATTCAGCACTCTGATGCGCAGAATGGAAAAGCAAAATAGACAGCTGTATTGAAAGGACTCACCTATATATGTGTGTGACAACTACAGATGCATTAGCACTCCATGGCAGCAGAAATTAAGATGGCATAGGAAATTATTTTCTTGTCCCATTCATCAATGCCCTGGGTAAAGGGGCAGATGCCTCCCTTGAAGGTTCACTGATGACCCAAAGCTGGGAGGAGTGACCAGAGGGCTGTGAACAGAGGGCTGTGCAGCCCTTCAGAAGGGTCTGGAGGGCAGAGAGGGACCCCTTCAAATTCAAAAAAGGCAAATGCAGGGTCCTGCACATAAAGAGAGGGTATCAAGAGCATGGACCCAGGCTCTGCCTGGTGTTGCCAAGCAAAAGGAAAAGAGGCAATGGAAAGAGACTGATGCACAGGAAATTCCACCTGAAAATGAGGAAGAACTTCTGTATTGTGCAGTGACCAAGCACTGTACAGGTTGCCCAGAGAGGTTGTGGAGTCTCCCTCACTGGAGATTCCAGACCTCTCTGGATGCAATCCTGTTCCATGGGCTCTGAGATGACCCTGTTCAAGCAGGGAGGCTGGACCAGACAACCCTTTGTGGAGCCTTCCAAACTTACCCAGTCTGAGTAATTAATAGTAATAAAACTACTAGCCCTAATTTTCATGGCAAGATTCCCAGGTGATTCAGAGATAAAACAGCTTCAAAGTAGTTCCAATCTTAATAAACTGTCAAAGGACTGAACACTATCCATGCACCATAATTATTATTAAAACTTTTTCTCTCTGAATCACCAAAAAATTTCATTTTAATACCCTCTAAGTGCTTCAATGGGATTTGAAAGTGCAGGTTTAAAAAATGGTATCTTTCTTACCTTTTCAAAGACAAATTATTTTGCATTTGAAAGTCATATTTTTTAGCCTTGAAAATTGCATATTCAATGCAATGAATTCCTGTGATGTGAATCAGGAATACTTTAAAGTGACACTCTTCAAGTTCCTACAAGAACTTAGGGATTTTCCAGCAAACCAAAACATTTAAACCAGGCCTGCACTGGAGAGAATGCAGTTCCTTCCCATCACCATCATAATAATCTCTACCATCCTTTCTAAATAAGACCATCCTCAGAAAAAAAGTATCTTCCCATCACCATCATAATAATCTATATCACCCTTTTTAAATAAGACCATTCTCAGAAAAAAGTATATTTCCCTTTCTATTTAAGCAATATCTGAGTGAAATAAAGGGTTCTAATATAGTCCTGTCTACTTCTTACTTGTTTATCTAAGCATGTCATATGCTTTCTAGGGCCACAACTAAGCCCCAGTATGGTATCACAGAATCATAGAATGTGCTGGGTTGCAAGTGACCCACAAGGATCATCAAAGGCCAACTCCTGACCCTGCACAGCACCATCCCCATCAATCACACCATGTGCCTGAGAATATTGTCCAATCACTTCTTTGCCAGGCTTGGTGCTGTGACCACTTCCCTGGGGACCCTGTTCCAGGGCCCAACTACCCTCGGAGGAAAGAATCTGTTCCTAATATCCAACCTAAACCTCCCCTGACACAACTTCAGGCCGTTCCCTTGGGTGCTGTCACTGATCACCAGAGGGAAGAGATCAGTGCCTGCCCCTCCTCTTGCCCTCTTGANGGAGGAAAGAATCTGTTCCTAATATCCAACCTAAACCTCCCCTGACACAACTTCAGGCCGTTCCCTTGGGTGCTGTCACTGATCACCAGAGGGAAGAGATCAGTGCCTGCCCCTCCTCTTGCCCTCTTGAGGAAGCTGTAACTGCAGTGAGGTTTGTCCTCAGTGAAGTCTCCTCTTCTCCAGGCTGAACAAACCAAAAGACCCCAGTCTTCTCATACAGCATCCCCTCAAGGCATGGCACCATCTTCACATAGCCCTTCTTTGCACTTTCTCTAATAGATTTATATTTTTCTTATATTGTGGCATCCCAAACTGCCCCTAGCACTTGAGGTGGGGCTGCCCTAGCTCAGAGCAGAGCAGGACAATCCCCTCGCCTGCCTTGCTGTGATGCTGGGCCTGATGCCCCCAGGACAGGGTTGGCCCTCCTGGCTCCAGGGCACTGGCTCAGATTCAGCTTTCCACAGACCAGGACCCCTGGGTCCCTTTCCATGGCACTGCTCTGGCCTTCTTTCTGTGCAGCTCACTGAACAGAGATCTTTCTGCAGGGTCTTTTGTGCTGGGCCCTGAAAACCTGTCCAATCTGCCCAAATGCTAATAATTCCATAGTGTTTTTCAGTGTTACTACGGTTGTCCTTAAACAAAATCTCACTTCATTTTCCCCTTTTAGGCAGAAAGCCCAGAGCTAATTGAATACATTCTCTCTCTTCTCCAGTGACTAAATGCAATGCTGATGTGTGCATATAATGTGGGAATCATGTTAATCATAGGCAAACAGATTTCAAAGCCAAGAGTGCTGGTTGTGATGACCTAGTCTGATCCACAGTGTAACACCAGGCATAGAATTTCTGCCAGTGATTCCTGCCTCAAGCCCATGATTTTGCACCTCAGTTCCCATCTGTATAAACTGAGCTGCAGCTTCCAGACACAGGGTTTATTATGTCTCTCTCTGCTGCATAAAAGAGTTCTTTGTTCACAGAAACCTTCTACCACAGTAAAGTCTTGTGGATTCTGACAAAGCCACCTCTTCACCTTCTCTTTGCTAAAATGAACAGATTAAGCCTCTTATATCTCTACCCCTAAAGTAAGGTTTCCAGGCTTTGAATGATTCTGCTAAAAGACCACATAGACCTACGTTCTTGGTATCTCATAAAAATCTTGGAGATATGAAGCTCCTGCAGTGCAGGCTTTTCAAAGATCACATAGTTAATCATACAGAAGTTAGTAATTTCAATCTTCCACTTGGGTCCACAGCCTTTGCCTTGTCCCTGAGCATGTGTTATGTTTTCAGTTCTGTCATCGCCTGGTATTTCTCAGTTTATCCAATTGGATATCCCTTTGAACAAAGTTTTAAATGGATCTTAACAGCTGCACATATGCAGGGCTGTGGGCCCATATTCAGAGCAAGAGCTCAGAAACTCTGTACTCCCTCATAATAAACACATAAACCAGTAATCAGCTAGAAAGATTTAAGCAGTTAGGTAGAGTATCACACAAAGTCTTGGCTGTTCTGGTTTAGACTATTACTTTTCGTTTGGCCTGCTACTGCTGACTTGGTCCTTTAAAAACTAAACTTGGCTGAAAGATCTGTGCCCAGTAATTTCTATCACCCTGCTTGACCTGCCATACTTGTACCCCTGTCAAATGACAGCTTGCCAAATGTTCTGTTCCTATAATTACTAGCAAAAACGCATGTAATCCATGTCAAACTAGCCCTAATTTTCATGGCAAGATTCCCAGGTTTTGCAGCAATCTTATGTGACAGAGAGATCTCAAGAAATTCACAAATCTGAAAAGTACTAACACTGTGAAGGGATTCATCAGGAAATTAATGAATAATGCAGAATTCCCTTTGTACTCATATCTCAGTGTCTATCCTGGACAGATATATACAGATAATATGCATCGATAACTCCAGATTTCAAAATCCTTGCACATAATTGTATTGTAGAAATCACTAATTTTAAGACAGCAAGTGAGATTTAGAAGCTTAACAGAAGTGCTTAAGTGCCATGTAAGTGCTTTTAGAAGCTTAGGATACTCAGCAAGCTGTAAGAGGTGCCTAATACCACAGGGGAGCCAACAACAGAACTATTATATAAATTGCTCTACTCAAGCTAATGAGAATTGAAAGCTCACTTTATAGAATAAATTTCAAGTGTTTGCTTTCCAATGTTTTCTCAGATTTTTGTTTACCAATGTCAGTCATGGTTTCCATATTTTTTAATAAATGAAAATGTTATTCATCCCAAGCCCCTTTTTATGCAGCTGCTTTTATCTGTTTATATTTACGATTTTTGTATTTTTTAAAACTGGCAACAGGAGGAGAATCTTGACGAATAGAGCAAGAAAAACATTAAAAGCATTAAAAATTTTCAGGTTTTTTTTAAATTCCAGCAGAGTATATTGGTACAAAATACTGCTCTTTTTTAATTTTATCATTAAAAATCAATAGGCTGTAAATACAGCAAGTCATACAATTTTAAGCCGTTATTTCAGGCTATCTGTAGACTCCAAAAATGTTTTAAGATTCTTTTCACAGACAGTAAGACTAGACAGGTCTCTTTCCCTTTTCTATAAATACTGAAGTCTCGAGCCCCATTCTGTGGTAATAAGCGGTCTAAATTTTTGACATACATTTAGCACTGTTAGCATTTACTGTAAGCATAACGTTAATATTTTCTTGCAGATGTCTGAGACACACAGCCCGTTGCCTGACTCCATACAGAGTGTGAGGTAATGCCTCTATCCACTGATCGAGAAGAAACCTAGGAACCAGAGAGCTGCTTTTTCAGCAGAGTGGAGTCGGTGTTTTCATTTTCAACATGCTTTGCACTAAACATCACTAAAGCCTTTCACTAATTCTGATCTTGTGATTTCTACCATTGGCAAGTAGAAGCAGAACCCAGCAGAGCAAAGTGATGTAGCATTAGGGTATTGTTTGAAAAGCAACATCTAAATGTGACGGCTGCTTCATTGTCTGGCTCTTTAAACCCAGCCTACAATTTTCCTTATGGGACACTGCTCCAGCAAAATAAATAAATGGGCTGTAGTCTAAACTCCAAAGCCCTCTATAAGATGTTATTTTGTTCCAGGCTCAGCAATAATAGAAGAGACATCACATTACGCCAGATGTACACTACTGCACTTTTGGAAAGATCAAAGCTTGCCTTGTCTGCACTAACTATGGATAGATACAAGATGGCTTGAGCTAGCATGATCTAAAATACAGTAGGGGAAAATGTCATCAACATCCTACGGGCTAGTTTAAATTGCAACTCTTCTTATTGCCCCACTTACTGAAAAGCCTGAAAAGCAGCAGCTGGTAGCTACCTCAGTGGTGGGGGGAAGCTGCAAGTGGAGGAGGAAGCACCATAGAGGGTGCTACACCTCTAGGGGACTCTGGAAAGCAGGGAGAGCAAAGAGGCCACATGTTCAGGTCAAAATGCTTTAAAAAGAGTATGTTCCCCACATTATCTGCACATCAACCTCAAAACCAAATACTCCACCAAATCTCGACCATTATTCTTACAAAATGGCACAACTCAGGCAGAGGCAGTTCAATCCAAGTGGAGCAACCATCACCTAATAATGCCAGATACTCTCCCATGGAAATCTCTGTGTCGGTCACTGGTCCTGTTACCTCCAAACAAAGTCTACATACATGAGTTAAGAGGGCTGATGTTTCCCTCACCTTCGGCCACTAGCTCAGACAACATGCTGGTAACAGCCTGGACACACTGCCAAGGCGTGCACTGAAAAAGTCTCAGCATCCTTTAAAATGTCACAATTCAACCTTCACATGCAACCCTTAACTTCTAATTTGCCTCAGCTTAAGGATATTGGCTTTGGACACGGAGGTGTTTCAAGAGCTCAGCACACACACTCCCCAGCCAGATATTCCTCCCCTGAAGAGATTGTCCCAGTGCCTGCTGGGCGACAGTGCTCCCACAAGCGCTGCAGCCCCAGGACAGTCAGTGCTCATGGCGATGGCAGGGTCACAGTCCCAGGCTAAGGAGTGAGGGGCTCTCAGGGGGCTCTGGGCTGGCTGCCTGGCTACAGGCAGAGAGCAAGGTGGACCTGGAGGAAGCTTTTTAGAGCTGCCAGCTTTCCCACAGGAAACCTTGGCTGTGTTTTCTGCTCTGCTACATGGTGCTGTTTGGGCTGTAAGTGTGGATGCTAATGCAGAAGCAGTGTGTGATCTGATGCAGACATGAGGAACTAAGCCTCTTCTTCCTCATTAGGAGCAGCAATGCCTCTGGAAAGTCAAGCACAGGATGATTGTGGTTTGCTCAAAGACACTAAGCAGGACATATGACTTCACCCTCACTTCTCCTTTTGCCTCCAATCTGCTTTGTTCAGAGTCAGGGTCTGATCACACACAAACTTACAGTGCTGGTCCTGCCTCACTGGGCATCTAAGGTGGCTAGCTGACACATGAGGTCTGCTTGCACATGTCTTCAGTGTATTCCCTTCAAAAAAACTGGTTACACTAGCTCAAAAATGTATGTAGCACAGCGTATCCTTCCAAAGCATGAAATCTTACTGCTGACCTGCTGCTCTCTGGTGAATACTTATAAAACACCAAATGTGTTTCTCATGCAGCTTTACATAATCAGTCACAGACCTTTCAACTGAAACATACTGTACCTTCCACATTGCAGTTATCCTGCCGTAGCCAAGAGGTAATATTTCATACAGCTCAAGAAAACAAACATCTCTGAATCTCTCTAATGCTTAACTGCAGCCAAAGATAGAACTGAGTTATTTGTAGAAGAGTAATAATAGTGATAATTATTGTTATTATGTATTTATTTCTCCCATAGCATGTTCCCACTCTGCTCTGCACTGGGGTGGCCTCACCTTGAATCCTGTTTGCAGTTTTGGGCACCACAAATATAAGAAAAATATAAAACTATTAGAGAATGTGCAGAGAAGGGCTATGAAGATAGTGCCACGACTTCAGTGGAAGCTGTACAAGGAGGGGCTGAGGTCACTTGGTCTGTTTAGCCTGGAGAAGAGGAGGCTCAGGGGAGACCTCACTGCAGTTACAGCTTCCTGGTGAGAATGAGAGGAGTGGCAGGCACTGATCTCTTTTCTGTGGTGGACCTGAGAGAATGGTCTGAAGTTGTGTCAAGGGAGGTTTAGGTTGGGTATCAGGAAAAAGTTCTTCTCCCAGAGATTTGTTGGGCACTGGAACAGTCTACCCAGGGAAGTGGTCACAGCACCGAGCCTGGCAGAGTTCAAGAAGTGATTGGACAACATTCTCTGGCACTTGGTGTGACTTGTGAATGGTCCTGTACAGGGCCAGGAGCCGGACTTTGGTGATTCTTGTGGGTCTCTTCAAACTCGGGATATTCTGTGATTCTAGAATCATAGATTCTATGATCATGTGGTGTTTCAGTGACAGAAACTACAAAAATCTTGCTATGCTAGAAGACATACAAAACAACAGTTCAATGCTGAGCTTTGCTACTCTACAATGACAAATGTCCAAATTCAATGAACAGAAATTACAGAAACACAAAAATCACTCATTGTTTTCATTTGGCAATATGAAATGACTCAGGAAAACAGGAAAACACATATATGGGAAGGCAGGGAGAGAAAATGAAAAGACAGCTGATTGCAAGCAGCTGAAACTAGCCAAAACTAAACAGAATTTGAATTGGTGGTGATCCACAAAAATTACTGTGAAAATGCAGTGAAATTTTGGGATCCTGTTCCTTCAGTTTTCACCTACCCAGCCTTCTTATGAACCTTGTAAGAGCAATAATTCTACAAGTCCCTGCACAGCCATTACTCAACTACCTTTACAGCTAGAAAGATTTTTTGGGGTTTTTTTCTACCTTTCTTAAATATCTAATGTAAGTCCTCTTTGCTGAACTTAGGCTGATTTCTCCTTGCTGAACTCCATCTTGACATGTTGAATTGATCACTGTGTAACACCCCTGAAAATGTTCAAACACTATCATATTTCCCACCTCTGCTCCTGCCATGTTCTTTTTCCTAGACTAAACAAAACTGACTCAGTCTTTACTCCCAGTTCATGTTCTCTAAGCCTCTTATCACTCTTTTAGCTCCAGAAGTGACTCTTGCTTACTGACATGAGGTAGAGAAGTCTGTCAGGGTGTGGAATAGACTTAAAAGGAAGGGCGAGCAACTACTCTGTAGGAAATACAGCAAAGTATCAGCATTATAGTAAGAGTTATTCCATATTGCCAGAGATTGATTAGGTGAGACCAAATGTATTGCTTCTACCTTTGGTTTCTTCTGGAGTAGAAGTAGATGGAAGAAGCTGAAACAGCCAGGCCTGTATCAACTCATGCTTTCACAAAAAATGTCATTAATAAGATAGCTCTTCCCTTGTGTCTGGATAGCAGTCGGTGAAAAAGCTAGAGTGGAAGAGCCTGTGGTTCATGAGCTTTAGTGGCACTAAAATGCCTTTTTCTCCTGCTGCTGAAACAGGAGCATGCTGGTATCAGACCACAGACACATAGTCCTTGCTGTCCATGCTGTCCGTGCTGTCCGTGCTGTGCAAAGCAACACAGCGGAAATGCCCTGTGACTGCTGGCTCTGGAACAGGAGGCAGTCCTGTTGTACTGCAGGTGATGGGTTTGGCAGGTAGGGTTAATTAAAAGCCTTGTAGCAGAATGAAGCCCCTATACCACATTTATACACAAGTCCAAAAACCATCCGAGTCCCTGATTTTCTTCTGGGCTCTGAGCCAAGATTTTTGTTTGGCATTGTGTCACATTATGGTGGACCTCAGCTGCAAAGTAGATATCCTACCTCTCTCATTTTCCCCTTCCAGAAGAATTAGGGATGCACACACCCCTGCCTCATTCTTCTGTGGGAGTTCTGTCTCCCTTGCTGGACCCATCTATCAACATCAGCTTTCAGGAGGAAAGACTGAGAATCTTTTCAAAACAGGCTGGAACAGTGTAAGAATTTGAGTTCGGAGGGAAGGGAGGGAATGTTTCTTCTAAGTCCTAAAAGAAAGTATAAGTCCAGAATTTGTTTATAATTTGACTTTTTTTTAACCTTTACTATGGGAAATAAGGAAGGGGAAAGTTACAGTTGTCTGGAATCAGCTTAGATCCAAACTATGCTGCTGAGAAAAGGAAAAATAATCAGAAGAGTCACATGCATAGACAGCTAAGACCACCAATTCTTTGCTTGACCAAATAATTTCCCAACCTGTACAACTGAATTACTGCCTCACCTATAGCCACTTCAAACTGGAGGTTGTGCAGTGCTGCTTCTCCAGTATTCCCAGGGGCTCACAGCCTGTTACTCTGATCCTCCATTTTTTAAAATCATTTACACCCATGTCAAGAATGAGTAGAAAGCTATCAGGTCCAGAGCTTCAGCTAATGGAATTCAGTTAACCACCACACATTTTAGCAAGGGACTCTCCCTGCCTGCACACCTCTTCATGGGATGAGACACAGGAAGAGAGCCCTGCAATTCCTCTCTAACACAGCTTGTCTAGGCAAGTACCAGCACTTTCCTGCATGTGCCTTCACCTCATCTCTCAACACCCTTTTCGTCACTAACTCCTCTGCAGCTACTGTCATCTCCAGCAGCATTTGTAAAAGGCCTTCTGCCCCCTAAAATCTTCACACCATAGAAAATCTTCTCAGTATTTCCACTTCTGTGAATGTGTGGTGGGGGTAGGAGGGTGATTTCAGATTCTCTTTCTGCTTTTATTTCACTCTGAGGAAAAATTCCAGACCCATCACTTGCAGGGGGAAAAAATTATCTGCCCAGCAGAAGACTATATGGTAAACATCCTGTTGTGGCCAGCCTGCATTACTAACCTAGATGCCTTGTGAGAGATTAAAAATAAAAACCAAACCAAAACAAAATGCTACACCCACAAAAAGCCTGAAAACCAAATCAAAATGAACAAATCAACCAAGAAAAAACCCACTAAAAAGTAAAGGGGGAGATGAAGAGAGCACTAATTTAAATCAGAACTTCAGGGGGATAATTTGAATCAGAACTTCAGTAATAATACTACCCCAAAACAGATATATCTGTTCTTCTGGACTCTTTGGTCTTAAGAGTTTACAGATGGAAAATATGGACATCCTTCTGCATATTATTTTTCCCAGTGCACTTTACTTGGCAGCTCAAAACCTTATAGCAGGAAGATAGCTGTAGAATTTCAGGGATCAGTTCAGAGCCTTTTGCTTACAGATCATCTGGCACTTGACTTACACACCAGCTGAAAGTCTTGGGAAGAACTCCACCCTGGACTTTTCAGCTCCTTTTAAATCGAAATCTGTGTGAGCACTGTGCACATGCACATTGCATCTAAAACACACACAGGGAGTCCGAGTCTTCACAGGAATTAGGACTCCAGTTGATACCCTCCACATGCAACAGCAGCAACAAGCTGAAGTGCTTATAAGTACCCTGCTCACTGGCAAAATATGAGTTTAAGTTATAGCTCAGGTGAATGACTTATGTCAGGCCTTTCACGGAGGTAATGCAAGTAATTAATGATAGGATAATTACCGGCTAGGCAATCTAAAGCATAACTTGTCCTAGCAGCACAGGTAAGTGGTGATAACCCCACCACCTCTCTGAACCAGAGAGTGCCCCAGTCTTCTCCATGGGGATGAATTGAATTTGGTGTCTCTATTCCACCTTGCCCCTGTGCTCTTGTCTGTGCAGGGAATGAGTGTCTCCAAGGGCAGTGTTTATGATGGGCACATGGAGAGCATGCACATCTGCGTGCAGGCACACTGGGTCCATGTGCACAGAGCCCACCCTGCGCTCTAGTGGTGGGATCACACGTGCCATCCAGCCAAAACTCCCTGTGTCATCCACCCTCATGAGCCAGTGCTCTGTCCTGCCAACAGCCACTCTTGTTTTTTCTGTATCTGTCTGCCTTTCCTGCCACCCCGCGTGGTAGCATCTAAGAGCCAGCAAGGCACAAGCATTTGGATGGATCAACTCATTTTGTTCAGGTGCCCAAGTAGCCAGTGGGTGGGTAGTGGCTTTTGGTCAAAAGCCATGCTACAGTGTTGAAAAGGAAGGCTTGATGACCAACTACAGAACTCCAAGTACCCAGTCTCTAATTAGATGAAAGTAAACAAGCTAAAAATATTAAAAAGCAATTTCCTTGGGCATTGGAGAAGCTAAGATCATGCTGGGATTTCAGGATTCACATTGTGGCTCATCATAGTGACACTATTTTTCACTTGCCTTCCTCAGCAACAATCACTTGATGTTTTAGAATAAACATCTGTCAGGAAACAGATCATATCCTATAGGAACAGAAGGAGGAAACTAAGCTTTGTTCGTGAAATGCTAAGAATGTATTTTTAATGACACAAGCCTGGGGCAGTTTCCCATAATTAGTTTACAGGAGTATCTCAAAAGGCTCTGGCAGGCTGCACAATGCTCATAAATCTGTGCTATTGTAAAGTGTTCCAGGGTCCCTTCAAAGGGCCTGGACCAGAGGCAAAAATAGCAGGATGCCCTTCATGTGGTAATCCCAGCCTCTGCAGACTGGGAGGTATCGGAAATCTTAATGAGGAGTCTACTCTCTGGAGATTTTTACCTCTAATCTACACCAAAGGGAAGGGAGAGGAGAATAAATAAACAGAAGTGCTCACAGTGCTCTTTGACAGGTCCAAAGTGGACTTCCAGAGTGTTTTAAGTTCCTTCATTGCCAACCAGCCATGACCCTGTAGACGAAAGTAGTCAATATATCTGTCATTAAAATAAGACCAAGTTCCCAGGCAAGTTTAAATGCAGCTTCACTGCTGTCACCTGCACCTTCTCCAAGAGAATCCTTCCAGGATATCAGTAAATACGGAAGGCAGGATGTAGTTTCAGCCAGGAAATCTATATATATTATTATATATATATATAAAATGTATTAGGAGAGCTGGTACATTTAAGATTCAGAAAGAGAGACCTGCTTCAGAGAGTTCCCAGGCTTACAGCTCTGGGAAACTGTCTGGATATGAGAGGGCAGCAGCTGCCTGTATGTCCAGGAGGGAGAGATGAGCTCCCTCCAGGAAAACTGCAGTTCTACAGTGGTTTTGGCTTGTGGAAATGATTTCTTCCCACGAAGGTGCAAACATCAGTATAACAAATTTAAACAAACAATTTTGCATAAATTTATCTTAATTTTTCTTTCAAATCCTGGAGGTGTTGCAGAGATGCCCTGATGAATATCAATGCTCCGCTGGTAGGTACCATAGCAGTAAAGGAGAAATTTACTTTTGTTTGCTTGGGTGATTTTTTTTTACCCTTAGGGAAAAAGGCCATGGCAATAGTTTTCATTGCTGATCATCCTTACAGCTCTACAACAAATTTCCTTTGCTCGCCTCCCACAAAGCCAAGAAAACATTTCTTTATTCTCTGTTTGTGGTTTCCGCAGACTGAAGATAAAAATTGGAAAAGTTAAGAATGAGGAAATATATTCTTTTCAACAAATAAATTTTCAATAAAACTGAAACAATAATACTAAGAAACATAGCAGTATGTACTAGCTCCTTCAAACCTTGTGTCCAAGCATCTTGAGGCTCCTCACATAGCCCTGACACCCTGGTGTTGAATGGTAGCTGCTATTGTCATTTTCAAAGGAAGGAGCACTAAGCCAGAAAGTGAAACGAAGTCTCCTGACATGCAAATCTATGTTTTAGATGAGAAAAGTTTTGCTATACCTCAGTCTGCACATTAACACTGAAATAGTTACATGTTCCAAAACAGGGACACGTCCCTGAGAAACTTCATTTCCAAACTAATTAACACATTTAAAAATGAAAAATCCTAATTCAAATCTTCTCTTGAAATAGAGAGAGCAAATCTTGGCCTCCAGAAAGCTCTTTTAGAACAGGTAGAAGAACTTATGACTTTAATTCCATCATGAATGTTTATGCACCAGAGCACACCAAAGAGAGTCAAACCTCCTTTATCTTTCATTCCTACAGAAGTTGTGTTAGTTCTGTCAGTAAGAGACCTTGGGGCCATCCCATTGATTCCTCAAACTCAAGATGCTTCATATGAGGACCTGTACTAGGTTAGACAATACAATCTGCCTCTTCCTCCCTCCATTTCTGCCTTCCATAAAATGAAAACCCTTCTACTTTGTAAAGAGCTTTGAAAGTCACAGAAGAAAAAACCAAACTGAAATGCAGTAAACCATCAACCAGATTAATTTGCCAGTGTATGGTCAGAAGGATGTCAAGATCTGATGCCAAAGGCAATGCCTGCTGAAGGCATTTATTTTTCAAACAAAGGATTTACCTTTTAACCTTAGCTGAAGAAATTAATTGTCCAATATTTTACATTTGTACTAGCTAAGACAACTTAATTCAAAATTGGAACCTGAGTAGCCCCAGTGAATCAGTGGCTTTAATTCTCATTACATTCAGAATGGCAGGGCCCAGCTGGGAAAAACAGCCAGCTACCTTCTCACCAGCTGGCAACAGTCAAGGACAAAGTGCACAGAGTAAGTGAGTGCTTCACTTCAGACACTTGAATGAAGTAATGTTTTACAGAGTAATGTAAATACAGTTCAATGGAGAGGATGCTGGCAGGAAGCCACAGCAGGGACATAAATTCATAGTGCTGGAAGACCAGCTTGGCTTGGCCCGCTGGAGTAGCTTGCAAAGCAATCCAGCATCTCATATGAATAAACTTTTTACCCAGGTAGTAAACCGCTGGATTTCTGGATTTTCTATCAGATGTCATGATTCAACAGATGGTTCCATTTCCTTCACAACTCACCCTAGTTCTGAAAAGAGCAAGTAAAATGAAAGAGATTCTCAGATATGTCTCAGTTGTTTTAGCCAGTTCAATTGCACAACACAAATGAGAAGGTACTCTCTTCTTGCTCACTCTTGCTTCTATTGCACAAGGAGCTAATTGATGCTGTCCCAAACTAGAAGAGTTGGGTTGTGAATATGTATCTTTAGTAGTTCCTCCAAAGGGGAGAAGGTCTCAAAATGTTCCTTCAAAGAGGGGCCACAGAATCCTCTTGGAATATTGGTTACTGGTATTCTGCAGCCTCCCCATCTGCGTCTTACAATCTCTTTATAAACAGTCTTATGAATGCTTTGAGAATCCCTCTAGCACCTGATTCAACTGACAGAGGAATACCACTGGAGGTGGATGATGCCCATAAGCATTTCTCCTAACTGGCATCTTCAAATATTCTGACAAACGCAATCTCAATCCAGTGAAAACATCACAGAGGACTTTCACTTTTGTTGCTTGTAAATCAAGTAGCTGTGTTTCCCATCTTCTGTAATGAATTATGCCAGATTCAGTGTTAACTCAGTGAAGATCCTCAGTTTACCTCACTGTTTACAGGCTGCAATTGCACATATTTCAAGAAATGTAGGGCTAGTCCTTACAGGCTTTCCATTTCCTTCTCCCTTCCTTCACCTTGAAGCAGTGCAGTGGCTGAACAAATACCCACTCAAATATCTACTAATATTTTTGCTCCTTCCCTTGAACAATTCTGCTCATGTTGGTATTTTGATTATTTTCTTTTTTAGTTATTAGCTTTGTTCTCTCACTGTCTTTCAAGTAAGCTGGAATCATATGATCCTCAAACCACCTCCCCTTTAATTAAAGAATCACTGTGTCTGAAAATGTATCTGTGGCTACCATGGCTGCATATTCCTTACAGATTCCTTATCCCTTTTGAGGACGAAACAAAATTCTCTCCTCTCAAACCATCTGGGATCACAGAGCTTCACAGACATTGACAGGACTCATCCTATAATATCTTACAGGTATTACAGCATTCCTTGGGGTAACAGGTTCCCTCATGCCACCATCTGCACAATGGTCAGAAACCAAGGGAAACGTAGCAAGCTGCTGTACAGAGGACACCAGCAATGCAGCATGCTATGCCTACTCTGCAGGAAGACACCCGGAATGTCTGAGCTTGAGAGGAAGACAACGTGTGTAGCTTCTTCACTAACATCTGGAGTTCACATAGTGCATTATGCAGTCCATATTCTCATCCTTGACTCTAATCCTTCTCAGGACCTATACAATTTCCATGAAGATTAAGGCAGGCTCTAAGGTCCAAGACCTGGTCCAAACAAGTTTAAGCTCTTTCTGAAGTCAAATGCTTAGGCCAGCTCTCCAATGTGCTCCTTCTTCTCTTCCTCATCAGAACTTCTACTTTTCTAACTGAGCTGGGACTCAAACTCTGAACTTGAAGGGTCAGTCTTCCCACTTCCAGGACTGTCATCGCCATCTCAGATTTGTCATGCTGACATTGGGTCCTGCAGGCAACGATTTAAGACCTGGCCACTGCCAAAGTGGAAATTAAATGGGCAAAGAGAAGCAATCATAAGGAAGTGATTCATAACCAGGTTTGACTCCAATCTCCCAGACAGAGGATGAGGAGAGAAAGGGAGAAGGGGGTCATATCCTGTGGAAGAAAGGGAGAGATGACACTTTCAGAAATAGTGGCATGTGTAAAGAGTAAGGACAGTAGTGGATATAGAGCTATTTTTAAAACCAAAGGATAAAGCTTCCCATCCATGGTCAGGGTAGAAGGGAAGGTGCTGAGAAGGGAGAATTTAGCGGTGAGTTGCAATTTATATCTTCCATTCTTCCATCAGCTACCAGTCCATCAGCCAATGTGTTTATGCTCTGGTAGGCAAGGCCATGCTTCCTCAGTCCATTGGGCCTGTGTGGGCCTAAAAGTTGCTGCCTAGCTTTGAAGCCTGCCCTGTGCTACATCTGCTGCCCTCCTAGTGTGATTTTGGATCTCTATCCTTTTTGGGTTTCCTTTTATATGCACAGCTGCCTGCCAGGCTCGCTAAACTGTAAAAACCTTCCTCGACATCAGGGCTGCATAGTCATTGTTACCCACACAACACGCTCAGTAAAAGGGAGCAGGACACTCTGAGGCGTTTCAACAAACACTGTAGCATTTTATGGGATGGAAAAGCTGCATTAATGAGAATCCTATCCTTGGTCACTAAGGACAGAAAAGGCAGAAATACACAGAGGAGGTGATGAGAGGCTGCTAGTAGCAGCAACAAAAAAAACACATTTTAAAAAAATGAATCATACATTCCAGAGTTAAAAATATGAATTTTCTTAAGAGTGGCTGCTTTAACAGGACATTTATAGGCCATGCATTTCCAAACTAGAATGATGGAACTTGTGTCATATCCTTCAAGAACTACACAAGAATGAAGGATCATCTACATGTTGGTTCATTTACTTTCCCCCAACTTCTGCATAGTTTTATTGACTAGAAGTGATGATGAGAAATAAATCCACTTTCAAGGACAGCAGGTCTGAGTCTACGTCCTGTGCAGGTTAAAAGGATGTAGGAGCTGACAGTGTTGATGTCTATTCTAAGGAGAAGGAATGACAAAGAAAACCAGTGAATTTCTTACAACCTCTATTTCTGTATTTACAGACTGAGTCTGACAGAAAGGCTGTCATGAGGCAAAGGCTGTATTTCAAAAGTACCTTGAAAAGGCTTGCATATTGCTAAATGACAGCTTCCGGTTTAGGAATTCAAATAGGAAATAATAGATATAGCCAACATTATCCTCCAAGATAGGCCACGATGTGTGGAACAGGAAAAAACCCACAGCACTGCCATAATATCTCCTTTGTGAACTGTGCGACAGGGATAGAGGCTTGTACTTATATGAGTCTGAACAGATCCACATAAAAATACTAGCCTGAGATGGGTCAGTGAATGTACTAAGTGAAGGCACCATGGCATTGTTCAGCATTGCCTCACTTGATTCTAATAAAATCACTTGATTCTAGGCACATGTATTTCTGACCTGTTACATAGTGTGTTATTACACTTGCTTCCTGGAATAACAGAAAGGAGATTTACCTCCTACAGCCATGGATCTGTGGGCGGAGATTTTTCTAAGTAAAACAGGTTTATCATACAAATATGGCTCCTGGTTATCACTGCATCGCATGCACCCTCACAGCTTCTGTTCAAACTACAGCCTGCCTTCTAGAGGGCACCCAGTACTCAGCACAGGTGATGGAGAATTCCCCTGGGCAGAATGTGTTCATTTTTTTCTCCATACACATGAAGTAGAAAGTTTTAAGTACCATTTCCCCCCCTACAAGTGAGTTTGGCCTGCACTGGGTACTGCTGAGAGAAGAGCATATCCCTTAATCACAAAGCCCTCTGGCTAGAGAGAAGGATGAGGGAAGAGATGTCTGGTTTGGATTAAGGGATTGTTCCAAAACTTTCTGTTCAATGCAAAAAAACACACCACCAAATGTTTGTGCTGTGAAATGGCCAGAACCCTTCAAAATGGACAGGATCGAAGAATTTAGCAAATACAAAGTAACTTCTTGTTATTTCCTGTCCAAGAATGGCAAATGGAGAACCAGTGTAAGAATCACTGCTAGAAAGGCAGAAAATTCAGTTATGAACTTATTACAGGATAAAAAGGGCTTCATCATTCCTCCACATTACTACATTTTTCAAGCATAAGGTTTTCATTAATCTCTTTTTTAAAATAAGTTGAGAAAAAAAAATCAGTTCCAAAAAAAAAATCCAGTAATAATCCAACACTTTCCAAAATATTAAAGTTTTAAAAAGTAGGGGGGGAAATGCTTTGTTGCTTTCTAGACCACTAAAGATTATAGACGGAGGTTGTTGATTGGTTTTTCTGGGACTGTATCACTCTTCTCCCCTCTTATTCCTGAAAGATTTATAAATCTTGGAAGCTTTCTATGTAGCAGGTTCATCAAGTGGGGAACTCACCAGTAACTCCTCAGTAAGGCTTCCATTTTAATACGCCTATGATTAAGTGAAGCGTATTTTAATTAGCTCTAAAAGAGCACCAGCATAATTTACATACTATGCTTGTTTGGGAGCTTTTTTCCATGGAACATAAATGGACGTGGTTTTTTATATTGACATTAAAAGCAAAGGGAATTTGTGTATCATGAAGCCTCACAGCAAGACCTGAACCTGGGGTAGGATTCTGAGTAATACCTGGGAACTGGTTATTGCTTCAGTACATAATTTTATTCCCACTTAGAATAAACTAACAGCTCAAATCCTACGGATCAAATGCTTATCTCCTATCTGCTGGTTTAATTGTCACTGCTGTTAAATGCAAACATTTCTTCTCCTTGCTAAGTCATTGGCTATTCAACTCTGAGTGCTCCGAGGATCCCCGAGTGGCACTAGATGGCGTTGCAAAACAGTCACGGTACAGCTTAGTGGCGAACGACTGGCCTGCGAAAGTTGTGTAATCCTCTGCTCTGTTACGGTGCAGCGTCCCAGAGAACCTGTTTATGTCTACCCCGTCACTATAACAGGCTTGGGTACCAGCTCCTACCTCTTTTAAGCATGTTTAACTCACACGTGAATAAACGGAAAGAATGAACACGTAGGAATAATCTATTTTCTTTCTCTACCACAGCCCCTACATGCTGCTCCTGCAAATATAGCCACACACTCACTTATACCAAGCCAATCCACTGAAACCAGGGACAGTGGTGAAGCTGGGGTTGTTTCCATATTGAATATGGCCCTAACTTGGAAAATTTGTCAGGCACATTACTAATGTCAAGCAGCCAATTCAGTCACCATCTTCCCTTAGCGCTTGTAGTTGATTTTCCAAAAATTATATGGGGAGGTCATTTGTCTGTCTATTAATACTTAAGATTAGCTCATGGAACCCTAACAATATGAAAAATAAAAGCTAGGAGTTAGCTTGCTGCACTGCTGAGAGCTTTGGGAATCAAGTCAGTATCCTGTCTCTCACTTCATCCAGACCAGGGCTCTCTCTGAATTTACCTCCAAATTACAACTGCACTGCCACTTGCCTCTGAGGTCTGTGCTCAGTTACAGCTGTGTAGCAGCATTGGAGGCATTAGATTTGTCAGATTTATAATAAAAGGGATAAAAATGTGGTTGTGTCCGTACAGTTTAGCTAACGAGTTTGCTGATGATGTGTGAGCCTGGCCCAGCCCAGCTCCCTTGTAGAGAACTGTGCCTGTTCTGCAGTCAGCAGGCTCATGTTTACAAAAGGTCAAGTCACATCTGTAAGCTTGGGTGGGCACTTCCTATTTTCCTTCTTCTTCCTGCACAGGATGTGTGCATGTACCCAGCACTCTCCAGGACTGAAATGGCAGACTGAGATGGAGCAGACAGAAAAGGCCAATACAGTCATCTGGGACTTAATCCCCTGCCAACAAGACATCCTCTAGTGCTCTGGCCAGCTCAGATTTACATGACTTACAGCAAGCTCTTGCTATCTCCTTTGGATAGTTACTTGCAAAGTTTTAATACAACTCCTCCTTAGCCTCCAAAGCTTCACCCCTGGGCTTGTTTTCAACCAGTGATCCCATTGCTATAGGCTCCCCAGCAAGAAATCTCCTCCTCTCTGGTTGGTGGCTGGTCATTTGCCCAAGATTAACATACCTATTTTTTTCACTAACTCCTCATAAGTCAGTCTCTCAGTCTCTCAATCACTTGTGCTGTTCTTCTCAAAGAAAATTAAATCTCTCCCTCTATAAATAGTTCTAGTGTGTGTTTCAGTCTGCTGCTGATCTTTCCATTACCAAGATCTTTTGACATTTTATAGCCCACCATCTGGCTATGCTTGATGGCATGCAAATGTTAGTCATGCAGATGTCAGACATTTTTGGCTACCAGTACAGCAATAAAGAAATATTTCTCTAACACAAAAACTTGAGATCTCGCCTTAAATGAACTAAGTACTGAAAGGTTAGTTCTGAATTGGGCTCCCTTTGCTTTTTGCTGTTGATGAATAACAAGTTTGCCACTTACATTTGGGAAAAATAGTGCTCATTCTTCTAGTTCATGTTGTTCCTTAAAAATCTCTAAAATATCTCTTCTTAGCTAAAATGCCCCCACAGCACTGCCACTGAGTTAATTGACAAAACTTTGGCCACTGGTGCCCTACCATAACAGCCTAACATTCCTGCCTCCATACTCTCATTGTCCCTTAAGCTCTGCATCCATCTCTTGACCTGGTCTCAACAATGATTATAATATCCCTGAAGAGGAGATTTTCTTCATGTCCTAGGTTTTAGACTGCAGGTACAATAGAATCCCTGCCACAGCCAGGCTACTAATAGCTACCATGGCTGAAACCACAAACTCCTGACAGGAATTCATAGCAGTTGAAAAGAATAAGTTTTTTTCAGATGTGATGGTATATTTCCAAGGCTGAGATTAAGGACAAGTAGGATCAGAGTGCTGGCTACAGTTTTAGCACCAAACAAGTATTGGCAATAGATATTTGCAGACAGTTTTCAAGGTGCAATGGGGGGCATTAGTGGACGAGTGAAACGGTACTTTTCAGTAGGTAGTTTCTGATAAATTGCACTGTTATTAGTCCATAATAGGATTGAGTAGCTTTACCTGTTTGTTTTTTGGTGTTTTGTTCTGGTTTTTTTTCCTGTGAAAGAGTTAGGAACTATAATCTTAGTGACATAATGAAAATCAGAGAAGAAAGTCTGTGGAAGAGGAATTAAATGGACTGAGTATCTGATTATCTTTGTAGCCAGCAGAGATGAGGCAGATCCCAAATAGTTTTGGAGAGCATGGATATATGCTTAATCATCTGAAGATTAGAAAATCATTCATTATGGGAGGTGAAGTGAATTGGCTACTGTAATATTAGTAATCTCTGTAGAAAGGGGACTGAAGACACTGAAGAAAAGTAGAGCTCCAAATACAGCGGCATTTCCAACAGCAGCAGATGTGTTGTGTCAGCTGAAGGTGGTATCGGTGCACTTCCTTACTATAACAATGTGACTTTCAAAGATAACTGAATGAAATAAGTTATCTAAATTAATGTTTTACCCATGCCTACATTACTGTGCATTACTTGGTACTTAAGACAATCTTTTTTTGGTAGATAGAGGTTTTTGGCGCCTTGGTCTCCATTTTGAGTACATGGACAGACAAGTACACTCACAAAATTTTGCTTTTGACTAAATTATGTCAGCTATATCTTTAATCTCCCAGTGGTGACATACATGAGAATAAAAGCTTTAACAATTCTGGTCATTTGTGTGTTAAATTTCCATTGCTACTGGAAAAATCCCAGGTCACCTCCCCTCAGTGGAAGCAGGAGTTTGTTATAGTAATTATGGAAAAAAATAGCATCCAGACAGGAAAACTAGGACCAATTATTTCACCTGGGATCTCTTTCACCACGTATCAGCTTTCTCATTTATTTCTCTCTCCTCTTTAATTTTTGGCTATGGTCTCTCTTAACTTTTCAGCTTAATTGTATCCTATAAATACGAGCAAAATCCAAGAGTCTTCACTGAGCACAGGAACTTTGCCATTGATTCCAAGGCAGCTGGGTTCCATATATCAGGAACATATGTGGCTTCACATACAAGGCTGCCTTTAACATGAAGATAAGAAAGCAAAACTAGCAATGGAAATATCAGTCCTTACCATTTATTTGTCTGAAGAAATCTGTTATACAGATTTCCCTCTCTTTTTTGTTATTTTTGGAGATTGGGAATTGCCAGGGAGTTTTTATCATTAACTCCTTTTAACATAACTATCTGAGGTGAAGTAACAGTCTTCCAGTTCTTCTTGGGCCTCCGGACACTTCCAGTGACTCAGCTCATTCATTGGACAGAAATGTTGGCAGAACTAAACTTCCTTATTACATGTATTTAGACAGAAGCTGCCTGGACTAGAAAGTCATTCTCTAATCATAAAATACATACAGAGGTACTAAAAACTCAATGGCAAAAACTAGCTGCACTGTAGTTATACTTGTATTTCTAGCACTAATATGCTCCATGAACAGCCTACAATGATCTTTTTGGAGAAAGGCACTGAGGGGTTTTCTTTGAATGCTTAAAAATAGGAATATGCATGGCCCCTCTATATTGTAAGGGAAACTCATCAAAAAAGTAAATAAACCTTGAAAGACTATCAGATGTGTCATTTCAGATGTGAGCCTCTACAGGGGTATAATCCAAGAACAGCAGCAATATATTAATAAAACATGCTTTGACCACATTTTTTCTGGCGGATAGTACTTTTGCACTGTAGCCCAAAATACATAATGAAATCCAGATCTCACTAGTTGCTGGAATGTCCTTTGTTAATAACTGTGAAAAATGTCTCTTACCCTGCAGTGCAAAACTGAGCTGTGGAATTTATGTGCATAAGTTCTTCCACCCTTTAAAAGTATTTTATGTTGAATGAAAATACTGACACTGATTGTGCCTGGCAGAGACCACTCCTTACCTCTGCTGTATATCTTAATCCCTTCTTCACCAATCTTGTTTATGTGAATTTACTGCCTGTGCAGTAACTACATCAACAACATCAAAAAACCCAGATTTTTTATTATTGTTTGATTAAAAAGTAGTACTAGTATTACCAGGCAGCAAAGAGATGCATATGTACATTTCCTCAGTGTGAGACACTCTATCAGGGACGAGTGTTTTTTATTCTTTGGTTTTTTTTTCTGCCACAGAAACCATTAGGATTCTACTGTATTGTTAGGTTTTGGTCTGGTGGGAATCTATCCATGTGGCACCAGGGTCCAGTTCCAACCTGAGCCAAGATTATGTCAAAGACTTGAAAAAAACAAACAAGAGAACGCCTAATTCCCTTTGGGTCAATATAATGACTTCTCACACTATTTTTCACCCTCTTCCTGTGTTATCAGCTGGAAGCACCAGAATAGTCAGCATTGTTCTATTGGCAGCCACAGATCACTCGCCATCTCATGAATTATGGTTTGAGAACCAGCTACCTACATCATTCTGTGCATACTTCTGCTTCCAGAAGTAGCACAGGGACCTCAGAGGATTCATGTCCCTGTCTGCAGAATGATGACCCTAACCAGGTTAGCCATTCTCCCCGCTTCCAGGTGAGTAGGCTCTGCCCCTACATAGCCATAGAAGGGAAAAAAATTCTGTAATGAAATAGGAACAGCTGTATTCACCAGCCACAGAGAGTATTCAGGAGGCTGCATGGGCCTTCCCAAAGCTAATGAAACCCCTGAAAGGATGACATGGATCTTTTTCTCACTCTAAATAAGATTGCTTCTGACTTAATTTTCTAAATACTCGAGCTTAAGCTGATACTTGTCCTCTTCTTCTCTGTCTCCCAGTGGACATTGGATAGTAGACATTGCTGCTGAAAACTACTTCAAGAAAAGAACAAAAGAGGCCTGAGTTTCCAACTACTTGTATTCCTTTTCCCCAATTTTTTGATTCCACCTACAGACACCTGGCCTGGGAGCACCTGACAGAGAACATTCTGCAGTGAGTGCCCCCTTCCTCTGCCATCTATCATGGAAAGATTCCAAAAATGTCTGGCAGAAAAGATCTGGTTCAGGCCAGAGGAGATGAGGGAAAGCCAAAGGTTGCCACTGAGTGTGACACAGGAGTGCCTATTTACATGAAGGAAAAAGAGTGGCTCCACTGAAGATTAAACACACTGATGTACCTGATAACTTATAAATAAAGACAAGGGCCATGAGTGCTTGCAAGTGAGCACAAACAGCCTGAAAAGAAAAATGGTACATTTTCTGCACATGATACTTCCTGCTGTCACCTTCAGGCTTGAACTGTCTTCAGCCTGACCTGAAGTAATGGGAGATAAATGCTAAATTCTCATTCTACCTCAATCTTTTGCCATGACTTGCCTTTCCTCCACAGAGCCATGCTTGCAGCAAAGTGAGGTGGTACTCCAGTATATGCTTAATTGCTTGTCTGACTTAAAACTGTAAGAGAATCTTCTTACAGGGAATCTTCTCCATTGACTACCGATGAATGTTGGTCAAGAATGTGTGCAGCCGTGTAACTAGAAATTTTTTATATTCATCCCCAAGGCATTCTGACATGTAGTCCCTGAGAGTAATCACTGTGCACAGCCCTGTTTTGGAAGACACTTCTACAGATGAACTGTGGCACCGTCTGTCTTTTAAACATGATATTCCTCCATTCCTACCCCTTCAATTTAATAATCAAAACAAGTCTTTAAAAGACCCAAACAAACAAACCAACGTTTTTAAAATTTTAATTAAAGGGTGCAAGAAAAAAATCTGTAAGGCAGAATAATTTAGGATAGATAATGACACATGCAAATACATAAAGAACAATCCCTCCTGAATCAGTGCTCTGTTTTCCAGCAGAATCTCATTGAAGTTCCTCTACCAGCAGAGAGTTGAGTCTTCCCTCGTAAGCGAATGAGCTGATTGTATTGCAGGACAAATTCTACTTGATCTTATTCCAAGTGTGCAAAGTCAGAAGTGATTGTATTTGAGCAAAACAGCTGTCAAAGAGATTGGGCCTGGGAGGGGGGCATTAAGAAACAAAGTATTTGTGCAGACAAATAAGTTGCATAAGCACCAGCTTCTATCCTGCTTGAATCTGCTTTGTACCACAGAGTGGGGCTGTGAGAGCCACGAGACAATTTCCCCTCTTGTTCAGAAAGGCTCAACATCAGCTGGCAGTCACCCAGACAAAGGGAGAAGGACAAAGGAAGCACGCCAGAGAAAGGATGTGGCATGGATCAGTGCTCAGACCTGTACTAGCACAAAGCCCTCCGCTACAGAGGTGTGAAATTGAGATGGGAATCCAAGCCCTTGCAGCTGGTGACTTCACTGCTGTGGCCAAATTCATTTAGCGTGCATGTGACTTGGGAGCTGTAACAAACAGCACTTCATGGGACAGTCTTCAACATCAGCATTATGAGATGCCTGCAGCACAGCTTCCCCGATGGGTTAGATGCCTGTAACAGAGGGATGCTGGCCTCACCCACTGAGAATTTAAGCCTTGTTTTCCTTATCATCTCAAGAACTATTCCTGTGACTGTCTGTCTGTAACTATTCTGAGACTGCTCCTGTGATTTACGGAATGCTTCACCTCAGCAGACGTATCGTTGAGAGATTACTTGCAGCATGTTGCAGTGGCTTTACCAATCCCCCCAGCCTGTAGTTGAGTAACACCAATTGCAAAGCCGGCAGATGGCAACCTTTGTATTCATTTGCTCTCTGTACAACACTTTCATCTCTGTGAACTTAACACCAGTTGAATCAGTCAATTTGGTATAGGATTTGTGTTGGTCCTGTCCAGAAGATATTTTGCTCTCACTGGCTGATGTTTCCATCCCAGACGTCAACCAGATGTGGAACAAGAAATGGGTCTATGTGAGAGCCTTCCTCTCACCAGGAAGCTTTGTAAACTGGACAAACAGAGGTGCTAAAGTCAAGGTCAGCTTGAGCACAGACCAGTAACAACTTCCAGGCATCAGAACTTCCCTGAATCTCAACTATAGACTGAACGTTTTGGGGCTGCAACCCTATCAGTACCTAGGAAGCTTAGCCTTGGTTCAAAACACTTAATGTTATCGTTTGTAATATTTATTTTTAAAGCTTGAGTGTCATATTGCACCACCAGTTTCTAAGCAACATTCTTGAGGACTCCACAGAAAAATGTATATTTAAAAAATGTATATTTAAAAAAATGAAGATTCAAATGAGGCCAGCCAACTTATTTATCAAAAGCTCCTTTCTATTTTAGGAGCTTGATCCAACTAACAGATCACTGCTCTTTTTATCATGGGTCACCGCATTTGCAAGCCTCCTTGTACTGATTCCCTTTCCTGCTCACATACAGGGGGCTGAAGTGCAGTTCCCCTGTTTACACTACTAGTTGTTATTTCTCCAGCTGCTGGCTGGGTTATGACCCCAGTCAGATTACTAATAATAGCCTCTTTCCCTCTCAGGAAAGTGAGGACCCAGCAGGGTTCAAGAAACCTGTCCCTTCTTAAACCATCAACAATGTCTGGCTTCACAGGATTCAGGCTCTGGTGCTCTCCACTCTAATAACCCCCTACTGACATCAGCAGGGGAAGCTACACCTGCCTATCTGGCTCCCAGCTTCCCAGCACTGCACAAAAAGACGATGCCAGTTTTCCTAAGCCCCTTGCCTCCTTTCGCCTTCCTTGGGAGCAGTTTCTTCCACAGGCTCTGGAGGATTGCCTTGAAGTCTACTTAGAGGAAAGTTCTCAATTGGCCCTTCGGCTGTCTCCTTCTTGCTGCTACCTTATTTCTCCAGGTTTTGAAGGACTGACAAAGAATCCTAGTTCATGAGGTAGTTGACTTTCCTACTAATTCTTTAGCAGCTGAAATAGTGCAGTTGTGTGCACAACCCTTGACACATTTGATATATTTAAGTCTGATACCTAAAACAGAGTATAAAAAGACTCGCAGTACTGTCATCCTTAAACAGATATATAATTTCCCTTTGTGGACACAGTATTAACTTTCAGTTCCCTATTAAAAGCACTCTAAGGGTTTTGTACGTTGCATTCCACCTTTTTCAAACTGCTCATTTCAGTTCAGTGGGCTACAGAATTAAGTTCCATAAGCCTTCAGGGAGCAGCACTTTTCAAGGGTGGTTGCCATGTTTATCTCAGATTTTCCATGTAGAGGTGTCCAGGGGGATTTCATTCCATCCTTTTGTGATTACTTCCAGTCCAGCCAAGAAGGTCTCTTAAAGCCTTGATTCAAAGCCTAAGCCAGAGAAAACAGCTACATTCTTGAGCAAATTATTCCAGGGTTAACTAATATAATTAGTAAAAATTTCAAGTAATTGCAATTACTTCAGGCCTGCATTTAGCAAGATTTAATTCCTAATCACTGGTTATCCTTCTGCCTTCCTCTGCTGGACTAAAAAGCAATTTATTTGCAGATGTCTCTTTTCTGTGTATGCCTGAGAAGATCATTAACAATGTGTGGCTGTGCCTTCCACATAGTTAATTCTCCACCTCCCTTTCAGTAGGATCATATCCAGCTATCACATCACTTTTTGAACCCTTTGCAATCCTTCTGAAAAGCCTGATGTGTACAGCACAAATCATATTATTGACACTACATATGACCTTCCAGCTTTTCATTGGGCTGTTGGCAGGCTTTCTCCTTGCTGCAATATCACACCAAAAGCCTATTTCCAGGGACTTATATAAAGTGACCTTGAAGTCTCTTCCTGAATAGCTGCCTTCAAGTATATTGTTCTGTACCCTATGAATGTTTTCTGTCTTAATTTTTTTCTTCTTGCTGTAAAACTTTGCACTGGCTCTTTAAAATATGTGTTCACTTTACTAGGAGTCCCCTGTTGGCCTGTATAAATTATTTACTTTCTAAGAAATTTTGATGTCAAATATTTCCAGCAGTCATTTCAAGTTTATTCCTAGCCTTGGACAAATCAAACATCAAACTTAAGAATCAAAATATCAAACTATCAGACATCAAACTATCAGAGAATCAAAATACCAAACATCAGCCTTCAGAATAATCCCCATGGTTGCATGTTTTCTTGTGTCCTAGATCCTCCCTACACCTGCCTTACAACCTATCATCTTCCCTGATCTGCCACCCTTTGATACACTCTAAGGCACATTCTTTAGCATGCTACTACTTCAGTCAGGTTGGGAAAGCAAAGAAAAGTCCTCACAGAAGTTCTTCAGCATATATATAATTGGATAGGATAGATCAGCAAAGCTAATACAAAAATCTTTTTCTTTCCTCTGCTGTCATGTACTGAGCATATTTTCCTTGGCATCATTAGACTTGCAGATGAGTGATGTTTTGCCTCTGTGAGGTTTCAAATTATTACCAAACCAAGAAAATTGAGGAAGTTTAAATTTTTTCATTGATTTACCCAAACCAAATACTTGGCTTCAGCACTGTAGGGTCACTTCTTTTTTAAAATCTTTGTAGTTAAACTGGATGAAACATTGACATGAAAACCTCATTTTTATTTACAGTCTGTTTAAAATGTCATCATGAAACAGGGTAATTTTTAATGAGATTTTTTTCCTTGCCAAGATAAATAAACCATCAGGCTTGACACTAATTTGAGTAATCTTACTCCACAGAACTCCAGCTTTGTGATTCCTGTGAGAGGTACAGTCACCTTACCTCCCAGTGAATGTAGGATGTGATATTTTGGAAAAGGCTGAGCATTTTTGCCCTCATGTTAATATGAGCACAGGCTTTCAGCATTCTTCCCTATCTCCAGAGCAAACCACTGGCCACAAAACACAAACTGAATGCATATTAACAAAACCACTACTAATGTTTATCAGTGCATTTGAAAACTTAAATAAAACTAAGAAAATAAGATAGAAAGAAAGGAAAGGTTTTTTTCTCTGAAGCATTAATTTCAAGGAAAATAGAAGGTGCATCTTCACCTCCAGACAATATAACTGAGATCAAATCCAGCATGCTATCACAGACACGTAACAGCATCCCTGTCAATAAACAAAATCTTGGAACCAACAGTTAAAGTAGTATTAAGGTCTTGGATATTTTTAGGTATTACGCATGAACCACAATTAAGTGGTGTTTTACACTGAAGGTGCTCGGCACACTGAAGCCAGTGTGAATCAGCTAAAGACCGGGTGTTGCCAGCAAAGCTGTGCCAGTTTACATCAGCTCAATAGAATGGTGTCATTTACACCATGAAGGGAGAGCAAAGGATGTGACCCTGCCTTTACCCTTGTCTCTGCAGGTATTTTTGTACCTTTTCTCTTTTTTTTTTCCACTGCTGGTGCACATTCATGGGAAATAGATTCTAACGACTCTAATTTTAGTACAACAATATGAAACAACCAGATCTCTTTAAAAACTACAAATTAACAGTCATGCCCATATGATGTTTGAGGAAAGAATATACTGACATACATGAGGACCTGAAAGAGAAACTGGTTGGAAAGTGAAGAAAAATTGGATTTCACTGAAGAACTCCTGGAAAACAATACAAAACAAAGAAAGGGGAAAGACAAGGCAGAAATCATGTGGTTTAAAAGAATAATTCTTAAATACCAGATCTGTTATTGAGACTAATGGAGAAACATACTTTTTTATCCAGACGGTGTCTGTTTGGTGGGAGGAAAGAAAAAGCTGAGGTAGGAGAACACCAGAGAGCTGGGATGTGTGAAGGAAAGAGTTAAGGCTGGAGTCACCCTCTCTGAAGTGCTCTGTGATGCTGTGCAGTGTTTCAGCCCCCAAAGCCTTCCTCCTCCTCCCTCCCTGTGTCGGAGTGGGGAGGAGGCGGGTTCTGCTGAGCTGTTAAATCCTGAGTGAAGTTTCCCCCATTTCCAGTGGCCACCGTTGTCTGAGGCTGGTTCAGAGCAGGGCTGGGGTTGCCCTGACATTTCTGGGACCGCAGCCAGCCAAGAGGAAAAAAAGACGGGTGTTTTACAATTTGCTTTTGTCAAAGTGTGGAGAAAGGGGAAGGGAAGCGTCCTTTCTTTTTTTTTTTCCAGCATCACATTCCTGTGTTTTTCTTCAGCCTGGAAAATATATTAGTGCTGGTGCTTTCCTCTCTGGAAACAAAGAAGCTAAACAAGACTGAGGAAGCAAGGAGTGGGAAGGAGGTTTGGGAAGTTTAAAAGAGAGACTTGGAGCAGCCAGAAGTTCCCTTTTCTTAAATGAAATCCTTGCCTGTGTGGGTAACCGGTACAGCAAAATTCCAGACTTGCAGGTAAATGGAGAAGCAGAGATCACAAAGGAAATTTCCACTAACCTCATCCCGCCAGTCAAGAAGGTGAAGAAGAAAGTTAAAAGACACACAACAGGCTCTGCGACCTGTTGGGCTGCGCAAAGATAAATCACTGAACAACAGTAAAGCTGTATGGCACTGGTCTCCTTTTAAAGGAAAAAGAGGTGAAAACTCGTCTCTGGCAGGGGAACTTCCCTGAGAGTGTAAGTTTCAAGTCAAATTCTTGTCTTTCTGCTCTACGTACGGGACCCTCATCAGTGTGTCTTTGCATGTGTGTATAGTAAGTGTGTGAGAGAAACGGGGATAGTGAAATAGTGAAAGAGAGAGAAGGATTCAGATCATGGTGTTGTTTTAGTTAGACAGTATCATGTTACAGAAGGATGATCTCATTCTTTAATAAAGTGATCTGTTCTGTGTTTTTCCAAAAATAACTGTAAAGCTCACAAAGCCACTAGGGCAGGACTGAGGTGTAATCAAGCAATTATAGATCACACAAAATAGCCATCCCATGCTTTGCATTTTCAATCACTTGTGCAAGGTATCATCATAATGTTAACATCTAATTTTTCTCCTTCTCCTCCCCCCACCCAACACAGATTACACAATGAACTGGAGGGCAACTCTCAGCTTAGCTCTGCTGTGGGCAGCATGGTTAGTATTAGTGAGTGGCTCTGAGAAGACGGAGAGGCTAGTGGAAAGAGGGAGCCACGGAGTTAGGAAAGTGCCCCTGGGTTACAGGGCTTCAAGCAGCCTTCTCAGAAGGTCTGGAGCATCCCTGAGGAATTCAAGCCCAAATCCTCAACACCCTGTCACCAAAAGGGATTCTTCAGCATCTCCAAAGCCACCTGCCAATCTCCTGCAAGGGCAGGAACGTTCCCAGGCCAGGGGCATGGGGACCAGAACGAGATTGGTACAGAGACTCACAGCTGCAGCTAAATACCCCAGGTCCGAGATGATTAAGGACGAAGGGATATCCTCTGCCACACAGTCACGACTGGTACGTTTCCCTTCAGGGTCAAGTTCTCCCAATGTCTTGGCCAGCTTTGCAGGGAAAAATCGGGTGTGGGTCATTTCTGCCCCCCATGCGTCTGAGGGCTACTACCGGCTCATGATGAGCCTGTTGAAAAATGACGTTTACTGTGAATTGGCTGAGAGGCACATCCAGCAGATTGTGTTGTTCCATGAAGAAGGGGAAGAAGGGGGAAAAGTTAGAAGGATAACCAATGAAGGAAAAATCCTGGAACAGACACTAGATCCTGCCCTCATCCCTAAGCTCATGAGCTTTCTGAAACTGGAGAAAGGGAAATTTGGCATGGTACTGTTGAAGAAAACCCTGCAAGTGGAGGAAAGGTATCCTTATCCAGTCAGGCTAGAAGCCATGTATGAAGTCATTGATCAGAACCCCATCAGAAAAATTGAGAAGATGAGGCAGAAGGGCTTCATCCAGACATGCAAAGCAGCTGGGGTGGAGGGGCAAGTGGTTGAGGAAGGCAATAAAGGAGGCACCATGCAGCCTACTCTCGGCAGTGAACATGTCCAGGTGCCAGCAAGGAAGGAGGATCCAAGGAAGAGCAATAATCAGCCAACAAGGACCAAAACAGTGAGGAAACCAATGGCAACCACAGTGGCCACTCCTCTGCCTACAGTAAGGAGCACTACCCTCCCTCCCACCACCACAACTACTCGTGCCACCACCTATGCACTGGCCAGCCGGTCTACAACAACAGCTACACCCCTTCCTGGCACACAGAGGACCTGGACCATGAAGTCACATTCCACTACAGAGTACCACAGGCTGCCAGTAGCCCCTGATGCCACCACGCCACGAGTCACAGCCTCTGAGGACTTCTACTCTCCTGTGTGGAAAACAAACCGCAGGGACCAGCAGCGTGGCCACCAAGAGAAACAACTGGAAGCCACACGGAAACCAAACAAGGCTGCCAGCTATGACAGTTTCACAGAAGCCCCAACAGCTCCCTCAGTGCACTACACAAAGGCAAATGTGGGTAGATTTAAAGATAACAGAACTGACAGAAAGGACTTTAACCACAGGGACCTGAATGTCACACCTGGGCAGCACAAACCAACTAAGACTAAACCACCAAAAAAGAAGACCCAAGCAAAGATACTCAGTAATGAGTATGAAGATAAATATGACCCGAGCAAACCTGCTAGCTCCCATTTAGAGGAACAGTTTGTAGCGGGAAATATTCCCCCAAAGAAAGGAAAAGAATCAAAGAAGCATGACCGAATGGATAAACCTGAGAAGAAGAAGAAGAAGGACAGATCTGACAAGCAGCAGAAGAGTGAGAAGCAATCCAAGAAGATCAAAGCTGAAAAAAAGAGCAAGCAAGACAAAGACCGCAGCAAGAAGAAGAAGGGAAGCAGGACTGAGAATGAGGATTTTCCCAAGTCCAACAAGAAGACTTTCCTACAACCTCCCAGGAAATCAGCAACTAACCTCCTGGAATATTTTGAAGGAAAGAGGAGGCTCATTGTAAGTAATTCATTCATCTGAATTTTATTACCTAAATGAAGTTGTATCTCCCTCAGAGTAGGAATATGTGGAACTATAAGTTTATAGTGGGTTTGTATTACTCTTTTTTGGTGTTTTTATCTTAAGAGGTAAAATTTGTAGACCTATATGATTGTTTTCAACAGGTTTCATAGCCTCATACTGGAAATCTTGTGTGCAGTATAAAAATCAGTCATCTGGAGATTAGGATAAAACCTGTTCCCAGCCACTTCCATGAGCCACCATATAGCCAACAGATTACCTTGCTTCCAGTGGATATGTAGGTGTCAGGATATGTATCACTAAGATCAATAATATGAGGTTTCAGTGTGGATTACATCCATTCGTCACCTTGGGGTACTTGCCAAAGTTACCACATTTCAGTGCTCTGCATGTCCTGCCAGCTGGCACACCTGCTTCATATCAGTGCTGGTGTCCTAAAGCTGGAAGCAAGCCTGATGGCTTGGCAATACTAGTGCACATCTGACTGAGGGTATGCACAAAGGCTTGTGATCAGATGCCCTGAGGGATGAGGAATTTGGGATTAAGATTTGATGGGAATTTGGCATCAGATCTCCTAGACATCTTCAGAGATCCTGTGCAAACTTTATTTTGGTTTGGGTTTTTCTCCTGCTGTTTGTATCACTCCAGTAAGTTTTCAAGCCTGAAAACTTTCAGCATGGTCTGGAGTTACTTGTCTCCAGGTTTTATAGTGCTGAATGTTTTTCCAACTACTTATAAAAACCACTTCACCTGGGACAAGAAACAGTTTTAGTTGTAGTACAAATGTTTTTTCTGGCAGATGACACATATCCTGAAGGGTACACTTTGGAAAACAGATTCCTTAAAAATATTATTGTGGGAGCAGTTTTCTTGCAATTATTCTACAGCAAGCTGGTCTGTTTCACAGTTATTGTCCAATAGTCATTGTCACAAATGCCTTTGACTTTCACGTTCCAGACTCCAGTACAAATAGCTGAGGTGCCAAGCTAAGATGCCAAGTTAAGATTTCAACCATTGGAATGTAATGAATCATTCTCTTGATTCATGGGCCTGAAAACAAGGCAACTTTCTTCTCCCCATCCCCATTCTTCAAGATGTAGGGACTGTGCAGAGCTAACACTAGAAGTGGGAAAAAGCCATATATTTGAAAAAATTGAACTTGACTGAATTTTGCAAATAATGTCTATTAGTTACTTGTTAACTAATATTTAGCCAAAACAAAAGCTTGGAGAGAGAAACTATGTAGAATTTGGGATCCTTGACATTCAGTCTCAGTGTTGCGGTTACTAAGAATACATGTAGCATCAGGACAAATATAAACAAACTTTAAAATAAAAGAGCCAAAAGCAAGCTCACAGATATCAGCCTGCTAATTCATAACACTACCACAGTCCTGGCAACTTAAAGGATTGTCTGAAATTTGAACCTTCTGATACTGGGCCACCTCACAGCTGGATCTCTGAGAAAAGAGTTACACAATCTCAGGTTATCAGGCTAGAATTCACTGAATACAAATTATTATGCTGCACCTCACTTTTCCAGAATCTAATAACATCCTCAGCCTGCTCACTCTGAAGCTCCCTAAAGAATAAGTTTTGGTTTGGTTATTAGTAAAAGTAATGGCTGAACTCTTTTCTTGCCACACACGGCACATGTGGAAAACAAAGAACTTTTCAAGCTTCTTTGAATGTACACAAGTGCCTATTTGCATTCCTTCCAATCAAACTGCGCAGTTCCCTTTGGGGAACAATCCTGAGTCTTTAAATTCCCTCTCTAGAGAATTAGTCCACATTGCTGCAGAAGGGCTTTACCCAAGTTATTCACCATTGCTTTGCTGTACTTTTGTCTTTCAGACTGGCTTCCAAGGACATTGTTTCAGTCCTTTTCCAAACATCTTTTAAGAAAGACATGGGGTTTTAAGTTCTACATCATTAAAAATTTCAGATTTCAGTGTGAATTTCAAACATCTGGAATCTTGAAGTCTATTTGGGTTAAGTTCAATTAATGACAAATAAAGGTGCTAGGAGCAGAAATTGAACTGAAATGTATGGCTTTTGAGTCCAACAGGCTCACCTCTCTGTAGTGGAGCTTTTATTGCCATCTTAAAAATGTTGAGAAATTTTGGCCCTGTGAGTTTGGGTTTTTTGTTTATTTCTCTGAGGTGATGAAATGTCAACTGACAGTTTATTTGTAACGTTCCATATATACCCACATATACGCATATGCACACACACACACGCATGCGTGCAAACGAGGAATGGGAAGATAATCAGAGCACTGGAGCATCATTTCACCTATGGAAACGGGGTGAGAGAGTTGGGGTTGTTGACCCTGTGGAAGAAAAGGCTCCAGCGAGACCTTATAGCAGCTTTCCAGTACCTAAAGAGAGATTATAAAAAAGAGGGAGTGCTAGTTGTGGATGCTCTATTCCTATAAGTGTCCAAGGCCAGGCTGCATGGGGCTTTGAGCAACCTGTTCTAGTGGAAGGTGTCCCTGCCCCTGGCAGAAAGGTTGTAACAAGATGATCTTGAAGGTCCCTTCTCACCCAAACCATCCTGTGATTCTGTGATGCAAACACTGATAGAAACAGTGCATATACAGCCGGGGTTAAAACAGACCTGGCACAAAGCTTTGACTGGAAATTTGCTTTGTTCTACAAGGTTTGATGAAGCGGATCAGATTCAGGCTTGACTCTGCATTCCAGCTTATGACCTCCAAAACTAGGAGGAGACAATACAAAGCAATGGTCTGTTTTTCATCTCAGTCCTCAAACCCTTCTCATGCTCAAAATTTGAAGCATTTTTATATGCAATTTAAAAGCAGTGTGTTGGATGCTGTAGCCCAGAAACCAAATCCTCTTTGTGTCTGTCACTGTCATTCACCTTCATGTCCCACAGCTGTAGTCATGCCAGGAGCCTTTGCAAAAATATGAGGCAGATTTTATAAGCCCGGAAATGTTTTTACATTGAAGAACTAGATCTATAAGGAGCGTACAGTAAAAATTAGCTTTCAGGCCCCACAAACCTCAGAAGGCAGCTAGAATATTATTAGTCCTGTTACACATTAAAGCATAAATTTGCAATTGAAGGATTTTGGTGATTATTTGTGACCTTAAATCATAAAACTTGAGTCCATATTCCAGCTCCCTTTGTATTTGGGGGATCAGCGGCAGGTGCTTGATTGCAGTTCACTGCTGCCAGTCAGAATGATTACACTGCTAGAGCTGCAGCATTCCTAGGCATCTTCTGCTGGAAAGTGCTGCATAAGATCACTGAATGTTGTTACACACACCCCTTCCCTGGAATATTTTCATCTCAGTCACTAATGAAGGATCTGAACTTTTTAAAAATTAAATTTTTGCACTCCTTGGAAGGCTTTGAAGTAAGTACTGTAAAATGTAGAGCTTTTTATAGTTTTGCTGTTGTAATTGTTCCTCTTCCTTTTTGCCCACAGCTGTGCCTTTGAGCAAAGGCATCAAAGTGACTTAGAACAAAGAAAAGTGAAATCAGTCATTTTCAGATGAGGTCACAATGGCCTTAGCAAGTCTTCAAGGTCTTCTTAGATGGCCATCAGTTACATAAGTACTCGTGTTGCCCTAGTTTTACTCAACCCTTGGCAGTCAAAACAGCCATGAGAGCCCTGCCTAGACCATGGGATGAGAGCAGAGTGGCTGCCAAATTCCCAGGACTCCCACTGTGAGTAATAAGACCTCTGAAGACTGCAAGGGAGACCTGGTGGGAGTGGCAGGGCAAGGGATAAAAGGGAAGTATACGGCTTACTGTAAAATATAGTGATATTTCTTCTACCAGCATTGTGGTAAAAGCAACAGAGGAGCTGGTGCAACCAGCTGTATATGCTTCCAAAGATTTTCCTGTAGCTGGCTGAATGTCTTCAGGTCAGGCCTGGGCATGAAGGTACACTCCAAACTGAAATAAATAACAGCTTTATGGGAAAGAGAGCCCAGTTTGCAGACAGTGACTAGTTCTACTTCAGTAAAATAATCACCTGCTTCATTCCTTATACTAAACAAACTCTTTTATCTCTGCCACCAACCAGCTGATCACAACTCCTAAGGCAGACAACACCATGTACGTACAGCAGAGAGACGAGTATCTGGAGAGCTTCTGCAAGATGGCAACAAGGAAGATCTCTGTCATCACAATTTTCGGCACAATGAACAACAGCAGCATGAAAATTGACCACTTCCAGCTAGGTTCTTTTTATTTCAATACTTTCTTTCTATCTCATGGGCACAACATAGACAGCAAAGGGAAAAATCATTTCAACTTGCATCAAAATCTAAGACTATGAAGGACCTGAAAAGTAGCTCATTTAGACATATTTAGTGTCACCTTCTTCACATTCAGAGTTTCCATGTATACAGGTGACACTGGCCATCCATGTCTCTTAGGTAGCTTTGAAACAAATGCTGTGAGTGTTCAGGTCCTGGGGCAGCACCTACCAAGGCCAGTGAAAACCTCTCCTTTTGTAACAATAGTGGTTGGACAAAGACTTCAGGTTGCAGTCTGGCAAAGCACTTCAGCTTGGGTATCTCTTGAATCATTGAACTATCGCATTTCTGTCTGCTTCTAAAGATTAACACCACTGTGAGGGCTTTGCTGCATGAAGCCAAAGAAATACAAATATTGTACAGTTCTATACCGCCTATAGAATAAAAGCTTCTAACTTTGCTTACATGTCCACCACATCTTTCCCCTTGAAGTTCATCTAGTTTTACCAAACCTTGGGAAAAGTTGTGTGATGGAACAGAAAGCTCAGGACCTGACCAGCTGCAGGGTGTTTCAGGTCTGGCATATAAGTGGCCAGAAGATCACAGATTTATGTCTGGCTTCCAGCTGTGCCTCTGCTGCTCTCAGAGGGACAGGATCTAGCCTTGCGTCCCTGAATGACAGTAAGTCACAAATCCTGCCAGACTGTGCATTTGTGTACCTCCTTGACAAATCTGGAGCAGTACATGATTTTCCACATCAGGCCAAAGTTACTCAAGGTCACTTTTTGTGTACCTTGATCCATCTGCCAGTCAGTGGGACTGCTTAGGATTATATTTAGCTCTAGTCTGGCTAATATTCAGATATTCACTCTGACATAGACCATACTCTTTCAGCCTGTTCCAAACTTAACCTACATCCAAACTTTCCCCAAACCACATAAGTGTATGTAACAGCTGAGTTCTCACAGGAGGAATTAAATTATTGAAGAAAAACAGGAGATTTAGAAGGGTAGAGGTTAAACCTTACATAAAGTTCACTTTATAATTTTGCCTAAACACCAAACACCAAATCCTGAGCTTTATAGAAATACACATAATAGAAGTATCCTTCTGTTCTACCTCCTCTTCTCCTCTACCCTTCCTGTTTGTATGGCCTCTTCAAGGCTCACTCTCTTTGAGCATCAGAGGCAGCAAAAGCTCCTAAGAAACATTTTGTATACATTATGTTTCTGTAGTGAGAAGCTTGAGCACCCAGCATGATGAGGTCTACTTCGAGTGCTGCATCTTGTCAAAAAAACAGAAAACAGAAAAGTCAACAGAAAATACTTTTCATTTGAAATTCCAAATATATTTAGAAGTGATGAATGAAAGAGCTCAGTGACACTGGTCAAGATTAGCTCACAGTGAAACCAGAGAGTATTTTCCACTTTCCCACTGGAATGACACAAAAGCTCAGTGTCATTGCAGAGGACTTCTCTTCAGCCCAAGTTAGCCAATACAGTCTCTTTTCCCCATGGGAAACAGGGCTTTAATCAGTTAAGCATCAGCCCCTGGCTACCCATCCTATAATCAAAGCAATTACCTAATCTATTAGGCCACTCTACTGCTAAAACACCCTGCTGGCCTTTGTAGCCTCATTGGAATTATTTCTAAAGATAACTCATCTTCCCAGCCTGTCTAACTGCCAGAGATTTATGGAGAAATGTTTCTCCATCGTTTCAGAGAAAAAGCAAAGAAAGCAAGGACTTTGCAGGTAGTAGCATAGTCTCAGCTCTGGTGGATCGTCATGCGGATCTCAGATGGCCTTTGTGAGGCAGAGGTCAAGGACAAATAGTGACTTGGAAAGAAGCAATTAGATTTACTTCTTCTTTTCTACACAGAAATAATTTACAAGTTTGAAAGGCAGGTCAGCCTTTGTGGCATTATACTTTTCCTTGATACAGAATTTTTCTGCCTCACTCTGTAATTTAATTTTCTTCTTTTCATTTTAAGTTTTGAAAGAAAATCTCTTAACAAGGAAACTCTAAAGGGCTAACTTCATATTGATAACTAGAATTTAAAGCAAAAGGGGGCCATAGTTGGTCTAAGGTACTCCTGTATCTTAGCTGTTTTCCACCACATTTCACAATAACAACTTTTGCATTTTTCTATCTCCATCTAGGCCAATGAGATAGTCTTTGCTTTTAAAACATGAACTTTTGATCTATGTTTTAACGGTCATAATTGCCACTAGTAATACATAAATCTCACTCATCAAGCACCTGATGCAGGATTTACATATATTTATGAAGTGAGAAACCTATTAGTACATCCACCAATCCATCCAATCAAAAGAAAATAACATCATTTGTAAGTTCTTTATAAAACTTTTAATTGAGGTACATATAACTTAAAAATCATATATTTAGATACATAGCATTATAAGTATAACCAAATTTTAATATTTGCTGGCTTGGCTTCTTTTTTTTTTCTGTAAGCAGTGGGTTCAAGATTTGAAACCTAAAGATCAGATTCTAATTCAGACATTTTTCCAAAATTTTAATTCAGAAGTTTCATTCAGTCTATACACAGGATGCAAAATTTGAATCAGATCAGTATGCTCCTTAAAATCATGTATGTTTAGAAAATTATTTTAAACACTTTGCTGTATAATAACTCAAATCTTTCTTGTTGTTGTGCTTAACTTGGATCAATTAATCACATCTCTATTTGCTGGCAAATAATTATGGAGCAAGGGACTGAAAAGTTGTACCTCTGGATTCCACCTCTTGATGGCCTGCTGTGTCTCTGACTTCAGGCAGGTCACTTAAGCCATGGCTGGGATTTCTAAGTGAGGATATGAACATAACATTCACAGTGGTGTCACAGGGCATAGGCAAGCAGTGTTTGCAGGGAGCTCTTGGTGCCCAGGTAACCTTTCACTTGGTGAGTTGTTTAGCCTGTCCTTAGCTTTCCAGGCCTACAATTGCATATGGAGGCTTGTTCAGCACTGCTGCAGTTGTATAGGGCTGTGCTACATGCTACAGCTGAGGCTGTGCTGATGACATGGAGACTTTCAGGACTTGACTGCAATGCACCCTAGTTCCACAGGATGTAAGGAACCTCAGTACCTTCACAGGCTTGTCTTCAGAAGTCTTTTTTTCATTGTTTCAGAATGTTTTCTTAGAGTGGATCACTGAGTAGCTACAGGTCGTACTCAAAACTATGTTTTTCCCTGTCAGACTGCTGGAATCAGCAAGTAGAAGGAGGAGGGGGTGCCAAAGTGGGGTATCTAGAGAGGTATGCTGCCAACACTGCAGCATTCTAGACATGTTAAACAGTTTCTGGTTTTTTATAGTCACTATATGTAAATTTTTAAGAGTTGTAAGATTAACTCTACTGTCCTGGCCAACTTCATGCTCTTCTAGCTTTATTTTACTGACCCAAATCACCTATCACCTATGCTGTTTCATTTGCATATGGTGCACCTTGTCAAAATTTCTATTTTCAATTACAGAAGTGGCTACATTTCAGGAGCTGGTGAAATGATTAGTACATGCATATACATGTATGAGCATATTGAAAAAATCTCAAAGATCCCCCCAGGAAAAAGCAAAATTTTTCAAAAGACCATTCAAATGCTAAGTACTGAAGTTCTTAAGCCCTAGGATTGACTGATTTTCAAAGACTATTGGGATGGAAAATGAGACAGTTAAAAGTCGTATGAATGAAAAATTCAGAGACATGGTTTATAATACATTTAATATGCAGCAGGAAGAGAGCTTCAAAGAAATTAATTCTCCCTTTTCTTTTGAGGCAAAATTAAAGGCAAAGTGTTGTGTGATTCCATGACTATTTTTATTTCTCCTTTATCTCACATTAAGATAATGAAAAGCCCATTAAAGTGATAGAAGATGAAGATCTTGTGGACCAGCAGCTCATCAGTGAGTTGAGGAAAGAGTATGGGATGACCTACAATGATTTCTTCATGGTACTGACAGACACTGACATGAAGGTCAAGGTGAGGGTTTCAACTCTTTGAACTCAGCTCTCTTGAAATAAAATGCAATGGAAACATATGAAAAAACCTAAAAAATTGGGAAATTACACTACACACTTGCATGTGAGGCACAAAAGATACTGATGCAGGACCTGGTCATTGCTGGAGGACAAGCAAAAGAACAATAAGTGATATTTTCAGAACTTAGGTAGCTATCTTCATTTTCTAAACTTAGGGCATCTCAGGAATTGTGTGTTTCCGCTGGAATGATGAGGAACAGAACCTCCCCACACCTGTCAGTGTTTTAATGTAGTACCTGGCAGTCTAAAACACAAAGTTTGGCTGCTCAACAGGATGACAGCACATTGCATAAGGATAATCTTCTAGTTGAATGGCCTGACAAAATAATATAATAACTGCAATGTCCTGGCCTTATCACTTTGGGCAAACAGTGAAAATATGCCACTTCCAAAGGGCAGTCTGACTGCAAAAACAATTATATTTTCCATACTTTCTGATCTGTTTTAGGCCTTGTTGCCTGCATGTGAATTAAAATACTTGGATCTCTAAATATCCTACAGTGCTGTGATACATACAGAAAGGCTGCTAATATGAGCATCCTTATACCAGCCTGTCTTGTTTTTTTTTCCTAACAGCAATACTACGAAGTACCCATAGCAATGAAGTCTGTGTTTGATTTGATTGACACCTTCCAATCACGAATTAAAGACATGGAAAGACAGAAAAAAGAGGGCATTATCTGCAAAGAAGATAAGAAGCAATCCCTTGAGAGCTTCTTATCCAGGTATCACCTTCTGTTCATATCTTCTGCTAGTTGTAATTATCATTTTACTGGAAAAATACCCACATAACTATTTCTGGGATTTTTAAATATAGATTTCTCGGTATTTACAATGTTTAGCAAATACAGAGATGGAGCCAGAGCTGAATGCAGACATGTATAGAACACTGAAAGACAGAAAGCATGTTTTCTGACTAACTAAATCTTCCTTGGACACTGATTATCAGTACCTCAGTTTCCTCTTGGCATGGAGATAATAAAACTGATTTGCATTAGAAGAGCAAATAAGGATTAATTCAGAGATGTTAGTTGTATGTATGAAGCACAGTGTTTATATGTTTTGATCATCAACCATCCCAATGTCATTAATCCCATTCTAATCCCTTCCATGTAGCTCAAATCAGTAATTACTTCTAACTTCCTTCTTATCCTTCTTGAGATAACAGTTTGTCTTTGCCAGTATTAGTCATGCATATTATTAAAGGTCTTGCAGATGTCTTTTGCAAAATGTTGGAGACCTTCTACAGAAAGACAATTTTGTTTATGAAGTCTCTACATGCTGTGTTATCACTCTACCCTGAGACCTAAATTCCAGGCAATAAATTTATCTGGACTGTGGGCATTCAGACCCACAGAAGAGCTGTGCAGATACAGCCCTCTCAATTATCACAGGATAAGTTACATGAAATTAGGGTACCCCATCATTCTAGATCTCATCTGTTACAACTGCATCTTCTTCACCTACTGTGAGAATCCATGGGAATACAATGTTAATGCCAGACAGCTTTAAAAATAACTGAGGCAGCATGATGGATTATGACAAGGAGGAAAGGAGCAACAAGTAAAGGAAAAGGTTGTTAGTTCATAAACATTTTAAAATGCAATGGCCATTTCAACAGAAAGAGCGCCTTTAACAAGATCCACTCCACCCACCTCACCACCTCCTGTTTAGGTCCCAGTGATTCATCCTTGAGACCACCAAGAACCACAGTTTGGAAAGAGCTGATCAGCACAAGAGCGAGCTTGTATACTGGAAAGCAACAGGTCCCAAATCCTTCTTTGCTTGGAAACAGCCCTAGTAATAAATACACATTAGAAAACTGGGCACGAAAAATGCAGAATGTTGCATCTATAAACAGAACTGCTGCTGCACAGAATCCATTTGTTGTCTGTGAAACAACCATCAGGCTTTAAATACTGGGTGGACTTCTCTAGCCACATTAACTGGTCAGATTCCCAGTAAAATTAACTCTAGCTTTGTAACGTTCCCAGTTGAACAAGATCCCTGCCATAATCTCCCTGATGTTGCTCCTTGCAGAGCTCAGTTATAATAATGCAAATATTCTTCTTAACAAACCTGCCTGGTGTGAAAGGAGACCATGAGAGCCAGAGCCAGTGTGAGTAATGCTCTTAAAAGCTACATGTAGGAGGAAGAAAACCTTGAGTTTGGGGGTAAATCCCCCTCTAAGACCTAGATACTGGCTGTGCTGCTCTCAGGGCTCACATATTAGAACAGGATGCAAACCAGGTAGAGCAGGAAGAAAGGATCCACACAGGGAAGCGTCTAGTAGACTTGTCAGGAGTATTGGTCCATGGCTTCTGATGTCAGAAATAAAGCCAAAATCTGTACATTAAGGTTGGTGAACTGCTGTGAAGTGTGGTGAGCTGTGAATGACCAACTGAATTAATTTCTAAGATGTAGTCCCAGATAAGCACACCAAGTGCTCCTGGGGCAGGGGAATAAACAGCTTGAATGGCTTTCAACACTTTCCAGCTCTGTGTAACTCCAAAATAGATATTAAAAAAACCAGAAAGAAATATAAAAGTATCTAAAAGTGATTCTGTTTTTCCCTAGGCAAAATGTGATCCAATGGCCACATTCTCACTCACTGTTGATAGGTAACCAGATGCTTTTCTAAACAATATAGCACAAAGATTATTTTGTTCCCCATTTTCAGAATAATGACACAAAATTTCCTTCCTCTTCTTCACCTCACACATGTGATCCTTAACACTTCTCATTCCAACTGACTTAATTGTACACACACATTTAATGTCTCTTTGCTGTTCCTCCTGGGAAAGATGAAAATCGAGGAGGTCTTCTTTTCAATGATTTACTTTTCTAATTGTAAAAAAAAACCCCAGTATTAATCAACAAGCAAAGACATCAGCAAGCCCTGCTCTTCTAACAACAACTTCTCTGACTTTGAGCAAATCCCGCCATATCTTCTCTTAAGTGAAGCAGAATTGACCCTTTGCATTAGCCTTCATTTTGAGATCTTCACATAGTACAGTAGAAAAGCAGGCTATTATTATAACAGAGTAACATCTGTCTCCATTTAAAAGATCATTTCCTGCTGTAAAAATATCTCTGCAGCTTTGCAAATTCCTATAAATCTGATTTATTTAGGTTAAATGGAGAAGTAGCTATATTCAAAAAACAAGCTGTTGAGAGAGTATTAAAAACCTCAAGAGCTAGAATTTTTAAAGATTTCAAGTGTCCTTATGGCACTGCCTTTCCTTGACAGGAAAGGAAGGGGAGCCTTATGCAAAAGCTTGGGTAGATGGTGCAGTCTCTATTAAAGAAAGACTCCAAGATTTATCTTCTTGTACCATGCATGCCTTATACAGCCACAGGCTGACACAACCACACACTCACAAACTCAGATTTAAAGCCATGTTGAAAGTATTTTTGAGCAAACGTGGTGCAGGAAAGAAAAAAAGAGGTCACTGATTATTTACACAGACATATGAGTTATGTCTGAAATGAAGATACACCCTAATTCTCAGACAGCCCTTGGACTGAAAAATAGCTGTGCAGTTACAGCTGTGGTGAATGACGCACAAGCTAAATGCTTAGTGAGGAATTCCACAGGAATCTTTCTCTCTTGCATATACACTTTTCAGCACTGCTGTAACTACTGAAGGGGCTTTGAGCAAAGATCATAAACTTTGCAGTGTTTGTTTGGTGAAGCAGCAGTACTGCAGGTGTTTCTTTGAACGTTCTGGAGCTGTAAAATTCAAAACAAGCTTTATCCTCTCCAGTGATGGACAGAACTGGGAAGATTTCCCATACAGCTGTTACTTAGAAGTTGTGAGATATATGATATATCTCAGCCTACAGAGAACAGAAATGCTGAGAGGATTTGAGTCACATGTCATGACCATGCCTGGCCACACTCTCTTTTCAGGTTCCGATGGAGAAGGCGACTGGTGGTGATCTCTGCTCCAAGTGATGAAGATTGGGCTTATTCCCAGCAGCTTGCTGCTCTCAGTGGACAAGCCTGCAATTTTGGTGAGTCAAAAGGAATTATATTCTTGCTCCCCCAAACCACATCCTTCCTGGTGATGTGATTCCTTTGCTAAAGTTTGAATCTGGACAGTCTGAGGAGTCTGGCAACTGAAAACCTTCCTCCAGAACCAAATGGATGATTATACTAAGCAGGTAGTACAGCACACTGGTGGCTAAGACAGCTAAACAAAGAACAGAATCATTTTTGAAACATTACACTAATGTAGCAGAAAATGCTAGCACTCCAAAGCTTCTCTTCTGGATTGTAATTCAGGACAGTAATAATTGTTTTGGGGCTCTTTTGTACTGCACAACTTAACAACACAAGGAGAATGCCTTGGTAAGGGCAGATCCTTTAAGATCCAACTGAGAACTGGGCCAGGCATCAGGAAGATGCATGGACATCAGGTATTTTTCTTTTCCTTACTGCTTCATTACCAAAATCAGTAAAAATATTAATGGAAGCCATTTCAATCCAATAGAGCCCCTTTCAGACCCATAACTAGGTACTTAAGATCCACCTACATACATAGTCAGTGGCGAGAGAGGGGCTCCCCCTGGAGACAACTAAGGGCAAGACCCAGAGGCACTCTTCTTAAGAATTTAAGTTCCTAGGAACGCACACACCATACAGGTCTAGACTCGACTCCTTCGACAGAATGAAACAGGTCCCTTTCAACAGCTGCTATTTCAATTGCACCAGAAGGGAGATCTGCACAGCATGATTGTTTATTCATCATCACCTAGATTTCATTCAGAGCATCAGCATCTCCTCCTTGGGAAAGTAAACTGCAACACTGCAAAATGCTTTCTGAAGAATAAAAAGTAGTCAAAACAGTTGAGTATGCCCACCCTTTGGTAGGGACAGCTTGAACATGATGCAGTGCATTTCTAAAGCATTTGTCAATAGGTAAGAGGGATGTAAGGTATGTTTCCTCCCCCTTGGAGGGATCTTACCTCCAAGTTATAAAAGGAGTTACATCGAAGATTTTGTAGATTGTACTGACTCATGTTACATGAACAGTTTCTGCTATCCATAAAGTCTTTCTTCAAAGCAGAGGCAACAGTCCAAGCCCCTTTGCAGATCAAATGGAAGGAGTATCTCTCATAAGCTATTCCCTGCAGTCACTCAGAGTTTAACTGGCATAGGTTATATTGCCTCTAAATAATATTTTGCTGTGTGTATGCTAAGTAAAATCTTTACTAGTGAAGAAAACAGTGCAGGAAGAATCTGGAGTTGGAGAACGGCCTCTGCAACTTACTGGTGTTTCTGATGCTTGTACCCCTATGCTACCAAACCATATCACCATGCTGCTGGCCTTGGAACAGCTTTGTGCAACTGATACCACATTTACTCAACACATCAGCTTATCCTGTTTGGGACAGGTGATATGACTGGCAGGGACTCCATAGAAATCAGTAACTCTCCTGGAGGGCAGGCTGAGACTGGGCCCAAATTTAGAAAGCACAGACTTGGCTGATTAAAGTGAAATCTGACCAAAGATAAGCACAAAGATCTGGACTCACCCAAAACCTTCTTCATTTCCTCCACAGGTCTGCGCCACATAACTATCCTCAAATTGCTGGGAGTTGGAGAAGATATTGGAGGTGTCTTAGAGTTGTATCCAATTAATGGTAAGTGACTCTTTCCAGTTTCTTCAGTACTACCCATGAAGGGCATTATACAGTGCTGAGTACTTCTTTAGAGGGATGTAGAGGGATGCTGTAATTTCTTTGGCTCTATAGGCTCGACTGTTTTCCTCTTTTGTTTCTTTTAAGAAATAAAATGACACAAAAGCAAACAAAAAGCTTTCTTGGTGTTTCTGTGCTAAATACTATATAGGTTCTTCAGGACAGAAAAGCACAAATATCTGAAATTCATCTCACATTTTGATTTCCCACCGAAGCTTACAGTCTGCAGTACACTCTTCTTCTAGCCTTACTGTCAAAGACAGGGATGCCTGTACCTTTTTACATGCTCAAGAGTTTGCAGGGCTAATAGATCGCACACTCAGCAGATTTTCCTCTATGGATCCCTCATTTATATTCATAGAACGGCTTGGAGTGAATAGGACCTCTTAAAGATTATCTAGTTCCAAGCCCCAGCCATGGGCTGGGACATCTTTCACTTCATTAAGTTGCTTAAAGCCCAGTCTAGCCTATCCTTGAACACTTCCAGAGACAGAGCATCCACATGGGCAACCTACTCCTGGGTCACATCGCCCTAAAAAACCTCTTCCTTACATCTAATCTAAATTTCCCTCTTTCTGTGTAAAATTAATACCCCTTTTTCTGTCTCTGGGCTCTGGTAAAAAGTCTTTCTCCATCTTTCTTACAAGCTCTCTTTAGTATTGCACTTGCATCCCAGTAGGCTCTTCCAGGTAGATCCCTGAGAGAGTCCCATTGTCAAATGCTGGGAAGTTTGTCTACTACCTAATCCAAACAACTGCCTCCATCAGTGGAGGAACAAAGACAGAAAGCAGCTTATTTATCCCACCTGTACTTCAATTGCTCTGTGCATAAAAGCATTCTAGACCTTCTACAGCACGGGAACATTAAGTCTGTAAGGCAGGGTGCCACCCTTTAGGAGTCCTGTTTCCAAGCCAGCTGTGTAGATATGTGCCCACTGATCTTGGCTGTCGTACAGTTTCCACTCATTTACCTAACACAGACTTGACACACCTGGAGTTCACCAGATTTACCCTAGAACATACACTTATGAAGAGGAAATGACAACTACCACTTCTCACACCTCACATATTATGACAGTTCAAGAGTAAGGCTCTATAGGCTCTGTATCCTATCAGATACAGAGGATATGTAATTCTGCATATTACATGCAATTCTTCTATCACACTTCAATTCCCGTAATTTCTTTCACTGTTACTATATGCCTTCTGCAATACATAAACTGGTGACCCAAGCTGCAAAGACATCAAAGAAGTTCATGGGTTGTGGGTGACAAGAAGATGTACCACATTCCAATAGCCTCAGGCTAGAGAACAGGGACAAGTTTACTAAATTTAAAAAAGCTATTAAAAATACATCCTTAGTTCACAGTAGAGTAATTTCACTTCAGATCCAGGAAATGGATCTGAACTTGCAAATGGCAAGAATCTTATATTGCCAACTCTTGGGCTATATCCTATCTCCTGTTGCTAATTTTTTTACCTAGAAAGCATCATCATCACCTAAACAAAACATTAATGCTGATTTTATGTGGTCACTTTCTAGGAAGCTCAACTGTAGACCGAGAAGACATCCCAGCTAATTTGGTGAAAGACATTCGGAATTATTTCCAAATTAGTCCAGAATATTTCTCTATGCTTCTGGTGGGGAAAGATGGCAACGTGAAATCCTGGTATCCTTCTCCAATGTGGTCTATGGCAATTGTGTATGACCTGATTGATTCCATGCAGCTCCGGCGTCAGGAAATGACAATCCAGCAGTCACTGGGCATGCAGTGCCCCGATGATGAGTATGGTGGCTATGGCTACCACAGCTACCACCAGGGCTACCAGGAAGGCTACCAGGATGACTACCGTCACCACGGAAGCTACCACCATGGATATCCGTACTGAACAGAGCGACATCGCCTCTGGCTGCCCCCGTGCCTGTCTTCCAGTAGCTATCCAAGCAATAGGTGGCCACTTGCAGAAAATCTTCCCAGGCCACCTAGATATCCATGCCTCATTCTTCTACTGTTCTATCAAGGGACTTTGGTCATTTGCCTTCTCAAAAAATGCAGAAGCCTTTACAGTGAAGCAATTCAAACCAGTAGTATTGAAGCTTTAAACAATAAAGACTCCTTTATATTTTTAAACCTTTATAAACAAAGGCCATCAGCAGCAGGTGCTGTTTGTATTAAAACCAAACAAAAAAACCCCACTGCCCCAACCCATGGGCACTACATCTACAATAGGGCAGGAAACAAACTGTCCAACAATGTGCTTTTTACTACTTTTTCTAAGGAGAGAAAAGTAAGTATATTTATTGGAAAGTGAGATTTCAATATGCTTATGAAGAGAAACAAAGAACCACAGTTTGGGTCTCTCCCAGAAAAGGAAAATTTAAGAAAGAAGCATGGGGCATTCTCTAATAATAACAACCACAGTAATAAAATCTTTTTGAAACACCATGTTTAAAAAGACAGCATCCCTTCTACAGTGCATTACCATTGTAATTAGCTGACTTTATGAATGAAAGTAAGATTTATGGCTACGGCAGAACTTGTTCATATACAATACAATGTAAAGTTCTTAAGAAAGCTTACTGCATGGCTATTTATTCTTTCAGTTGGGGTCCCTATTCTCTTAGGTCCTGCCCACCTCACTGTTAAATCCAAGTTAATGAGAGCTAAGTGGAAACATCAACCAGAATTAGCACTGTCTGAAATACAGAAATCTGAAAAGCATTATTTTCATCAGAAAAAGAAATACCATTCAAGTATATTTTCAATGAGTTGTGACTAGCTCTCTATAATAATGCTTTTAATTAAACTGCTACTCTAAATTTCAAATTTTCTTTTACCTCTTCTTCTCATACCCTCCCCTATAAAAGTGATCTGGATTAAATGTTTATAAAAGTATTTGAGATTAAATTAATCTGCATCTCTATTTCTGCCACACTTTCAGAAACATTTTTTCCATCTCTTCTCATTGATTTCTTTGGGCATTGGAGCTGCAGCACCACTCTACTCTACTGAAATCAGTGGCAGGAACTGCATGCATAGCCATGGTTTCAACACCATTTGGGTTAGATTTCTAAAGATTTAAGATACATCAGAAAGATTATGGAATATCTAAGTGAAGATAGATACCATGTCAGCCTTTATCATGGCACATTGGCCACTGCTGATGTTGAAGGTGTGCCTGACCAGTTACATTTCTTTTTATAATCCATGATGTGGGTGCACATCACATATAGATGCACACAACAGGCAATGGGGATTGCCATCACAGAAGTAGCAGAGGAACAGGAAAAAGCTAAGCTGGCCTGAGCATGCTCTGCATTTTGACTTCTGGCATTTTCCCGATTTTCTTTTTTTTCCCAGATGAAAACAAAACATCAAAACAAAAGCAACAAGCTCACTTGAAAACAGATGTTTTCTTTAGAAACTTAAGTCACAAAAGGTCAGGCATTACTTGCACCTCTGAATGTCAGAAAGGCAGACAGATGGTCACAAGGCCTTAGCTTTACAAACCTGACCACTCTCTGAGATAGATTGCCCTCCCTATCACAAGGTCTAGTTTGTGCAGGGTACAGCTCCTGACTTACCTTTCTGAGGTGACTGGAGCTAACTGGGGGAAGGCATTTGACAGAATGATTTTGAGAGGACTGCTGCCTGCAGAGAGCTTCTGAGTTCTCAGTGATGATAGCACTTCCACAGCTGATAGCAGTGGACAGACAAATTCAAAAAACCAGAAAGAATCACAGGATGAAAGGATTTCTGCAAGAAAATGGAGCGTCCACTTTTAGGAAGCAGGAGCTCACTGCATCACTGTATCAAGGTCAGCTGCCTAATTTTCCTTGCCTAAAGCACCAGCAGAGGAAAGCAAAGCAGATGCCTAAGAAGCACCTCCTGTAGACAGAAAGTAAAACACCCTTGGGGCATTTTCTTTCAGGCACTCGTTTAAACTTTCCTGTAATCTTGTTTTCATGTAAAAACTTTAAATGAAAGCCCTTTTAACTCACTCAAATCACACTTTGAGTAACTTGAACTTTATTCAAATCACATACATTAAATGTCCTGTGCTTTGAGAGTCAACTTACATTAAAAAGAGTGCAGCACCTGATCCAAATTGCCTTTGTTTTTATATCCCTGTCTGAAATTCAAAGTCAAGTTGTGCAAGTACCAAACCCAGCCTAGGCATTCAGTGGGAGTTGCATTAAAAAGACAACTCCAAACAAATTGTCCCCTTATCAAGGGAAGTAGGGATGGGCTCTTAACCAAAACTACACATCCATACATATCATCCATACACATCCATTCATATAATTTGCAGAAGACTCTATATCATTCTACATTCTGGTGCCTATTTCAGCCTTACTTACAAAATGACGCTAAATCACCAGAAACTTTTAGCAGTGAGTTAAAATCCTGATTTTGCAACCCACTTTTCCCTATGGAAAACTAAAAGCAAAGCCAGAAGAAGCACCAAGCCAAAATATTCTTTCAAAAACATGTAGTTATCTTGCAGGCTATAAGCATTCAGGAATTCCATTTCTCCAAATGAAGACTTCACTTGGCAAAACAAATCAAATCCAGATCACTGTATCTGCCCTTCCAGCATCACTCCAAGGACAGACTTACTGAGATTAAGGTCCCATTTCAACATACCTTAGTGGGAAGATTCTACATGATAAAGAAAAAAATATTTTTTCTTACACATATTTATGGCATTTGATTCAGCTCCAAGATGGCTGTTTTCATCCACAGTCTGCCTTTGAAGCTGCCACATTCACAAAAGAGCTGAAATTAACCAAAACAAATACTTCTTTAATTGACTTGTTACAAGCAAGAGGGACACACACGCCTCTCTTCCTGGGATGTTTTGTGCACTATTTCCTCAAACCTGGAGGGAAGAACATAGCACCCGCAGCAGCAATTAAGTTCAAATGCTTGTGAATCTGGGCTCTAAATCAAAGCTTAGCATGAGCACTCTGCCCAATGTATTCATTAAAGACTATGTGCCAAACTAATTCTGCTCTCCAAAAACATCCTCATAAATTCCTCTATTGTAATTCTGAGCAAATATAAGCTAAGCTTTCCAACATGGAGTAGTTTCCATACAGTGGAAATACTTAATCAAGTGGGATTTCACATGATCTGAAATATGTAACTCTATAGAACTGCTCCCCCTTGCTCACCCAGGGCTGTCCTCCAGCTGAGAATTTTCACAGTGAAAAATCTCACCTGCACACTACATTTTACCACTGCCATGGATTGCACAGCTGCAAAGATCTGCATGTTATGCTTTGGGTTACTATTTACCTTATGTTACTGCTAAGTGGATGCAAATCCTTACCCATTTTTAGACATCGGTTAACATTCCTGTTGCTGCAAAGGGGATATACAGTTCTTCTCCATTATAATAAGAAACCTGCCTGGCCATCCAACATAATCTCTCTGAGACCTCCAACCTGAAGACAACAGAAAGATTTCTACATGTTAGACAGATCCAAATCCGCAGCATGAATAAAAACTTGGATCAACAGTTATATAATCAATACCTTTGTGCAATCTAGACTTTGGCAGATAAGTCAAGCATGATAGCACTAGAGAAATTTACAGAAAGGAAAATCGTTAAGCAGATCAAGAGTTGAAAGCAAGAACTAAATGCACTTTAGTGAATTTAGCTGAAGATCAGTCATTTCCATATTTCCTGTCTCTTAATGCAAATATTTGACACAAAGGTCAAACATGTTTTTTGAGACATTCATCTCGATGCTCTGTCTTTCGAAGTACGATCATGGCTGATTTCTATGTTCCCACTTCATGCAAGGCAAAGGTCTCTGGAAGTTCATGTAAAAAGTCACTGCTCACATAAATGCAAAGCAATCTAAAGCTAACAGTACTTCCACTCTTTTTGAAAGTACCTGATAAAGTTGGTAGCCGTGACTGAAAAGACAACAAACTCAGGAATATATTGCAAAGCTGTATGCAATGAAAAAAAAAGGTCCTATTGCCACTAAGCCTTTAACAGTTCTAAGATTTTTTTTAAGTTTCATTTTCCAAAATACATCATAAACCAATGAGAGCAATGGAGTTTCTAGAACTTACGCTGAAATATGCCTTCTATTCCTTCTTTACAGATGCAAACAACTAGGATTCCTTACACTGAAATGGCCTGCTATACAAGCACAATGAAATTAGATGCAAAAAACTTCTCAACAACATTAAATTAATTTTGTACAGTTATTCTTAATATATATTATAAAAACACATGAAAAAAAAACTAGAAATTTTAGATTCATAGTTTATAACTTGACAGTTATAAACCATGGGCTACATATGAAAACAGGCTGTCCCTCTTGATGGATCGATGACAGGAGGTATGTTAGTATAGCAATCAGCCATCAATACAGTACACATAAGCTTTCTACACAGAGCCTGGACAGGATGGCAGAGGGGAACAAAGGCAGGACTGTCTTCAGTCCAGAGAAACGCATCACTTACTGCTTACTATACACTCTGGTATGAGGCTCTGACACTGAACTCATTGCTTATCTTAAGAATTCTTCTGACAGTATCTTTCAGTTATGAAAGACACATTTTTGAAGGGAGGAAATGATAAACCAACATCTTTTCCACTTCTCTGAGAGAAGAGGCTTTAGGAACATACCAGGAATCCCTTACCGGCATCCCTGTTCCCTTGCCTGTTTCAAAATTCTCTGAATAATTTCAAACCTATTTTTTATCAGTCAAAATACAATCCAGTAGATGCCTCAACAAATTTTGAGATCACTGTGCCTGGCAGTCTGCAGAATGACCTCTCTCTCTACCAAAGGAATGCAAGACCTTATCAGTTTACCAGGGTAGAACAACACCAGATGATATTGCCACCTGCACTCTCTTGCTCAGTGCTCCAGATGTTAAAGGGCATTACTGTAGCTGCATAATATTTGTTTTCAGTAGTAGGCTCACTGCAAACTAAGCCTCTACACAAAGCCTTTCTAAATACACACACCCACAAAAATGATGCACTCATACTGTTTAATAAACTTTTGTTTTATTCAATCTCTTTCAAAGTTAGGCCACGTAAGCTGCATGTAAAATTCACCAGCTTCTACAAAGGCATTCCAGATTTCCACTTCCCCAGACACTGGGAGACAGGCACAAAGGAATACAACGCTCCATATATACATATGAATATTGTCCTCATCCACATTTGACATCCAGTCCCAAAACAGTTACAAATAGTCTGTCAGTGGAAAAAAATGATCCTTCCCCATGTTCATAAAAGATTAACTCTCTCTCACTGTGAGTAATAGCACTCCTCCACAATAGCCTCATGCTAGAGGGAATCTTCATCTGTATCAATATCACTGCCTGGTTTGTTCAACCTCTCAAATTCTTCTCCATCCTACAGGAACCAGAAGCAAAAGAGAACAATGTAAGCAGAAGTCATCTTGTTATTAATACCATCAGAAAAAAAAAAAAAAAAGGTTTATTCCAAAGGTATCACTTAAAGCAAAATCAAGACCCTATAATATAAATCTCTTACTACTGTGTTATAAGATTTAGGAAATACTTATAAAAAACATTCCCTGCATCTTTAACACTTTTTAGTGACTCACTACCTATAACAGCTACTTCCATACAATCATAAAATGGCTTGGGTTGGAAAGTACTGGAACGATGCTAGAAGGTCTCCCTGGAGCCTCCTCTTCTCCAGGATGAACATCCCCAACTCTCTCAGCCTGTCTTCACAGGAGAGGTGCTCCAGCCCTCTGATCACCTTCCCCTGGAATCACTCCAGCAGATCTAAGTCCCCAGTGCTGGACACAGTACTACAGGTGAGGTCTCACAAGAGCAGAGGGGCAGAATCACCTACCTGGACCTGTTGGTCATGCTGCTTTTTGATGCAGTCCAAGATATAGCTTTGCAAGCTTACATAGTGCTATTCGTTTCTACAGTAGGTTCTTAGTTTTAAGCCCTAAAATAGATGTCATCTGGCATACCAAAAATACACGAATTTGTGTTATTTATTGCTCATTAAACAACCTAAAAAGGCACTATGTGGAATTTCTGAAAAACATCCCTAAGTTCAACGTTTGTTGGAACGCAGTGGGGACAGCGCTCTCTGCTGGTTCCAAAGTGCATCCACGGTCCATCCGTACCCGCGGGCTGACCTACACCAACACGAACCCTTCCCATCAGGTGGCTGCTCAGCTCAGCTGAATGACAGCTCTAAGAGCAAGCAGCTCCCGACACCTTCTAGGTAACTAGATCACTGTTCAAATAAAAACAAAAGACACTAGCAGGCCTGGAGGAAATATATAGCAAGAAAAAACCCTCAAACCATGTTAAAACTGTATTTTAACACTGCCTTTCTGCCTTCAGCTATCTTTGACTGCTACGGTAGATAGAACCTTAACATCAAATGTTAACTTCCTTATTATGTGGCTTAAGCTACACAGACTTACCAGTTCTACTTAGGTACAATTACTTCCCAGGCATCAATTCCAGCCTCTGAAGGCCCTGAGTAACTAAACTCTCTTGGTTAAAAAGCTTTCAAGAAAAGATTTGTATAAAGCTGAAGTTGCTCACAGGACTGCCTACAGCCACAGCAGGAAAGCAATGCTTACCAAGGCTTCATGTTTTCAAAAAGTGGCATCTGGAAAGCAATACTCAAGATTTTAATAAACACTACAGAACTTTGGTCTTGAGGGATGAGATCAGTCACATACAAGTTGATTCTTCCAAACATTTCACAGCATAAAGAGAGGCGAAACAAAACAGAAACCAAAGGAGATGAGTACTGAAAAGCCTTACCCCACTTGACCTCTCCCATGCATCTCCTTTGATGAGTTTTCCTCTTTCCCGCAGAGTGGCGTATTCCAGGCCTCTTGCTTTACTGGCATTATAAATGAATATGGAGAGAAGCACTACAGGAGCTTCCAAAAAGAACTCTAGAGAAGGCCTGAAGTCAAAGATGACGAAAGACACGGTGGTGATGATGACAGTGTTGATCTGAGCAGTCATAACATGAAACATATTGTCTCGGAACTTCAAGATAAAGGCTACAGATAGCCCCAGGAAAGCTGTGACAAATATAAGAGCCACGGAGAAGATATTGTGCCCATAAAAGAAGCCACAGTTCCCTATCTGCCTCCGGTCCTTAGCCTGCAGTGCCAGCATGAGCCCATTGAACAGCACTCCAAAGGCATAGAGTTTGCTGTTCTGTGTGAAGATGCTTTCCTCAAGCTGATCCACATCTTTCAGCATCTTTTCATTGTAGATGTTAGCCAGGGCAGACACAAAACACTGCACTAGAATAAGCAGATGGCCCAGGCTGAGGCGGAGAGGCTTCAATGCTCCTGCCATGGTACTGGTCACATTCCACTGGAAGCTGTGAAGGAAACTTGGTGGTGTGCAGCTGCCCTTTTCTACACATGCTTCCTCAGATCCAGTAACGAGAAGGCAGTGGTTAGATGGCCTAAAAAACATACTGTGATGAAATCTATGTGCAGCCAAGCTGTGCTGATTGCCTCCAGTTCCTCGAGTCAGGGCAACGATGGACAGGAATAAGATCACCAGAGACGCCCACTGTACCCAAGAGAGTCTTCGCCTGGTACACAAAAAAGCCACTAAATTTAGAAACACAGTGCCATAAATTAAATGACAGAACATCCAGATCTATAAAACACATAAAAGACATCATGCCACAAATAAGGAGACAGACAGGTGTAAAGAAAAGTATTTTCAGAATATAGTAAAATGCCAAAATGGAACACGCTTTTCTAGGGCAAAGGGGGCCAAGTCTGGCAATAAGAGAAGTACAAAATGAAATATTCTGAAGAAATAAGGCAAAGGTAGGCCTTTCAATATCACATTATTTCTAGATACTGATTGCCTAACAACTTAAAAGCAACTCTTGTCTCCATGGGAACAAAGGTCTGATAAATAAAGTAACAAATCACAGGCATCCAAATAAATACCATCTTTGAAAAGCGTTCACTACACTGCTTTTTACCCCCATGATTGGGTGTCCTTTCCTAGTATTTTATGATGGTAACTCTAATAAATCTACAAATGTAATTCATAAGAATATTAGGATTATTTATAGTGTTTTTCCACTCAAACAAAGCCTGTTTACCTTGGTGAAAATCAAAAATTTGGAAGATTAAGTGAACTGTGACATCACAAGACACACAAAACTAAAACAAAAAAGTATTTCGGATCAGGCACTGTTTTAGCATATTAACACCTATAGGAAAGGCTTATTTGTGCAATATTCAACATAGGTAACTTTTAGAGTGCAAAGTTAATACCCATTTCCCTGACAGTCTTTTTGGACTCTAAGTCATACTATAAAGAGCACAAATTCGGCAAAGTGGAACACATAGTCTGGCTTTTGTCACATGAAAAATGAATCAAACACACCTTTATCTTCCACTTTTAGGTATCTCATTTCCTCTTACTAGACCATGCTTACACTCAATTAAGAACTGCAACAGACTGGTAAGAAGTACTGGCAATCATGAAATAAGTTATTCAATGTATAAATGAAAGCTTTCTTCTTACCATTCAATGACTATATAATGATTATTTCAACTGTTTTCTACTAGAGTGAACCAAATGAGTAGACATATGAAGGGACTCCTAATAACATTATTTCCTCCACCTTCAGATGTGGAAAACAAAACCACGTCTTCAAGTCGGTATAGCCACAAAAAAGAGAATTACTGTTCCCATCAGACAAAGAGAAAAAACGTAGCTTAACTTCATCAAAGCTAAGAAGATTTATATTGCATTTACTTTAGCAAATACTACTTACTTTAGCACTATCCTGAAGAGAAGAGCTGTTGTTATAATGACAAAATTTGAGAAGAGTACAGCCATTGCCTTGAAAGAGAAGGAGAGGAACAAAATTACATTCTAGACACACCGAGGACACCAAAAACCTAGACTTCAAATGTTCACCTTCCTGCAAGGTGCCACAGTGAAAAGCACTGGTACTGAATTTTCTTCCTCACCCAAATGGTACAATAACATATCTGTAAAATTACATCTCATTTCAACATCTCAGGGAAACCACAGAGCCCAAGCTCCACTGCAGTGGGGAAAGCTATACTGAAATGAAGATGTGAGGAAACCAATGCAACAGAAAACTACTCAACAGAGAATAGCTTAGTTTTCAGTCAGATCAGTTCCCCAGCTGGGCCGACCAGACAGCTGCAGAAACAGCTGCGTTGGCACATAGGATGAAGTTGCTCCAAAATGAGAATAAGCAAAGAATAAAGCAAGGTGAGGCTGCTCCTGGCAGCAGTGCCACTTGCAGTATTCATTAAATTCCAGACTTGGACAAGGCACTTGCAGAAAACAACCTTCTTGTATGTCAAGCGCTTTTGCTGTAGAGTTTATCAAAGATAAAGAGGTGCTTGGCTTGAGTTTTCAAGACTACAACTGTAATTAAAAAAAAATGATGTATTTCAAAGTACAACTGAAGACAGCTCTGAAGCTTCTGTTTAATTTGGGAATAACTGTATAATAACATCAGTACTCTAATCCATGGCCACAATCACAAATCCTTGTGGCAAGGACTGTCTGTTTTATCTCTGTATTAGACACTCTATACTGGGACACTGGACCAAGAAGAGGCTCTTTTAGGTATTCCAGTTACTAGTAAAGATCAGAATCCACCAGCATCAGTAGGGAAAAAAATAAAATCCTCTTTTTGAGGGTGGGGGTGTTTTGCAAACTGCCTGTTATTCTAAGACTGCCCTATATAGTCAGTACATGTACAAAAGATCCAAGCATCTCAAGTTCTTGGTCCAACTGAGCCTCAGGGTGAACTCACCTTTTCAGACAATTTTACACTAAGGCATATATGGATTCAGGATTACAAAATACAGACTTTTTCTTGAATTTTCTCATCATTTCCACATTCTCAATTCTGCTATAGAGAGTCTTTTTAATTCACCAGAGGAAAAGCACAGATCCTTTTTTCATTATCTTCATTCCACTTTATCCCAATATACTGTCTGCTGAAAAATAATTCTACTGAAACAGCACAATGCAGGCTCTCAAGCTGAAGACTTACTGACAATGAGACCTGCCTAAGAAAACACATCTTAATTTTCCACTTTGCAAAATTAAAACTCAGTAGATATTCATGTTAGGTGAACACAGTGGAAGGAGAAAAATATTGAATAAACAAGGAAATCAGGTAGAAATCACTCTGGGAAAAAAAAGAGCCTTTATGCAAAATGTGTAAGTGTTCCATGCACACTCTGGTTTTACTTTACAGTCAATGCCACCCATCCAACATCTCTAGTAACATTATGAGCAAAATCTTTAGATGGATTGTTAAAAAAATTTGTTTGAGACACTTTGTTTCCGGAAACCTCAAGAGACTTCGGTCCTAGATGAAAAGGAATATGAATATCAAAGTTCCCCATGGCACTAATCTGCATGCCACAAAGAAAGTCTCAAAAGGTAAGTCCTTAGGAAACTTAGCCACTAAAAGGTATCCACAGTTATAGCTGAAATTTCAAGCAAAAAAAATCTCACCAAAGCAACTCTAATTCCAGCAACTGCTCACCCATGTACTACTTAATCGCAAAACTACTTTGCATTTAAAGTCGCATGACCAAGTTCAGTCAGGTGTGGCCACCTTCCTTTTAAGCATCTTCACATTTCACAGTCATGATCTTGTACACTACCAAGATATTCTATCTTAGAGATATTTAGTTATCTCTTTTAATACTTCTTTATCATAACAATGTTGCAGTTTCAGCTAACCATCACAGAATTTCTCTAATTAAAAGATATTAAAAGTTCTAAAAAGAATCTTAGAGCACATGTTCTGAGGAGAGAGAGACAAGGTACGTCTGAGCACATGTGTATGTAAAACAAAAGCTGTGGCAAAGGATTAACTGAACTAAATGAATTTGCTTAAGAGAAAAATAGCATTTATGTAACCTCCTACACATTAGGCTTTGCTTCTACAAATATTATAGCTGAATTTCCTTCCTAAAACGACAAACCAAAACAACACACAAAAAACCAAAACACACAAAAAACAAAGAAAAAAACAAAACAAAAAAGCAACTCCAACCCACTAAAAATCACCCCCACCACCAAAAAAAATCTCATCAACAAAAAACCCCTACACAACACACGACAGAACCAAGCAGCTGTGCATATTATTTTAAGATATCTGACTCTTGATTTTATCAGGTTTTTTCAGCTGCGTCTTGTCCTAGACTCTGGACTGGTCTGTCCCTGGCCGAAATATACACCTAAGAGAATATTTTAAAAGATAAATTCTCACAGAGAAGGTAAAAAACCATTCATTTTTAATGTTCAGCAAGGGCAGCCACAGTATTTTATAGCAAGCACAAACCATTTGTTTCCATCTTACTGCAAACATAATTCTGAACCAAAAAGTATCATGATACAAAGAATGCAAGCACAAAACCTGTACAATTTCCTGAGCATATGCAGGTTCATCCAAAAGGATAAGGGTAGCTAGAAGAAAGTATCAACTAAATTTTGTACCTAAACATACCTAACAAACAAATGCAAAAATTAAGTCAGTTTTCTTCGTCCCCTCCTCAGTTACTGTTACACTTATTCCCTTTGTGAGATTATGTTTACTCACTTTATGTCACATACATGGGGTGGTAAAAGCCCCACAGAAAAGTGCCGCTCAAATAATAGCAAGAGAAACAAATGGATTGAAAGAGAAATACAGAGTGGAAGAAGGCAAAGTACCAAAACCCCTCCCACTTCTTAAGCACTTCACACTATTTCTAAATCACTTTGGTTGGAGTAATATATAGACTCTTCTCTGCTGAAAGCTGTACAACACCAAGCAGTGGGCAAGAGAATGGGAAGGTAAGAGATTATTCCTTCACCTGCCAGTCTTAAAACAGCAAACAGACTGAGTTACAATCCTGCCTTGCCAGTGTTATCACGGCAGATAGCCTAAGAGCAGTATTACCCACTAAGGCATTGGAAGTCATGTCATTCAATATAAGAATACTTACTGGCTGGAGGTAGGACAGTACGTAGAAGACAATCAAGTTATCCAAAAAGTAAAGAAAGGCAGGAATTGACCATTTCATGGAATTACATACATTCTTCCAGGAAAAACATTCAGAGAGATGATCCATACAACCCTTTTCTGAAAGGAAATCAGCAAGAAAGACATCATTCCTATTACTGAAATCCCATTCCCTTGTAACAGAAGAGACAGCACTGTTCTCTTTTGAGGAGCACCATTAGACTGAAAATACTTTGGTTCCACAGTTCTCTGGCAACACAGGAATCTGTGTTCTAGAGCAGAACACACAGATGGAGCAGCAACCCTGTGTGGTGTTCACCTCCTTGCTTCAGCAGAGAAAATGTCATAGAACCTGTTGCATCCATCACAGCATTGTCTGCTGGGAACAAAAATTCCATTGTCAACCATTCTTTGAAGGCCAAAAAGCAACCCAGAGTCCCTAACCAGTAGTGACATCCTTACTGAGTGTGACTTCCTGTTGATTACTGATCAAATCTACAACAGGAACAAAGACAGACAGTGGATTCCTTCATAGAGCACCCAAATGTCAGCCAGTAAAGTCAGAAGTACAAAATAAACCAGAACTCAGTATTTTCAGACCACAGCACTTGATCTGGGTATAAAGAGAACATATAGGAAGAAAAGAAGAAAGGACAAAGCACAAAGAATAACATTTATTTAGGTATTCAAGACACAAACTTTAGGAGGAAGACTGTGCTAAATTTTAGACTACTCCAGAGCTGGTGCCAGAAGTACTTTATTAGCACAGATTTAAAACTACCCAATAATACCTAATCCTCTCCTGACACACCAACACATTGAGTTCAGCAAAACTCAGACATCTGGATAAAAAAAAAAAAAAGAAAGAAAACCAGAAAACATGTGATCAGCAGTTAGGGTGTGACAGCAAACACTGATTGAATACATTTACTGTCTTAGGTAAGTCTGTACTAAATGACTCTTAGTCACTGCCAGAGCTATGGCTGTGTCCTGGAGAAGTAGACAAAACCAACAGTTCCGTTTAAAACGAACCTCCAGTGCCTGACACCATGTTCTAATTTAAATATTTGTGATGTACCATTTTGAAATGCTATGAATTTCATCTCTGTAGTTTTTATACCAAGACCGAAAAGAAAAAAAAACACCTGCAAAGCAAAACCCGTGGCAACAGAAGAGTGTCATCTATTGTTAAAAAAAGTGTTTGTAGGACAGCAAATCTTACAAATCTTAGAAAGTCAACATATTTTAGTTATTTAAAAAAGGGACTTACCTTTTTTCCTATTCCAGAGCGCTAACACTACACATAGGACCAATTTTACTACTTCAGAACACATGTTCACTGTTGTAGGAAGGTAATCATACTTGTTATCTGTGGGATCCAGCAAATCAGAGAGTATACAATCAGTTTCTGCCCCTGCATTCTAGAGCAAGAATCTATTTTAACCATTGGAATCACAACTTTAGTCACAAAAGGCTTTGTCTGAACTTCTGTTATGCTTCAAATTTCATGATATACAACTTTCTGAATAGCCTCTTTTCTGAGTTAAAATCTTTCCTCATTTGGTCTCAGTTTACAGCAGAACGTTTTTGGAAGAACTTAAGAACATGTCTGTTTCAAAAACAAATTCAAATGGGAAGGTTTTCCCCAAAGACCTATATTGTATGTTTTAAACCTCCCAAAAAAGGCTTCCAGGATGACATAACCTTCTTTTAGGACTGGAAACACCAGCCAGTTTTAGCACACCCACTAGGATACCACTTCACTCCTAAGCCTGTTGCAAAACATTTTAATCAAATCATGTACTGCCAATAGTGTGTACACAACAAGCTCCTCTTTGAAGAGTTGGCTATAAAAAAAGTCACCTGCCTCATCTTTTAAAGGTAGATCATACACCTTGCAACTCAAGTTATACCTTTATAGAGACCACTGGCTAGACAGAAATTTTCCAGTGCAGAATCACATGTCCCTATTAATATAACAGGGTGCTCATACAAAGAACTCTGCAGGTAGAGAAGTAGGTATTTTGGCTATGCTTCAGCCCAAACCTCAACGCTTTCTTATTCAAGGTACATCATGGGTATTGCTCAACAGTACCTTCATTGGCAGAATACTTCATCAGAAGGATTCGACTTGAGCCCAGCACAATGAAAACTCCTCCAAGCAGAAAGGTGTGGCTGGTTGTCTTGGAGCAAAGGGTAAATCGACTACACCTCTCCAACTTCATTCTGCTGCCTCACCGTCAGTGCCCTTTGGATGGCAGGATTAAAAACCACTATGAACATCCAGAAACTGATTACACAAGGCAAAATAAGTGTATTTTACTGGTTTGTGTTATATACAAACATGCTTATATCATAGAACAAGTCATGATCTTGTTCTACAAATACTGTTTTCTACTAAAATAAATTAAAAATCTAGTTCAACTTAACACCAAACACTGCCATGTCAATTAGACCATGGCACCAAGTACCACACCCAGTCTTTCCTTAAAACACCTCCAGGGATGGTGACTCCATCACCTCCAATTCCAATATATAATTATCCTTTCTGTGAAGAAATTCTTCTTGCTATTCAATCTCAACCTCCCGTGGCACAGCTTAAGATTGTGTCCTCTTGCTCTGTTGCTGGTTGCCTGGGAGAAGAGGCTGACACCTACCTGACTATAGCCTCCTTGCTGGGAGAGAGCAATAAGGTCACCCCTGAGAGGATACAAGGACCACCAAAGCGAGATAAACCATGTATCCACAGGGATTCTGAAGATTGCACAAGCAGGCTGGTTCCTGAGAAGTCTGCAACTACGGCATACGGATTAGCTAAAAAGATTAAATATTTCACACGCTTATTTTTCTTTAATATTTTTTCGAGTGCTCTAGCTCCTAATCCCAGCAAGGAGAAGCGCTACAGCAGCGGAGCAAGACCAACCCCTCAGAGCTGACCTGGCGCCGGCTCGTTCCCAGCGGCGGGGGAGGCACAGGGCGGCCGGAGCCGAGCACCGGAACCGCGTCCTCCGCCTCCAGCGCGGCCGTTACTCGCCCGACCCGTTAACGGGCCCCAGAGTCCCAACAACCTGCCGGGGGAGGAGCGGGGAGAGAGCGCTCCTCCGGGCCAGCCGCGGGCTGGCCTTTGTCCCATGGTGACAGTCCGTCCCGTCCCATGCCAGCAGGGCGGCCGGAGCGCGGCGAACCGGACCGGGGGACACCCACCTCACCACCTCCTCCGCACCTGAGGAGGAATACCCGCCAGGCTTTGCCGACCGCCCCCTGCCACGTCGCTGCTTCAGGCTGCAGCCGCGGGCGGCGGGGCGGCGGCCGCGCGGGGAGAGCGGGACTCCGAGGCAGCAGCTCCCGGTGCTTGAACGCCAGGGGCATCCCGGCGCACTGGGTCCCGAAAGGCTGCGGCAGCACGGTCCCCCTCACTCATCCCCGCCGCCT
>VWYI01035424.1:100000-112432 GCA_013399455.1 Anthoscopus minutus
CGCTGGAGCGCTGTGCCGAGGGCGGGGAGGGGGCGGCCGCAGTCCGTCTGTCCGCCCGACCGCCGCAATGCAGAACGTCATCAACACGGTGAAGGGGAAGGCTCTGGAGGTGGCCGAGTACCTCACGCCCGTGCTCAAGGTGCCAGTCCTGCGCGGGAGCCGGGATGGGGAGGAGGGACACCCATGGCCGCCCGCGGGCGTAATTCCCTGCCCGAGCCCCGGCAGCCGCTCCGCTTGCCCAGGAGCCTGCTGCCCGTGCCCTTGTCGGCCGAGCACGAGGAGCTGCGTGGCTGCGGATGTCGAAGAGCGCGGTGCTGGGCGTGCCGGCAGAGCCATCGGCCTTCATCCCGCACCGCGCCCGAGGGGATGGGGGTACTCCAGTTGGCGCTCACATCCCGCTGGGAAAGGGGGGAACATCCACCTGGGAGGGGCGGGCCTTTCGAAGAACAAGTGTTGCTGCTTCTGCCTCTCAAGAAATTACTTAAATGTTGTTGCCGTTTTCCGTTAAAGTCACGAAACTTTTACCTGGTTGTGTGTCCGGGAATTGAGATCCGAATATGCAGACAAACTTGAGCCTGATTTCAGGAATTGCACTGCAATGGTTATTTTGGGTAAAGAGCAACTTTTTCAGCTGACATTAAAAAACTCAAACCAGAACAACAACATTAGTAACACCTTCGTTATGTGAGCAGGTTTTACATAGCACAGCTTATTCCTGGCTCAGAATTACAGTATTAATACAAGCATCTGTGTCCCAAAGTAGTTGAGAATAGCAGAAATGAGCCATTGGGTCATTATAAAGCTAGGCAGCACATCTGTTATAGTTCTTGTTACTGCATAGGTAGAAACAAATTATGGTTCTCTGCAGTTGTTAGACTACATCCCATTCTCTGACTTTTATTTGCAAACAATTTTTTGTGTAAACCTCGACTTTGTATATGAGTGCTTAACTTGGCAGTCGTTTTTTCACTACTGATTTTGATACTTCCGCATGCTTTCAAAAAAGCACTTGTTTATAACAAAAGTGTCTCTGCCTGTGGCTTTGGGGTTTGACCTTCTGTGTACTTTGGGCCCTGCCGCTTACATCTCTGGGCGGATAGCAGTGGCAGTCAATTATTAATTGAACTTATCCCTCTGTGGTATGTGGGATGATCTTGTCTGGATAGTGGACCTTCCTACAGTTGCCCACCAATCTGAAATGTGTAGGTTGCAGTGAAGTTGTGGCATAGGAAGGTGAAGTGAGTTGTTTAGGATAGTACAGTTGTTGCACAGCTGGTGTAATTGTTGATGAATTTATGTGTCCAGTTGGATTATTGGGAGGAAGCAGGAGTAGAACCTTCCAGAAATGGAAGTTGTTGATATTACATGTATATGTTCCCTTTAAAAGGGGGAAATGAATACTCCAGTAACTTTTGAAACAAGCTAGACCTGTGTCTCTCACAATCAAAGAATTTACTTAGATGGAAAAATGAACTATTTACCCTCAGGAAACAGAGGATGGATATTTTACATGTTTTCTGTCTGTAATTCCAGAGACACAAGTTTGTGCATGTTCCCTACTGCTTATGGTTCATTTTGAGGAGAACAAGTAAGTTGTCTCCACTGTGGTCTTGCACAGTGTGTTATTGAGGATTCTGAGTATTACAGCAGTTCAAATTACTTTGATTTCAGTCACCTAGCATATATTTGACATTTTCAGTCATCTAGCAAAACATATTAAAATATTTGTACAGCTGCTGTTTTCCCTACCTTTATCTTGTTGTTAAGTGTATCTTGCTTAGAACTGAGGCAGAAAGGCAGTAATCAGTACAATAGGAAACAAGTGTGCTCCTTTCATTTTCTGTATCACAGGTGATAGCATGTATTGGGGGAAGGAGCAAGAATAACCAAGTTTAGCTGAGGCTTTTTTTTTAATGTTTTCTTACTGATTCAGTATGGTGAAGTTGTGGCTGGAAGCAAGACATTTTCAGTTGATGCTTTTAGTCTTGATAGGAAAAAGCATAGGTTCTTTAGGGCGAGAAGTCAGCTATGCTGTGGGTGAAATTGTGTTCTTTTTCAAAAATAGTTTTGGATAGCTCTAATATTTGTGAAGAGTAGGATACCTTGGTACTTGAGGTTTTTCTGAAGATGCAAACAACCAGAAGTCAAAGCATAATACACTCACTTAATCTAGATTTGAATATGATACAAGATGTGCTATTCTTAAGCTTAATAAATGTTTCCTTTAATGCCAAAGTACTTCATTTCTCCATGCAGAATAAGTCTGGTTTCTACTTGCCATCTATTCTTTCATCCACAAAACTCCCCACGACAGTATGCAAAAACTGAAGCCGTTTCCGTGGGGTGCATGATTATGGCACAGAAATGGCCATTAAAAGAGAGCGTGTTGCTAAGACTTTGTATTTAACTTTTTCTACCCCAGAGAAGAGTTGGTTTGATCTTTCATTCATGACTTTTCTCAACTGCAAAACTTCATGTTGATGTATTGCAGTGGTGTTCAGTGCCTAGAACTCTGGAGTCCTTGACAGAATCACTGATTCCAGCTGATTTTCTGTTTCTTGCTGGCAAGCGTAATACTGAGTGCCAGTCAGCATTTCTTCATTATTGCTATAATTGGCAGTGGCAAAAAAATTATTTTGTATAGGTGATGATTTCTCATAATACCTCATATTTTGCAACAAGTAATTTTGGAGAGCCTTACTTCCTTATTTTCTAAGGTAAGATTCCTAGCAGTCATGGCAGAGGTTGCCTCCAGCCTGATTCTTGGATCTCTGGATAGAACTAGTTGCAAAACAAAAGTAGAGAAGATGTTTATCTTTACAGTGAAGTGGAATGTATTGATTTGTCAGCAGTTCTCAACATTTCTAAACTTTTTTTTCTTGCAGGAGTCCAAGTTTAAAGAAACTGGAGTAATTACACCTGAAGAAGTGAGTATTTAGAAACTTAAATTTATTTTGAAAGTAATGATGCATTTTTTTATGTGAAACAATATTAAACAGATCATGTCTTTGCCAGTTATTGCTTCTTGAAGCAATTTCCACAAAGCGTAATTTCTAAGTGGCTTTTTTTACTCTACAGATTGAAGTAGATCAACATCATTTCTCCTCAGATGGCATTAGGTATCTGAACATGGGATGCTTCTTTCCTTTTTTGTGCTGTGAAAAGATTGTAAGGAAGCTGGGTCAAGAGCTCAATTTGTCATGGGAGTTTCAGGACTGAAGTAGGAATGTATTGATTTTTAAAGTCTTTCCTCTGAGGAACTCGAAGGGGAGATTTTATCTTTGGGACAGTCTTTGCTTAGCTCTGTTTTGGTTCCTTACAAGGCTTCGTGAAGATCCTTGCATATATTTGTCCACACCAGGTATCCAGTGGTTATTATTTTTCGTTCTTCTTCTCTTTAGGCTGGTTGCATTTTGTATTGCTGCCAAGCAGTTGTATTTTTTTAAGAACTCCAGAGCAAAGAGCAACAAACAGGATTTTTTTTGTGAAACAGTAAGAGCACTGACTGTGTTGAGCTATTTTAATTTTCCCTTTACACTTCTTCTCATATTAAAGTGCTACTGATCTGCAAATACTTTGTCTTTACAGAGGTCTATTAAAACAGTATCAAGGCTGTTAGGCAGAATGAAAAAGAAATGAAACAATAAAAAAAAATGTAAAGATGAGATGGGAAAAAAAATGCAACAAATGATGACTGATGCAGGTAGATAATGTGGACAGAAGTATTTTTCCTAATATTGTTGTCTATGTTTTTCTAATGTGTTGTCTGGCAAGCAAACACTCACTCTTCCTCTCTGACACAGAAGAACAGGCTTAGCAACATGGTGTTCTCCTGTTTTGAAAATCATATGTATATGCCTGTAAATATTCATATATGTTAGACAATAATACATGATCTTTATTGTGTATAAGCTAGAATAATAGAGAAAGTCTAGACAAATATTGTACCAGTACCTAATCCTTTCGTGATCTATGGGAGAAGAATTTGCAGTAGTACTCTAAGAAAAGGCAGCTTCTATAGAACGTAGCAAGAACCACACTGTATTACATTAAACAGTTTGCAGCATATAACCAATAGGAATGAGAATAGTCTGTGTTCTCTGTGTCAAGTTAGATGCTGCTTGGATGAATAAATTGGATCCTTCTATTCAGTAGTCAAGGGAACCAGTCATACAGCAAGATTAAATTTTTGGTAAACTTAGATGAAGCTGGAGAATGGATCTGCTGATTGTCCTTTTGACAGTCTTCTTATGAATAGTTGCTAAAGAAGGATAATAACACTAGGATGTTGTCTTTGAATGAGTTTAGATTTCTTGGGTAATTTAAGATGTATTTTAGTCTGAGACACTAACTGGTATGTAGATTTTTCTGGAGTTCCTATGGCTTGCCTCTAAGGATGAAGAAATTAAGACGGAGGATGATTCATTAATCAAACTCAACACCTACTCCCTCTTTTCACTTAGATATGTGTACTTGATTTAATCTCAGAAAATTCTTGCCTGTCATGAGTTCTTACTAGTTAATACCTCCAAAAAATGGCACCTGTTTAAATTATGTATGTAAATACAGGGACATTGTTAAAATTATTCTCTTCAGGACTAGAAATAAGATGTCCTAAAATTGATCTCCGTCCACTTTACAGTACAGATTCAGATATGAGGTAGCTTCAGTACTTGAGAAATAGAAAGTGAAACGGGCTAGATAATTTTGCTCCCTGAGGTGAAAAAAATGTAGATGAAATTTGAAATGCTGTTTTAGAGCTAGGTGTCTGTTAGACCCACAAAGTACAATGTTTCTTCATCTTTAGTAATATATTTCAACATTTCTGTCACAGAGTTCCAATTCCTTTAAAAGAGAATTTTAAATAATTCTGGAGTTTTGTTTATGTTTAACTGTGTAAGAGATAATGAGTTTTAAAATTTCCCTGGGTATTGGAGTTTTTTTAAAGCATTCAGTTTTGCTAGAGGCTTCTGTTGAAAAGAGGTGAAAGGGAAGCACTTTTGCAGAGGTAAGCCTGTTAATCCATGTGGTGTTTTCTGCTGCGCTGATCCGCCTCCCTTTGGAGGATGCGGTGAGGAAATGGCTGTGACCTGCTGCAAGCCTGTTATGTCACACTGCAGCAGCTTCTGGGCAGCTGGGGAGGATGCTGTCACTAACTGGCACTTCAAGGCAAGAAAGCACCTGTAGCAATCAATGGCTGTGTACCTCATATTTCAAAGATACTGCTGCAAAGCCCACAAAAATCACTTAAGTGCAGGCTTGCCTTCGTCGATTTATGTGTACAAAAAACAAGTCCAGAGGGTCAGACTATGCTAAAGGAATTTTGAGTTTGTACACAAGTCTATTGTTACATTGCTGGCAAATCTAACATGACAGTATCACTATGAAATAGTAATGCAATTTTATAAAAGGGTTCATCTTTGGTACTAAGAATGAGAAGAGTGAATAGTTTTAGGAGCTGTTTCTTCATAACAAAGTTACCTATAAGATTTTTAGTGTACTAAGTAGATGGTTGTAGAGAGAAATGGCTGTGAGAACAAAGCCACGTAGACATGAAGAAGCTGTGCTAAAACAGTGTGTCCTTGAGCAGAGTAGCTAGAGATAACAGAATGTTTGTAGTTAGAGGAACAGAGGCTAAAAATGAAAAACAGAGTGTATGCTAATACAACTTTTAGAGTAAGCCAATTAGGTAATGCCAGTTGTGCCTATTAATGAGTAGTTGTCTGTAAGAGTATAAATGTAACCTATCTGAAAGAATAAACAGAGCTTGCTTATCCACTACGTTAGTGGGGTAAAAGTCTTCCCTCCTGGTGGAAAATAGCAACAGATGGTAATCCATTTTTAGTTAACATCAGTGCTGAACTATTGTGGCGATGGTCATTATATAAAATCTGTACTGTTTATTACTTTGTTGCAGTTCTTGCTTTTCTTACTGCAAAATTGTTTTGAACAAGGAAAGAAAATGAAACATTTTTTTTACATTAAGCTTTTTGTTGTCTTTGTAAAAATTTGAATAGTGGCAAATAAAAATAATTTCTTTATTACAAAGTAAACAGTCTTACTAGGTCCAGATCCTTTTTTGGTTCTTAATAAACTGGCAGGTAGAATAACAGCTTTTGAAATGCTGGATTTGTTATGGTGCTTAGTAAACATTTCAGGTGAAGTTGGTTTAATCTTTGCATTTTCGTGGTTATCTGAGAAATGAGGTTAAAATAAAGCATCAAGCTGATTGAAACATGTGTTAATTACACAGTTAATCTACCAAAGGAATGTTTAACTGAAATACTAATGCTGAGGAAAAACGAGATGGTTTCCTTTGGCCATATTTAACAGTAATTTTTTTTCCTGCCTTAACAGTTTGTTGCAGCTGGAGATCACTTAGTTCACCACTGTCCTACTTGGCAATGGTAAGTAAAATTGAAATAAATGTAGAAAGCTAGCACTCCTACCTGTGCTTTGGTGTGTTCCCATTGTATTTAGCCGTACAGCTGTCTCATTTTAGAGCAGCAAGTTTTCAGTAAAACTTATTTTTCCAGTAAAACTTTTATGATGGCTCTATATTTACATCAGGCAGGGCTTACTAATTGCTAAAGAGCAGTAGTTGAGATGTGGATTTGCTTGGGGAATTTTTTGTTTGTTTTTCTAAGGTTTTAGGGGAAATAATCTGTTACATAATGTGAATGCTTTTAGTGCTTAGCTACGGTATCAGCATGTCTCCCCGAGTTTGTCTTGGTGATGGTAAAATCAGAGGCTGTGTACAACTGGAATTTCTAAGCAGTAGTTGTAAATGGTGTATTTTGACAAGCATTTGTTAATGAATGTATTCAGGTTAGCCCATAGCAGTTCACTTTGTGCAGTGATGGCCCTTGGAAATCCCTTCTGTTTTGTGTACAGTGAGGGTGGAAATGAAGTACTTTCTTATGTTTTACTGATGTCTTGTATTATGAAACTAATGTACTCCTACCTGAGCATTGTCTGTGCAGTTGGTATCAACAGGGTCTTGGCTCTGTACTGGACCTCGAATTACTGAAGAAAAAATTACTATGTTTGAGTCATTGTTTCCCTGCACCTTTGCCACCTCATAGAAAAACATGATATTGAGTCTGGCAGCAGTTTGGAATGGACTACTTGGAATGTTACTCTTATTGCAAAGCAAAAGCCAGTAAAGGTGAATGCAAATGCTTGAGTACTGTCAAATTAGAAGTACTTAAGGACTAGTGACTATGGACAGATTTTGTATTTATAGAGGTCTGTTTCTTACTTTTCTGAAGTTGCTTTCTTCAGTCATTTGCTACTTTGTTGTTGCTAATCCTAGAAAATGTTACATAGAATAGATTTTTCTGGCAACCCATCTTTGCTTGGCCATCTCAAGGTGAAAGTTTTGGAGGCATAAAATGGTTTTGATCTCAGAACAGTTAGGGGTGGCCAAGGTTTCTAACACCATACCAAATGTATGTAGGGAAGAGTAAAGTCATAGCAAACCAATTCTGAGAGTAGGTCAAGAGAATTATATAAAATGTTCCTGACACAACGTGAAAATAGAAGGATTCTTTTGTTTGCAGGTCATCAAATTCTCAAATGGTGCACTTCATTTTACAGGGCTTCGGGAGAAGAACTGAAAGTCAAAGCTTATCTGCCAACAGACAAACAGTTTTTGGTAACTAAAAATGGTAAGACTGAAATTTAAATATAAGTGTTCTTAGAATTGACTGGTAGACTGAGCTGTCAACTCTACCAATTTGTCTGTATTAGTAGAGGAAGCAAATACCTCACACTACAGATGCTCTGGCTTTGCAACATTAAACTTTTTCCTTCACTCTTAGATTCTTTTTCTTAGACCACTTTTAATAGAGCTTTATGGAGACATAAAGCTTGTATTGATGAAATAGAAATGAACTTTAAACATTGTTAACCTCTCTGTCTGTCTTTACTTCAACTCATGTTCAGTGTCTAAAACAAAAATATGTTTATTTTTCTTTCCTTTGGAAACTCAGGCTATTAAAGAGTCCTCAAAATGTGACACTGATACTTCTACTTCAAGTATGTAGTTAATGTCAATATCCTTGTCAATTAGAATCATATAAATATAATCTTGAATTAATTTTTTATCAGCTTCACAGTTGTGTTTATATAATACATGTGGTGACTACCTTTTTAAAGGATAAGAAGGATAGCATTTTGGCACAACTGTGGGTGAAGCAAAAAAATCTTGTATCAAAATGTGTCAAAGCTATTAGATGAAGCATTAGCACTAAGCCTGGGGAGAGGCTTGCCTGCAGAGGGTTGTATTATGTGCTTGGATTTTCTTTGCTGGCTTTTGGGATCTTGCAGTGCACTATCATGTAAAAATTGCTACAGTAGCATTGGACATTTTCCTGAGATGGGCCTCATGGTTTGATGGCCAGCTGATCTGCTTTGTTTCTTTCCTGCCACTATTGAGGTTCCCTTTTTGCTCTGATCCTTCTTGATCACATTCCAAAATAATATGTTTCCTGCTGCTGGTGTCACATTGGCTTCCCACCTGAATAAAAGTTGTGGGCTGTAGTTGAGACTGGGAGCCATGCTACAGACCTCATTTTTGGAAGTTTTTGGATGACTTCACTTTGACTTTCACACCCCTTTCATCTCTATCTCAAAGGTTAAAGAGCACTTTTCAAATGCTGCACTTCATGCAGCAGATTTTTCTTCACATTAATAGAAAAGGAAGGAGCATTTTCTACATAGTCCTTTTTTTACGCTATTGGAAAATGCTTTCCCTTAATCAGTTATTTAGTCTTTCTTTGACTATTTTCTGAAAACATTATCTAAATCTCTATTTGATTGGCTCTGTAATGCATATGACAGGAGTTATTCTTAATATGACCTTCTAAACTTCTAGATGTTAAATTATTGTTAAATGTACCTGATGTATTGCATGAATTAATAGTAATAATTAATATTTGCTGTTGCAAACTTCTAGCAGAATTCTAAAGCCAAATGAGTTTGGAAAACTGATGAAAATCCAGGCAAATTTATCCTTAGTTTGTTTACTAATATGAAGAAAACTTACAGGTTCTCTCCAGTTCTTAGCAAATGAAAAATTAATTATTTTCTAATCCTTAAGAGAATGGATGAAACTGCTCTAATACTTAACAGAAAGATGAACTTCTAAGGCTACAGCAATTGTTGTATTTTATATGGAATAAAATATCTGGTACAGTGCATATGTATTTTTGTAAGTTCTTACTCTTGTATTTGAAATACAGCCTTAGGATTCTTTAAATAGAGGTATATGAAAGATTGCCGCATTTTAGAAGGTCTTGTAGGACAGTATCGTGTTCCAGTCTGGTTTTGTGTAAGAATGACAGACTGTATTCTTTTTGTTTTGCCATTTTTGTAGTGCCATGCTATAAAAGGTGTAAGCAGATGGAGTACTCAGATGAGCAGGAGGCAATTATAGAAGAAGATGATGGTGACGGGGGATGGGTAGACACTTTCCACAATGCAGGTATTCAAGGTCTTGCTTCAGGCTTTGCTTTTGGTAATCTGATGTTCAGTTTCCACTCTTAGAAAGTAAAATCTTTCTTATATATGCATGTCTGTGTACCAGTATGTACCTGGAGGAAATAAGTTACATTATCAGCTACCCGCCTGACTGGGACATGATGTTTAGCTGTGTGACTGTATGTGCTTGAAACAGGCTCCTTTTCAGAGATGATGGCAATTATTTCAATATTCTCTTACTAAAGTTGTAGGGAGTTATTTTAAAATATGAGCTGTGTGGTGACTCATTCCTTAGTAAGGAAATCCTGTGAAGAGGATGTTAGTTTAAATTGTGGATGCTGTACTAAAAAGAAAGATGTTAAGTACAGAGATGAGTGTGTGAAATGATCCTTTTTTACAATAAGCCCTTAAATGAGCTTTTGTTTATAAAGAAATCTAAAAAATACTGGTTATATGAATCTATCTCACTGGCTTTTCTATCATAGTGTNAAAAATACTGCTTATATGAATCTATCTCACTGGATTTTCTATCATAGTGTCTTGTAAATACTTCTGATTTTTTTCTAATTGGCAATTATATCAGTTTTAGTCTATTTCTTGATGTTCCATCATATATTAATACAATTCTGTCCTTCAATGATGTTTTCTCCACCATTTACAAAAGTACTCCTCTCAGTTTTTACTTTCTTTGATGTAAATTTTTTTTGCTGTAATGTGGAGAATATTCTCTGAATAGTTTGTCAGAGTGGGGAGAAAAAGGGTTGGAGATGATGCCTTTTTTTTCTGTAGGCATATATTTTTCATCATTGACAATTCTTAAAGGCATCATAGTTCACAATCACACCAAGGAAATAATTTGGATTAGCTTTGTCATGTCCTTGAATTAAGTGTGCAGTATCCATCCCTGCTGTGAATAGACTCCTCTGCCAGGTTTTTACTTTTATAGTTGGCTGGTTTTGGCAGTATTCAGCACAGCACAGCTGTACCACCCTGACTAAACCTTGCCAGGCCTCTAAATGCTGTCAAATGAGATAAAATCTGTTTCCACATCTGAAGAGTTATTAAGATAAGTGTACTCTGTCAAAGCAGTGTCTTGGCATGTATCCCAAAATGTACTGTGTGAGAACTGCAGTAAAACTAGAAAGCAAATGGGGAGGAACTCAGTAGTGGACACTGCTATGATTTGGAGTGGTTTTATACCCCCACTTCCCCTCAGATAAAAGCATTGAGTGCTCTGCTGCATTTTGCTTTGTCATTCCTTCGAGGAAGCTCTGAAATACTCATAAATGCCTGCCTTTTTCATGAAGTTGAGTTTCATTATTGTGATGTGAATGCTTGTCCTGAACTCACTTTTATGCAAAAATACCTTGAAATAGAAGTCCAAATTTGCAGAGTTCCATCATGGTCTTTTTAAGACATGGCACATCTGTGCTGTGGTGCTCTGTGTTACTAGTATGGTTTGTTTAGGGATGTCCAGCACCAAGCATGTTACCAATACCAAATTAACAGCCTCTCACCTATCAAGGTTGATGTCAGATGTGACTTGGAAAGATGAGGCACTGCTTTCTGAAATCCTTGCAAACTCTTTCTATGCTATTCTCTAACCAAGAACCAAGCTTTTTAACACAAACTTTTTATTCAATTTACAGGTATAGCGGGTGTAACAGAAGCAGTTAAGGAGATCACACTAGACAGTAAGGTATTTGTTTCTAAATTTTCTGTTGCTTTATTGCAGACCTGAAGGTAATAGTAGTTTTACCAGTGGCAATCTAGTACTCCCTGTGAAAGATTGAATTATACTTCGTCACTAATTGTTTTGCCGATGTACATCAACCCTCAGAGCCTGTGATATTAGTTTAAGCATCAGCATCTCCTTACTGCTGTGTTTACTGAGGCATTTGTCTTTTTGAAATACCTTTAGCCAGCGTGCTCCTGTGCCAGGCTTCTACAAAGTGAAAATGAAGTTCTGTTTGCACTGATGGCCACTCATTTGTGTTCCAAGACGTTAGTGTTTGGAAATCCAGTGTAAAGAAATTTTTATATGGGAAAGTAATGCAGGAATGTAAAGTATTTCTTTGGGAGCTTCAACTACAGCAAGCAGACTTCTTACACATTGGTCTAGTTTGACAGGTTTACGCCCTTCAGTTTAGAAGAACTTTATCTGTTTAAATGTATACATGGTACAAAGTCCTCGGTTTCTGCATATTTCCAAAAATTGCTTCAGCAAGAGAAAAACCTGAAACTTAAGTCCTCAGGAACTACTTGAAATGCAAATGTATTGGCTAACATGTTTAAGAAACATAGAAAAAGTTGCGGGGACACAAAATGCTTTTAAAGATGAGTTTGTAAGGGGAGTTCTGTCTGTGTGCTTTGAGAGTATAAACCATCTAAGAAGCTTTGGATTCTAAAAATTAGGGGGAAAGAAAATGTCCTGCTCCATGCATAGTTATGAACAGCTCAAAATGCTATTGATTTGGTGAACTGTGAAGTGCAGGTATTCCAAATGATTTTGCTGAATATAGTAAAATACTGCTTTTTTTACAGGTGAGTAACATGAGGGTGGAAGAAATACTCAAGGAATAACTAAAGTTGATAATTTTTCTGTAAAACACAATACTTGCAGAATATTACTGTGATTCATAACTGATGTGTGTTTTGCATTGGATTTCATCTCTATTGTATTTAGAAAAACTTGCTTGCTTGCAGGTCCAGTCCAGGAGGACAACTCTTTCCTGCTGATATTCTCTTTGACAATGCACTTCGTAATTTAGTTTCCTATTGGTTTTGGTGGTTTGGGTCTTTTAAATGAAAAATCAGCCAGTTGATGCTCATAATTAGAGGAGCTTCTAACTGTAGAAGTTACCTGTATTATTCTCATTAAATCGTTATGAAATCTCTGTAAATTGAGACATTTACTTTTTGAATTTCATTGGAGTTATCCATTGGATT
>VWYI01035429.1:4301-48658 GCA_013399455.1 Anthoscopus minutus
TTCTTCCTGTCAATGCCTTACTGCTCTGTGTGTTGTATTGAATTTCATGGTCTTTTTGAATTTCTCTTTACTGGAAATAGAGAAAAAAGAACAAAAGGTTTGTTTAAAAAATATTAGTAATTGCCAACACTAATAGTGTTTTTCAGTTTCATAATTTTTCATAATCATTCTGCAGCATGATTAAAGTAGGTTAAATATTAAGGTCAGCTCCCAAAGGAGGTGGGGTCCAAGCCAGCAGAATGCTGAGCATTCCTGCAAGAGGCTGGGCACATGGGACTTCCCCTGCAAATGTTAGGATATGAGGACATTAAGTATTGTGTAGAATTACTGCCTGAGTCTTCAGTAGATAGAAAAGAAGGTCTTATCACCAAATATTGAAGATGATGTGGGTGAAATTTGTGTCAGTTTTTTTTCTCAGCAAGAAATGTGGATTTCATTCAAGCTAAATTCACCAGCTTCTGCTGATTAGCTGATGTCCTGCCAGAAAGTAAACAATAATCAAGAAGTTTTTTAATGTGTTTTGGTTACAGCATTACAAAGTAGCTATTACCTTTTTCAGTTTGGAATTCTAGTTTGACATTTCTCCACTTATATTTAGATTAATATATTAAAAGTTAAAGCTTTAATTTTGAATTTAATAAATTTCTGAGACTGATGCCAAGTGATTCTGTTGAAAATTTTCGGAGAAAGTACATTTTGAAAGCAAAAATACAGATTTGCATTAACATTTCTTTTGTAGCATCATTGAATCATGGAGGCTGGGGGGCACCTCAGGATGTTTCTACCAACTTTGTGCTCAAAGCAGGCTCAGCTATGAGATCAGACACTGCCCAAGCCTTTACCCATTTGGATCTTAAACTTCCCCAAGCAAAAAAAAACTTCACAGTGTTGCTTGGCTGCCCTCAGGGTGGAAAAGCTTTTCCTTATATTGTGTACAAACTCCTCCTGCTTCAACATATGCCCACTAGCTCTTGTTCTCCTTCCATAACCAGGTATGGAGCACAAGTCCATCATCTGGGTACCCTCCTTGTAGATACTGGTGGGGATGCTGTTAGGCATCTCCAAAACCACTGTAACTATTTGTGTGAATCTCCCAAGAAAATCTAGACGAGTTTATTATTTCCCACTGTTCATGAATTTCTTTGTGCTTCAGCCCATCTCTAGGAAGGTGGGAACATAAAATTTCTTTCTTTTGTTTTGTCTACTTTTCTTATAAGCTGTTTGGACTGGACTGATTTTAGTCTGCTAAGAGGACAACCTCAAACTTGGACCTTCGCATGTTATTTATAGCAATTTGTGGAGTCTCCAGTAGCTGAAAACAACTGGTGTCAAAGAATTATCACCATCTCATGGTGGGGACTTAAATGAGTACAAGGCAAAACTAATAGGAACTCTTAGAGGAAGTATTTTTTACTATGACAGGAGATGGCTTGTCAGAGCTGGGCTTAAGTGCATAGAATTTCAGTGCATCTGCGTTGTCAGAATAATTTACCATTTGCATGCTGGTGTTATTTTAAATGTGCTAACCTCAAACATATTGATGAGGCAAAACTCCCTGTAAAACATAGCTGCCTTTTAACCTTTTTATGGTTCTGCCAACCGGAAAGTTAAACAATGACAAAATGAACTGTGAATCTGTGTGCTGGCTGCTTTTTCTCCTGGTGTTATGAGAGGTTTTTGCTGAATGGGACAGATATGAAGCAGAATAGCTTTCTGCACAGTATGTGGTCAGGCTTTAGCATTCAAGGTAATAGAATAACTGTAATCATATAAGCTCCATAAAACTTACAGCTAAAGAATTTTCTTTATGTGATTTTGAGGACTGTTATTAAATGACCAGTGGTTTGTGGGCCCCACATTGCAAAGCTCCTGTTAGTCATGTTTTTGAGCTGTCACGTCTGCTCATGAGGAGAGTCATGACTGAGGCTGACTAACTAAGAGTCCTGTCCAATGGTTTGGCATTTCCTTTGTTATCTCAGACATAGGGTAAATCTGTGAGCTATTTCTTAGGGAACTTTCACGAGAAGACAGTGTACCTGTACATCTGTACTTTTAATATTTTGCAGTTAACAACAGTAAGGTCTGTGTATATTTCTTATCGCAATAACACTACAAAGATAAAACAGTGCACATCTCCTTCCTTATTACTTTGTGGCAATACTGGTGCCTTACAAAATAAATTATCAGTATAAAGAGGCAATGCTTCTTAACACCCAAAGGCTGAGCTGGATGGAGCCTGTTTCTGACCTTTTCTTGGAAGATACTGGAGCCCTTGCCCTCAGCTCTGACTGACTGAAATAAAGGCTACTCTGGTCTGAAAATGAGTTGTCAAGTAACCATGGTGGTCAGTGATAAATGCATTTGAATGAATTTGAGTTGTAGTAAATATGTCTGGCTTTCTTCCTATATTAAACTAGTGCTAAACATCTTTATTTTATCCAAGTATAATGGGTCAGCTTGCTTCAGGCATTAAGCATGCAGTAACACATATCCAGTTGATCCTCATAGCTTTCCAAGAAAAGGATATTGTCACTGTCATCCATCTGACTACCATTTTTTATAAAACCCTTTTTCATGCAGAAAAATAAGCTAGATTAATAGTAGAAACACCTTTTACCCACTCATTAAAAAAGTTGACTAGTTATTTCTCTTCTTTCTTTGATTGTTGAGCATTTTTCATATGCTTGGATTTTTCCGCTGCTTACCAACATTTTTTTTTCTTTAAAAGTGGAGGTTGATTATGTATGTCTGCAGTCAATAGCAGCAGAAAAGGTGAATCTGGTCATTTTTATCATGTATATGACCACTATCTTGGTTGATAATGCCTGAAAGTTAGGAACCATACTAAGATGAGAAGAGAATGAGAAGAAAGCAATCAGAAATAATCTTTCTCTAGCTAAATGTATCAAGATATTGAGTCAATATTTAGTTTGCTTGATAGGTACTACTGAAGGACAAGGGCATGAGCTCTTCTAGAAATTCCAAATATGATGGTTCATTTATGTTTTTTGTCAACATTACCTTTATGCATGAGTGCTAATGAATGATCCTGTTGCCAGAAAGACATCTGCCACCAAATCAAAGTTTTCCAGGAACTTACAGGTTAGACAGAAAGATCTCTGCTGGATTACAGTGCTACCTAGTGAAGAGAATGTTGTGAATCAAACAGTAATGACACGAGAAAGGGTTTGTTGCAGACCTTGTAATATCCTTCTCTGAGACTGGGAGTTTCCCTCAAATAAAAGCTATGTAGAATATGAGTCCTCTGTCCCACAGTACCAGTTGTGTAGAACTTTGAGCTTCTCATTAAGCTATTGGTCTGTGAGCATATTCCTCATCTTTGTTTTGCTAGGAACGGCTCTGTTGCCAGTGAATTTAAGCAACCTTGAAGTTGATATAAGAGCATGTCTGTGCTGTTAATTTCACTGAGTTTGCCTGTGTGCCTCAGCTTTTATAAGACCTGTCCTGAATAAAGTTTGAAGTCCTATTTTAACTGTTTTAGAATTAAATAAGTTAAAAATAATGAGTTTCTTGGTAGTTACAGTACATTTCCTGGGGAGAGTGCAGTCACTAAAGCACTGGGGCCAGAATATCTGAACTGCCACCCAAGATGTGAAAGATTTCAGCCTGGGACAGCTTTATTGTTGCTATGAAATTGAATGCATGCATAAAAATAAAGAGAACAATACAGGGCAAGTGTTTACTAGGCATTAGAGAGATGTTTATTATACCTTCTACAGAATAAGCAGAAAGTTCAAATTATCTCCAGATTTTAAAGGCATTGTAAAATAATTAAACACAAATACTAAGAACCTTTCTGGAACCACAAATTCTGAAAATGTTCCTCTGAGGATTTTTATTTCATTCCTTACATATCTTACTAGGCTGTAACACCACAGCCCTGGGTTTGGCCACCCCAAGAATTAAAGTAGAAAAAAGTTGTCCTGATTCTTGTTTATAGCTTGTAGCTTCCTGTTGGAAGGCAGGGAATGAGGACTGAGTAGGGACCTGGCAAGCCAGCTGCAAGATTTATCACTCTTGTCTTCTTGCTTTCACTCTGGGTGAGAAAAACTGTTCCATGTAGCGATATGAGGAAAATCTCTTGGAGGCTGTTCTTCTTGAACAAGCTTCCCAGGTGGTACCCCTGGTTTGCAGCAGATGGTGGAGGGGTGGCAGAGCAAGCTGTTAGCTTGTGGGCTAAACATCCTCTAAAGCATCTTTCTGCTCTTTGCTTTAGAAGATGCAGGATAAGGCATGGCACAGAGCAGGCCATGGCTCCTGGCCAATTCGTTGCCCTCCAGATAGAAATATGAGATTTATATGAAACAGCATTTCATACCACATGCCTCAGATTTTAAGGCTGGGAAAGACCTTGCCATAGTAATTCAGGCGTATTAGCCATGTCAAATAAGTATGATTTAAAATACCCTTGGCACAAGCCCATTTAGGAGGTTGAAGCAGTAGCAGCCAAGCCAAAATAAATGTGAGGAAAGGAGCAAGAGAGGGAAAGGAAGTATGCAGACAGGGCAGTGGCAGGTGTGGGGTCTCCCGTTTTGGTGGTAACAGTCAGGTCAACCTGGCTGTAATATTGCTTTACTGAGCCTCCATCACCTCTGCAGGTGAATTCTATTTCTTCCTTCTTTCTATGGAAGAAATAGAATCAAGTTTGGTAAAAATTAAGAGAAGGTAGGTTAGATCCCTATAATCAGAAAATGTGAACTTCCCATTTAGTGTGCTCTGTCCAGTTTGTATGGGCAGCATGTAGGTGATATAAATCAGTAATGCAAGATCCTGGACAAAACACTGTTTAGTGACCCTGTGTGACTGAAAATCAAGACTGGCTTTTCTCACAGCAAATGAATCTGCATGGTTGTAAATTTCCTGTATCCTATTGGTTTTTACCTTCCAGCTACGTGAAGATTTTTTATATGATATGATGGCTCATTTAATATAAACATATTTACCAAAACCAGAAAATACACTTGAGAACTATGTTGGCAAACATTTGAGTTGGAAATAATCAAAACTAATGGCAGGATTCCAGTATACCTTTATTTGACATTGTATCATGGTTTAACCCCAGCCAGCAGCCAAGCTCCAAGCAGCCACTTGCCCTCTTCCCCACCAGTGGGACTGGGAAGAGAATAGGAAGGGTAAAAGTGAGATTTGTGGGTTGAGAGAAAGCCAGTTTAAGAGGAAATCAAAAGCCACACACAGAGGCAAAGAAAAACAAGGAGCTAATTCAGTGGTTCCCATGGGCAGGCAGGTGTTCAGCCATCTCGAGGAGAGTAGGGCACTATCACAAGTAGTGGTCACTGGGGAAGACAACCAGCATTCTGAACATTCCTCCCCATCCTTCTTTCCCACCCCATCTTTATATCCTGAGCATGATGTCATTCAGCCTGGAATATGCCTTTGGTCAGTCTGGGTCACCTGTCCCAGCTGTGTTGCTTCCCAGCCTCCCATGCACTCCCAGCCTCCTGACCAGTGTGGGTGGCTGTAGGAAACGCAGCAAAAGCCCTGCTCAGCAATAACAAAAATATCTCTGTATTATCAATGCTGTGTTCAGTACAAACCCAAAACACAGCCCCACACCAGCCACTGTGAAGAAAATTAACTCTACCCCAGCAGAAACCAGCACAGTCAGTTAACTAAAATACTACAGCAATTACATTTTACTGTGTAGGTGACAGGCAAAAACTTCTGCTTTTTTCTACAGGAGGAATTATATCTTGGGTTAAAGAAAAAAGAGAATGTAAATAATGTAAAGCTGTTGTTTTGAGGATGTGGCTGGATAATGTTTCACTTATAAGTGTGTTTCACTTATAGGGGCTTAACCCGAGACCATAGGATACGAATGTCTCATGCTGGGTAACCAACACAGCTGATCATAAATACATAGATCTGTTTTATAACTGGTGATATAGCTGCACAAATACACTTTGAGAGTTTGCTCAGAAGACTGATTTCCAAACTAAACTTCCATCTGTTTTCCAATGTACATTAAGATACAGCAGTCATTTTCTAGGGAAGGTCATTAACCTACTTTGGGCTTGTCAAATCAAGTGGTCAAAGTGTCAAATCAAGTGTCAAATCAAGGTTCTGGTAAGCCATCCCTTGCTCCCATAAAGTTCATTCCTTATTCCTTGGATGGTGTACCCAGCCAAGAATATTTTTATTATACAATGGAATGTATGTCTCCAAATAAAGAAGAAAAACAGATTTTTAGTTCAAATTAAAATTGTAAATCTTTACAATAAAGTTAGTTAATTCATGGCTGTTTAGCATCCACAGCTTGTGAGTAATTTCCTCTGTGGAAAACAGAATATGCAAATAAAATTTCAGTTCCTATTTTGACAGAGAAACTGATATGCCAGCTCTGTAGCCACTGTGATGAAATTTTGTTTCCAAGGGTAATAAGTACTTGATGCATCTTACTGTAGTATGGACATTTAGTAAGGAATAATTATGCAGGGACACATCTAAGGAAATCTCTTCAGATATCACTGATGGTGGCATGTGTCAGTCAGTGTTACTTGTCAATGATCTTTGCTGACACAAGTGTGAATAACATTTTAAGTATCTACCTAATGTTCCATCTTCTTCTGAATCTAATGAACCTAATGGGCCTATTGACCTCTACTTTGACAGTCCTAAAGTTTTAACTTTGTCTTGGATGATGTATTGCTGAAAAAAAAATTACTTTTATCAACCTAAACAAATGTCCCTTGAATTTTATTAGCATTAATTTAGAAGCCTATGTTTGAAAATCCCAACCTGCTTGTAAAGTTTTAAGGGGAAAAAATAGATCACCATTTCTGCACCCTTCCACACCATGTGCTGTGAAAACTGTTCTGACTGCCCAAAGATTTACATCATTAAAGTTTTATTTTAAAAAACAGAAAGCAGAGAAAGTGCTTTCAAGAAATTATCTCAGTCTCTGCTATGGATCAGGTGGACTTTCAAAGCAGTTCCCCTTTCCTTCCAGGGCAATGTATTAGTTTTACATGGACTGAACTTTAATCAGCTTTCTAAAGTCCCTCCTGTAATTTCAGCTCTTGATCTTTTGATTATTTCCTCTGCCAGAAATCTTGTATGCCTTCAAAAAGTCTCCAGCTGCTTGTTTGCATCAGGACTCTCAGGAAAGAAATAGTCCAAATTATCTGAAGGCATTAATCCAAAGTATATTAGCTAAACTGGATTAAATATGCATTCTTCTGGAAGGTAATTCACTAAAATGACATTAGAGACAGTTCTGTTGTGAATGAGTATGTTCACACAGTAGTCTAATGCAGTTTAAATTATGCCCTTCAAAAATGGAATTTGGATCAAGTTCCTCATGGTCTCTGTGGACAGAATCCCTTCTACAGCCATACCACACACAGTATGCAAGTGGTTTGCAAGGCACTGGAGCCCCCTGTACACCCCTGCATATTCTATAGCTGATATCACTTGGCTCAAGTGGGGGTTAATATAACCTGGAGTATGATTAACTTATTGTCAGTACATAAAGCCAAGCTGCCATCACTGCCATCATCATTACTGCAGCAGTATGCAGTCTCAGGTGGATATCAGAGCCCTATTATACTAGATAATATGCACAAAGAGCAGAGCCTAAACAGCTGCTGGCGGAGCTGTGCAGGCTGTGAGCTTCACTGCCCTCAGGTCTCCTAGGGTCTAGCCTGGTGTTTTGCCTAAGGAGTCTGGTGATCCAGAGAGCCTGCATGAGAGAGCCAGGCCTCTGACTTGCCTGGAAAGGTAAAATATGTGAATTTCTAATCTCCTGTGCTAGATCACAGGGCTGAATTGGTATCAGCTGGCATGAACAGCTGTATTTGGAGCAATGCTAGCCACTCAGGCTGAAGGATTTTGCCCACACAAATGTACTCACAGAAAAGCCACATTCTGTGTATTTGTGTCATATTGCAGCCTACATGTGGTTAAACTATCATCTTCCCACTTAAATGCTCTGGGAATTACCTGATGCTTATTGCCTTTTTGATCCCCTTCAAAATTCAATCCAGTCTGATAGGGCTTGTAAATTATTTGCTAGCCTGCCATGCATTGATTTCTTCTACACAGGGAAAAAACAGAGAACCCCATGAAGTCGTGAGAAATAGCTAATTGTTTTTCATACATTTTGCCAGTCACAAGCCAAAAATATATGGAGAATGCAGGTTATTCCATTTGTATGCAATTTCATAGGTTATAACTGTCAAACTTTAATATAGCTCCAAGATTTTGAAACGGCCAGGTAGCTCCAATGATGTGCTTTCTTTAAGAAAATGTCAGCTATGTTCTTGGTTGGGTCAAGAAGTGGTTTGTATTACACTGTCAGCTTTGTAAAAAGAATAGCAAATTCTGGAGGAGCATTTAGTGCCAAGAGGGATAATGACTGTCAGTCAATTCAGGAAACAGCTTTTAGGAAATACATTTTCACCAGGGCATGAGTCAGTGAGACCAGATAGAAGGCCATAGTGGATGAAGCCACTTCCTGTATTTCAGAGTGGACTAATGAGCTTGACAAAACAGGGGCAAAGCTTTCAGTATGTTTGACCAACATTTACATTTTCAGTTGTTGCACATGGAGTACAAGATTTCTCTTAAAATAATTTGATAGTGAAACTAAGATGTACAGAAGATCTTGATTCAGCATGGACAACTTCATAAAAGTGTTAGTGATGGATAGTGTGGAAGCTGAAAGAATTGAATCCTCTCAAACCATGAAAATGTTGCAAGGAAATGGAAAAATGGTTTTGACCAACACATTTTGAGTATGTTTTCCATAAAAGGAAATTGTATGCTTAAGTGAGAGGAACAGGTTATGAACTGCAGTCTTTAGGTCTGAGCAGAGAAGAAGGACAAGGAGGTGGTACAGAAACTTTTGCATTCTGTGTCAGGTCAGTTAAAACCTCCCAGTGTTTTTCTTTTATTAGAAATGAATTTATCTGGAAGTGCTTTGTACTTGGCATAGGCTAAAAGAATACACCTTAGTGCTGCACACAGTGTACTTGTGACCAGCTGCTATATGGCAATGTCATACCCAGCAGTAATTTGTCCATTTGGCTGCGAAACCTGATACAAACACAGGTTACTTGCATATTGAAATCTGTGTATATGTGCATGTGTGTATATATTCAGTCTTTCTTCCCTGACCGCTTTGCTAAAATGATGTCATTACTTTTGTAAGTTTTGAGTTGTATAATATAAACTGATGCCAGTATAACAGCGCTAAAGCTTCTTAAAACTTAGAAGGATTTAGAATTACTGGTCTTGAGTGATGCACTTCAGCAAGGTAAGGAGAGCTTCTGTCAGCACAGATTGCTTTTATATATATGCATTAAGTCCCAATTTGTCTACCAAAGCAAACAAAATTTTTCTGTCCATTTCTCCTTTGAGCTGGTACTCCTGCTGACCTGATCCATTTAAAGTGCTCAGTTTTCAGAAGGGAAACCATGGGGCAGCATGATTAATATTGGGGTTATCCCTTGGGCAGTACAGGATGCACAAATGTTGAAACAAACCAGCTGCAACAAAGATTTAAATGTTGCATTCTCAAAATAAAACATTTCGCAAAACAAAAGTACTGAATGTTTCTGCTCCAGAAAAGCTTAGCCTTTTAATCCAACTATACAAACTTCATATACTTCAGCATTTTTATCTGAGAATTCTGTAATAAAAGCAGTCTTCGCTGTTTCCCCTGCCTAGTGGATAATGCAGCTGGAGTTTGTATGATTGTCTCCATCTCATCACAAACAGCAGTATTTTCATTGGTCAACATTTGGTCAGCTTTTAGACAGGCTGGTTTTAAGAGGTGATAAAAATTTTGAACAGCTACTGCTAGGATTCTTACACCTCAGCAGAATCACCTGAGCATTTATCACTAATTAACTCTGCACAAGTAATCATTTTCTCATCAATGACCTATGCATGAGACACAATTCTGTGTGAACCTTTTATAATTTTAAAACCTAAATTACTGTATAGCTCATTGATTTGGGTTTGGAGCTTTCTTGCAGACTGAATTGTTTCAACAGCTAAAATAGTGACAGAGGCCTGATTGTTATCCTACTTAATGAAGACTAAATTTGGAGCTACTTTTTTGTCAATGGCATTAAAATAGTACTAAGGAGTGAAGAGCAAGAATTATAAAACTGTCATGATCAACGAGGTAAAAACTGAGAGCCTACATAAACAGCAACCTGATAAATATTTTTATTTGTTCTTGTTGATGGGTTAAAAGTTGTTTTAGCTTACTATTGTTGTTTTTCCCACAGAGCTGCTCAGAAATTGAACCTATCTTCCAAAAAGAAGAAGCACAGGCCTTCTGCATCATCCATTCCTGAATCTCCTCTCTTCTCTACCTGCTTCAGCCGTATCCTTCAGACTTCCCCACCCCCTGCACCACCATGTTTGTTGAGGGCAGTCAGCAAAGTGAAAGACACTCCTGGTTTGGGCAAGGTAGGCTTTGCAAATATTACTAACATACCGATTTTCTCTGGGAGAAGATTTTATCCTTGTGCAAAATATTAAGGGAATTGGAAAACCATGTCCCTTCTCAGTTGTCTTTGCTGTAGCTGGTCCCTGAACACATGTAGAAAGGCCTAATAACTTGAGTTAACTAATGCAAGTGAAATTATAATAAAATCAAAGTTGAGTTAACACAGACAGGCCTAACTGTGTAGCAGTAATATGTTCAGAGCCCAGCTACACTCATTCACCTATATTGGGACCACAGTGCTACTAGGCAGAGTTAATGCCCATTCTGCCAGGAGGTAATATCCACTCTGGGTTTTGGGAGTAGCTGTCTATATGGCTGTGTGTAAACTGCATAGTGGCTGCTTGCTGTGGCATATTTTGTATTCCTGATCGCTTTGCTTTCCAGACTGATGTCTTGTCTGGACACACTATAATTTGCTTCTGGCTCCTGTTTGCTGGCTTCCTTCCAGTACATTTACCTGAACAAAACCTATGTTGATAATGATGAATTGCTCCTTTTTCCTTCTATCTTGTTGTTTTCTCCCATTCTGCATAATCATTCCCCTCTTAAAATGCTGTTTAGGTGTACACTTGTGTTGAGGCAATGGAGGAGGTGGGTATATAGTGTGTTGTTGCTTTGTAGTTTGTCTGAGTGGCCCTTCACTTTTTTCCCACTACAAGTGGAGAGCCTGCCATATTACATCTGGGAATATGTGTATGCAGAAAAGCAGTTTTCTTTAATCAAGGTAGTTTCTTATGCAAGTATCTGTGTACATGGCTTTTCCATATTCCTTGAATACTAAGCAGTGACAATGAATTTGTGAAAGTTTTTGCTTAGAAGAGAAATTTTAATGTATGGTCTAGGACTGCTGAGGATATGATGGGCTTCAGAACTTCCACTATGGAGTTGGGATACTCACTTTCTTATATTGTGCAGTTCCAGAGTTTCTTTTCAAAGGACAATGGTATTACTTTCATGGCTGGTTTAATGCCTGTTTGAAAAGAGATTTGTTCCACATGGGGTTCCTCCCTTCCTTTCCCATGGCCTGGTAGGTGGGAGAAATGGAGAAATCTGTTACAATCTTACAGAACTTTAATAGGGATGCATGTTCTGACTTTGGTGAGGGAAAGAGGAGTAAACTTGAACCTGTTCCTTGTTACAAGAAGTTGTTACAGAATAGATTAAAAATAGAAGCCATCCTCTCAGGAGTCTTACTTTTCTGTGCTTGGGACAGGTTACATCTGAATAAAAATTCCTTTGAGGAATAATCAAGGGTGTGTTCTTAGAAAGAGGGGCTCATCTCCCATCTTGGACTGTGTCAGCAATTCTGATTATTATTTTCATATGTCCCAGGGAAAGGATCTACACACAGGGATACAAACATAGCTCTGTCTAAACATTCCAAGCTGATTTGAGCCTTTCTTGTTTCTCTTGCCACTGGTTTCCAGTGGAGAGGACTTGGCAAACAGTTTTGCAATATTCCCAAACAGACCTGTCAATTGCTTCTTCAAAACCATGTAAAAGAACAGGCTCCAGGCTTTCCAGCTATGTAAGTAAAACAGAAATTTTGCAGCCCACATGATGAAGGAGGAATTTATTTTCATTTCAGACTTACTGTCCTGAAACTCTCAGAGTATATTAGTTAAGAGGTTTCGGCACATTGACATACATGCTTCTTCAAAGCAGTAAATCAAATTAGGTTATTTCATACAGTCATACTGGAGACAATCAAACTTTTTCTGCATTTCCATTAGTAAAAATATGTCTAACCTGCTGTTTTTGGAAGCCAGTTTCATTTTTCACCCTTTTGGTTTCTTTTAGGTGTCACCTTAAAATTATTATCTGAAGCTTGTATATATACTTTCATCAAATTTTCCCATCAATTTACCTCTGTAGCAGAGTTTTCATTTTAGTATGTCAGAAATAGGTGCAAGGCACAATAAGTAAATAACTTCAGGATAACTGTCTAATTTGTCTGTCATACTGGGAAAACTTTAGATGAGGTAATGGAATTTGGAGCTTATTTCACTTATGTGTTCTGTTCAGTTAGACTGGGATATGTTTTGAAAGGAGAGTGTAAAAAATCCAGTTACTTTTCTCAGCATTTTTTCTCATGTAGTGTTTTTTGTAAGGGTACAGATTTTTAAAACGTTGTTTTGGTTTGTAAGACAGGTATCTGTTAAGGAAGGCAGGAACCTCCCTTGAAATGAAGAAAAAGAAAAATGTAAGCCCCCCCACTTTCCTTCCGAATTATTGTATTTTGAGAACACAGGGCTCTCATGCAGAGATATGGGAATAGGAATAACAGTTCTTTACTAATATGTATAATAAGGTAAACCAACAACAGTAACTAACAGTATTAACAACAGAACAGAACAGATCTTGGCCGAGACGGGAAAAGTGGAGGAGAGGCAGTGCCTCACAAACCCCTCAGCTGGCACTCAGTCCCGGAGCTCCTGCAGGGCTCTGAGGAAAACACCTCGCTGGAAACGGCAGGGATGGGCAGAAAAGTCCCGGGCTGGTGGATGAGATGGATCAGGAGCTCTGCGGTGGCAGCTGGGGCTGCAGCACGTCCGACAGGACAGGGGCTGTGAAGGCCACAAACGGAAAAAAAGAAGAAGAAGAAGAAGAAGAAGAAGAAGAAGAAGAAGAAGAACAAGAACAAGAACAAGAAGAAGAAGAAGGCGACGAAGACAACCAAGAAGCAGCCGCTCCGTCTGGATGATGGCAAAAACCTCCTCTCCCAGCAGAAACAGCTCCAAGAGTGTCTGTCCCACTCCCCCACCGAAGGACCCAAAAAGCCCCACTCCCTTCCAGCTGCCCGCTAGGCCCAGCCAATTCTTTGTCTTTGTAAGCACCTAAGAAGTACCAACCATCAAGACTTTTCTCAGCTAAATGGGGAAAAATTCCACTAGCTGAGAAAGCACAAAAAAGGACACCTAACCCCCAACAAACATGAACCCATAGAGGAAATGGGTTTCCATAGAGGAAATTGGTTCAGGGAAGCTAAATGTTGTTTTCAGTATTTTAGGGGTTTTTCCTGCTTTATATATAAGTAGTATTTTATGAGCAAATTTAATATGTGATAAAACTGTATTTCACTTTGGATTTGAGTGGGCTGGGTAATTTCTAATGTGACAATTTGTTGCTGGAAATTCTGGTTCACCAGAACTGGAAGGATGGCCATTGCCAGGGATTGTGGATTTCTGAGACTCCAGGGGACAGCTGTGCACAGGCTGCCTGGAAGGCAAACTCACTCCTGCAGGGCTGTGAGCCCTGGCACACATGCTGGGTGTTTATATACTGAGCCTTTCCGGCCTGGTGTCAGCTTGAGAGCTGTCAGACTTCAGGGGAGGTGGGTATCCAAGATATGAAGGATAGGGTAGGATTGTGTTGGGTACATAAAATCTTAGACTTTCAGGGTAAGTTTAATTTCACAGTTTTCTAAAATGAAATTGTAGGCAAACAGTTGCTATTTCATATTTTCACTTCTACTAGAAATTTCAAAGATTCTACTTCTCATTGCAAAATGTATAACAATTTATTTAAAATTATAGAATTTCCTACCTGTCGTGTAGACATATAACTTTTTTAAAAAGTTAAAAGAGGAAAATCTGCTTATCACCATTTATTTAAAAAGATAATTAGCAGTTCAGTTAGAATGGATGTGAGTACAACCCCCCACTGAAGCATCTAAACTGACAAAGAGGGTTAGAGAGTATATATTCAGGTTGCATATGTCATGTCTTTTCTTACAAAATGCCTTGCAAATCAAAACTGTGCCAGCCTGGACTTTGAAAGAAATATTATTTGAAATCTGAAGTTCAGCTTCACAGAAGGCAGAAGATGATATTAATAATGAAATGGTGGGACTGCATAATCAGCATTTTACTTTGATGTTAGATACACCACTGAGCCTAGCATAAGTACCACATTGTCAAAGTGAAACAAGGATCAGATTCTTTGTTTCATTCATTTCCAAATAGCTCTTCCTGATGCTAAATAAAAAGGTGAGACCCTGTTGTAAATATATTAACAGGAGTGCTTTTGTGGGTCATAATTTTTCTGTGTGCTTTGGATTTACATTCGCTGATAGAGGGAGATGATTTTGAGTGGTAGTGTGGTATCCCCACGTCACTTCTTGAGAGTTTTCCTTTGGGCTGAGTGACAATCTCGCTTCATAAACTGCAACAGCTTGAGCATAATTTCTTCTTTCTCTGCTGTCTTTGGATCATCACATTCTGAGTAACAGATTGCTTTTACTGAGTTTATCTGGAGAGAGAGTACTACTGTTCTGGATCGCTGTACATGATGTTTCCCCAAATCTTGGTTTTCCAAGATACTCCTTAAGTCTATTGTGTCCTTCTTCACAACAAGCCAATAACAGAGCAAAAATGTGTTTTGTGCAGAAATAATGACCTATTCCATGCCTGCACTAAGATTAACTGCTGTAAGGCCATTCTAGCAAGGTTTGCTTAGATTTGCTCGCCAGTCTGCTTCCCTCTCTCCTTCCTCTACACCTTCTCTTCCATTTTCTGTCAAACAAAATCAAAAGTAAACCAATACTTTTGATGAAAATCTGAAATGTTCTTTCTATTAAAGATGTTGTTTTGCTGAATCCCACATTTGACATGAAAAACAGCTGGAATGAAAAGTTTTCTGCCAGCTTGAATAAATAGGTTGTTTTCAGGTGGCAGGGATTGGGATAAATGGATGTGGTCTCTGTGCTTTCTTTCATTTATTATTTTTCAGTGTGTAGCCTTATAAACCTCTGTCACTGAGAGGTATATGTTATGTTTGGGCAGAGATTAGTTTACTTTTCCTTATATATATGTAATTTTTTTTTGGTGTAGATTTTTGTTATTTGGTACTTGTTAATCTCAAAATATAATAGCAATGGTTGGGCACTAAAATCGTTCCTATGTAGAAGGTTTCTACCAAGGAGAAGCAAGTCACCATTGAACTTTCTTCAAGCAGTCTTTTTGACCTATTAAAAGAACAACTGTAATTTGTAATTCAGTTTACTTTTTGTTTTTCTGGAGCAGCAGCACTATTGTTTGCAGGGCCTAGACCTGTTTTGCTAAATTATGTGTAAATTCAGATTAAAAAACCTCTGTTTCTGTTTAGAGCAGTTATGATCTCACTGTAGGAAAGAGGAGCGGACAGAGAGATGGGAAGTGAAAGAAACAATGAGGTATTATTGGTCATCTTGGTAGAGATGTCCTCAACCCATCAGCAGTGTAATTTTAGATATCCCTTCTCAAGATGGTATAGAAGAGGAGATTATTAAAGAGTAAATAATAGATTGTGCTGCCGGTGCTCCTGAGGGGCCCTTTCCAAGTGTGTAGGACAGGGTAGGCAGTGGCACAGAGAGGGTTTTTTGAGAGTCTGGTGAGAGATATGGTAGCTGGTAGCTCCCCAAGCTGAGCACGGAGTGTGGCTGGCAGGGGCCTTCAGAGGGAACCAAGACATAGCCAATTGGCAGGAGTGGCAGCAGGACGCTGGCAGTGTGATCCTGAGCCATACACCTTTCTCCCAAGGATCTGTGTCATGTAGTAAAGAAAATTCCGTTTAAAATAATTTTTCAGTGCCTGGCTGAAGAATCTAATCGTTCTTCACAGCTCAGTATTTGATTAAATTAAGCCCAAAATCTACTATTCAGTGTACACAAGTCTGCAGATCACGTTTTTCTTGCATTGATTTACATAAATGGTATATGGAAGCATCAGAAATGTTTTGTCTGACCTGAAAGTGTGCCTACCAAAAGAACACAGTATTTGTCAAAAGTAACAGTGAAGAAATCTCTAATGCCCAAGCAGTTCAGGTTTGTGAGTAGATTCACAATTGTTTTTCGGCTGGGACAGAGGCATACATTGAAGGGAACAAAATTGATTCACATCCTGTTCAAGTCCAAAAGGTACAGGAAACCTCTTTTTCTTCTATCAGACTTTTCATTTTAACCTGCTGATTGATGTATATCAGGATTTTTTTGTTTACATTACAATTGTCATAGACTTTTGTCTACATTTTTGTCATATGAAAACCTGCCCTATGGTCATCAAAAAAACCCAGCCCAACTTGCAAAGTATGTTCTGTATTTCAGTTCACTCTTAACCATGTTTAATGTTTTTCCAGAATGAGTGAGAAGATACTCTCTTTCCTTTGTAAAGCAGAGATCCTTCTTTTGTAAAGCTTCATCCTTCAGGTGTATAGGGGCAAAAGTTAACCCATAGATGAAAAAAGTGATTTTAAACCCTCTATCACAGAAAAAAATTTCTGAGGTGAGAGCTACTTTTTTTCCCCCAAAGTTACCATGGCTACTGAAAGGTGGGAGGGGGACGCCTTGAGGCATTTAAAGGAGACATTTGTGTTCATCTTTGTTTTCAACATGATTGTTGTACAAATTAGTTAGTTCCGCTTGGAATGAGATCCAGGTGGCCTTTTGCCCTCCAGTCAGAACTGCATTTTTCCTCACGAAATGTACTGTTTGGACCTGGTTTGTACCTGGTCTTGCACTTTGCCTTCATTCCTGCTAGATGGGATTTTATAGGAGGAGTTTTAAGCTCAAGCTACTTTAAGTAAAAGGTGAAATGATTAGAATCTGGAAGAATTGCTTTTAATGAAAATCTCTTACCCTTGTCAATCATGTTTTTAATGACCACTTAGTTTGCCTTTCTCTAAAGTAAAGCTTATTCTAGCTGTGGAAGTACCAACCCAGGCATGCCAGAAGCCTGTCAGATTGCATTTTAGTTGACTTGGAGGTTTAACGTATATTTTAATGTGCATTTTAAAGAAATGTACATGTAGTCATGTTCTGTGCATGCATGCAGTTCCATGATTTACAGAATGGCTGTAACTGCTGGTTCTTCTCTTTGTGAAGCTTCAAGAAGCTGCTACTTCAAGGGAACTGGGAGCATTGGAAGTGCTACATGAATGTTGGCACCTATCTTTCTCTTTTTCTCTACTGATCTTCCATAAAAAAAGGCCATCTTTCAAACTAGCAGACATCTTCCTCTTCTCTGGTGGGGAGAGTGGTGTGAAAACTGCAGCAGAGAAAATGAGGTTTTCTAGAGAGTAACCTAGTCCTTACTTAAGGAAACTTAAGTGACACCCTTTGCTTTGGGGAAAAAAAGATCTCTTTCCATATATCACAGGGAAAAAATTTGTATCCTAATCTGAGTACCAGCTATTGGTGTTGGCAAATATGGACAAGAGACCGTTGCTCATTAAATTCCTTTATTTCCTGAAAAAAATACTGAAAATGGTGTTTCTCCCTATAGTGACATCTTCCTAAATGTATTCAGAAATTGTAGTGGTGAGTTTGTAAGCACAAGAGGTGGCTGAAGGAGATTACCAGGTGGAATTGGACTGGACAGAAAAAATATGAAAAAAGCTGTATACCTCAACTCACTTTGATGACATTTTTTATTTCTGTGTTAGAAGAATCAATATTTTATGCATTTATTTTATAGTACATTTCACCTGGGAAAAGAGCTACAAGGTCTAGTTTTGTATTGCTTACCTTGGTCTGTTTTGATGAATTTTTCTGTAAACATTGGTGAACAAGAGGAAAATCAGCTTGCTCAAATCACTTCAGGCTGGTGGTACTAGGTTTTGTACGTTTCTAATTGACTACATTTATTCAGCACCCTCTGCATTGTCATATGATTTTATGCCCAGCAGTCTGTAAGTTTTATGCTAGTTGACTGTTTCCTTGCATGAAGTCACTTAGTGGCAAGGGATGAGCATAATTTGTGGGCTCCTACTTGGGTATGGGCCTTATACACAAAGCTCACATTGGTCAATTAATTTGATGGTTTAATGTTGATAACCTGAAAAAGCTAGATAAACCTTTACTTTTGCTCACTTAGTAAATACACTTTCAAAATATTTTCATCTTGTTGAAATAGTATGACAATATAGTGGCCATTTATTTTAAAGTCTCCTAAATTTTGAAGGACATGCAATTTGAATGAAAATTACTGGATTTTTCTAGGATATAAAAACTATTGTTTTTAACACTTATCGCCTCCAAGTTTTTCTGAGATACTGTGTTTTTATTTACTTTGCTTTTTAATTTAGATGGTAATACTGGTTGATATTTTATAGCACCTTTGATAGTTCCAGTTAATAACTTCCATTTCCTTTTTAAGACTTTCAGTAGTACTTCCCAAAATGTCCCCTTCTTACTTGCCCTCTCCTCATTCATTTAATGAGATGTATGAGATTTAATACATGTCATTAAATAAGTTTTTAAATTTGTGATGAAGAGATTAATATAAGTCAGGAAAGTCAAGATGACAGAAACTGAAAATTTCCAGAGTATTTCTCAGACAATGCTAAAGAAGGAGTTTAAGTACTGGACACCTTGCTAAACCCAGGACTGTGGTGAGTTTTCTGAGATGTTAGGTGAGTAACAGGCACTGTACTTTGAGCAGTCAGCTGTAGACGTTATTACAGTTCTTTCTTTAAAATTTCCTAAAGCTCTTCTCCTCCCAGCCTTTTCCTTTTGTATTTGACTCCTCTCAGCACGTGTTGGAGAGTAGTGGTGCAGGAATGGTGACACTTACAGGAGGCTCTGCTGTATAGCACTGCTGTAGCATCACGGGCTAATGATTTGTCTGAGCCTCTTGGTTCAACTGTGAGGTCATTCTACTTTTTCTTATTCTAAAGGTCTAGGCCTTACCTCATTTCTCTGGTACAATGTTGACTTCAATAGATAACTGGCTCAGCTGAGTAAGAGCCAAAGTGAACTGCATTTTAATACAGAGAATACCATTAAAATGTATCTCCCCTTATTCATTGTTTCCCCATTTTTTGCCTTTTCCTTTAGGATTCAAACCCATTTTTGGAAATATTTCTTTATCATCATTTATCCATTTTTTGTTATGAGAGGCATGTATCTCCACATTTTGAGTCATTATGTTCCTGTGTTTTCCTTCACAGTTTAGAGCCACCATTATTACCACCTTAGGATGTGATTCATGTTGCTGCCTTAGGTGATCTTACCCTTACCCTTCTTATCCAGGCTGGTCATATGTATTCTTCTCATGGAGAAATGGTAAGAACTGGGCTGACTTGCCTACCAGATGTACCTCTCTTTTTCAGTTGATTACAGAGGCAACATACAGCTGCCTTAGAATGAGATATCTGTGTTTTGGCTGGCTCAACTAAGGTGAAATTAATCTCTCCCTGAGCAGGAACAGAAGCTCTTCTTGTGTTCTGCTCAGAAACTTTAATAGAAAACCAGCTATTCTGAAATACAAATAACAAGGTGCTTGCAGAAAGTTCTAGGCACTTGACCTCTCCTCAGATGGAAGTCTGCGTCCTCTGTTTTCCATTATATGTCACCCAGGTCTGGTTGAGCAGACCTGCATGCAACTGAGCAGGTTGCATAAAATAGACAGACCTTCATGGAAAAGGACCAGGCAGACTTTTTCATATTTGGCCTTAGGCAAATCGAAGCAAAGTTAAACTGCTCTTTATTCAGTAAAGACTGGAGTTGTTCAGTTGTGCTTCTGTCAGGGTGGTTCTGTAAAGACGGTCATAATGTGCACACCTGTTAGATTAGAGCACTCTGGCCCTTGGAAGGTCGGATTTTCATTGCTCTGTAATGTGACCTAGAAATCGCCTCCAGGGAGGACTCCTTCCCAGAACTGTAGGCAGTGTAGCTTGGAGTTTGGAAACATTTCATTAGTGGATCTGGATTCCTGATAACCAAGTGCCATTTTTTTTTCCAAATGTAAATAGACTTTCTTTTCTGTATTGTTCCTAAAGTGATTAGCAGTTAAATTATCTTTCATTGGATTAGTGAGACATGAAATATCAGGTATGAAAAGTAATACTTCAATGTTCCTGTTTTTTGTTATGAAAGAATCTTTCTATATAATAAAGGGTAAAAAAATAGTTTGACAAAGTCATTGACCTGTTTGATATGATAAATCAGGAGGTATGTCCATACATTTTTAAGGCCTCTGAAGATCAAAACCTCTCCTGTAGCACTCAGAAGTGAGAAACAGAGTGAGTGTACCTATGATGGGTGTGGACGGACAGCTATATGTGTAATTCTCACTATACATGAAATGTATACATTTCCATCTATAAACATATAGGTGCATATATGTGTGTGTGTGTGTATTCATCTTCTCTTCCTCACCAGTGCAGTGGAAATACAGAGGAAAAAGCTATATATGGAGTTGTTGAGCAAGTTATCTGAAAAAAATTGTAAGGCTAACTTACTACAGACTTGCTTTTTTATAAATGAGCAGATTTTTTAAAAGACAACTCAACATTCCCTTAAGATATTGCCATTAAACTCCAGATTTTAATCCAGACTAATATCCTTTTTCTTGCTTAGTTCAGTCTTCTAATACAACACAATACAATACATTACATAATCTTTTTTGTCCTATGCGGTGATTGAAAATTCTTATACAAATAGCAGTATTTTACATTAAATTTTCTAAATGTGTGAGGCTCTGTTGTGTTTCTGTAGATCCCAACAGTTTTCACCCCTATTAATTGCTCCTAGATTTTTCCACAGATCTGTTAAATTTACAGTACTTATACTGCAGGAGAGACAGAAACAGATGTGTTGTCAAAATGGGATGTATATTAAAATGTCAGGAGGAAAGCTGTACAATAACCTTTACAGTGTCACATACCCCATTACAGAAACAAAGATGTGGGAAACCTTAAAAACTGTTGATCCTTTCTTCTCTGGCCCCTTATTTCTCCATGAAAAACATGACATGTGTACTTCAAACCATATGGTATGAGAGTAGTTATCTTTGCTTTATTGTCTTACCCCTTTTTTCCAACATTTGATATTGCTGGAGTTTCTTCCAAATACAAATCTTGATTTCAATAGAACTCTATGCTTGACTAGCTTGGCTGCATTGCCTGAACCCAGATTCTGGAACAGCAGCATGACTAGAAAAGCTGCTCTCCCTACCCACTCCTAATAAAATACCTTAAATATTGCACGTTGTCAGCTCTGGGGAGCAGTGGTGAGGTTGTGCTGGCACAAGCTCTGACAGAGGCACCTGGGGCGTGCCTCTCCTGGCTGCACAGAAGGAGAAGGCATCACCCTGACTGATACCTGCATGAGCACATGTGGTGAGAACAGGGAGGCCTGAGTTGCTTTGGGAAAAAGGAATACTAACTCAGGGGAGGAAACAGGATTCCCCCAGGGCCTCCTAGTCTGTGAGCAGAAAGAATCATGAATCTCCTCAGATGGGAAGGAGTTATTCATCATAAAGACTATTATGCTGTGCAAGGCATTGCTGAAACAACACCACCAGGCTATTTTCTATCTTATCAGGGTATATTAATAATGCAGTAGTAATAATAGAAGTACAAATTAAAAATAACTGGATGGGCAGATAAGCAGAGTTCTTGAGATTAAGGGCATTGGGAATTACTTCAGTTAATTGCAGAGCAGCACATAGAGAGAAATCTGCCTTTATTATTTTCTTATTCTTTATTTTATCTCTGAGAGCATTATTTCTAGGGCTTTACATAGACATTAATAGGCAGAATATTTCCTCAAGAATTCAGGCTGCTCTTTTTTATCTCCAGAGAAATGAAGTACCTTTTGCTAATTCATCTAATTCAGTAGGGATTAATAATGCTGAATAAGAAGAGTATTCTGATTATTATCCTTCCTCTACAAAAATCTCATATAATTTTCTCCTCCCACTCCCATAGCATAGTATAAAGGCAGAGAAGACACTACATGTGTCAGATATTCAGGCTTCAGGACAAATGGATGCAATTGTTCCCCAGAGGTTTGTAACCTCCTTCTGGATTGCAGTGGCATGAAGTCCATAGAGTCTCTGAATCTGTTGAGGTGTAATAGGTGGGCTGGGCAAAGACAAATGTATCTGGATCTCTGGCACTGGATGATTGTGCTACCCCCAAGTCATTTTTTTGCACTACCTATGTGTGTCAGTCACTGACCTGTCAGGGCTCTATGAGATTTTGAGGCGTCTGCATGATTCTTTTCCATAGAATTAAAATAATGACTCGGAACTATACATTTGTCCCTTGCTGGGTACCAAAATATGTCTTATGTAGGGCATGAGACTGCTGTCACTTTGATTTCAAGTCTTATTTGCTAAGCAACTGTCAGGACACTCAAATCCTGCTCTCAGTGAAATAGGACTGAAGCTAGTGCAACACACAGTCATTTCACACAGCTGCATCCAAGCAACACTGGCCCACTGAGAGAGAAACCTATCAAGGGAAGACCATTTGATTGAACACCCAATATATTGATGGAGCAGCAGCTTAGCAAAGAACTCCACCCTCATAGAACAATTCTTTTTTTCCCCCCTTATCGATGAGGTCTCTTATTCCTGTGAAATAGGAGACTATTCACCAAATTCTCTGTCCCCCTTGGAAATCTTTCAAAAATACACTGCTAAGTAAACATGTTCGTTACTTAGTCCAGTATCAAATTACCTGACAAGATGGATAAAGCAGAGCTGTAGTGTGGGAATAGCTGGATTGGAAGCATGGGTCTGCTGGATAATTAAACAATGACTAAATGAATTATAATTGTATCTTTTGTGTGAATCACAACCAGCTGAATAAAATGTTTGGAAGGGAGTGTGTGCCCTTGGGCTGGAAGACTGCCACTAAGGCATGTGCCGACTTGGACAAGCAGTCTGTGTGTGAGTGGGCATGGGTGTATGATAGCTTATTTGGCTGCATAGTTGGATCTGACCACATAACCTTATAAAGAATTAAACAGGAAAATAAAGTTAGTGTGGCATCCAGTACTGACTCGTGCTTTCTCTGTCGCCACAAATGATGCCCTGTGTGAGGACTACTTGGAATCTGATGGTGACTTTTTAATCCAATGGTGAAACTAAGTGTCCACAGCCTTCAATCAGAAGGCAAACAACCCCTGTTGAATGGGGGAGTTGTGGGGTTAGAGCAGTGATGTGGGGCAGTCTGCCTCGCAAGAACATAAGCTTTGTTTATTTTGCAATGTCTTTTGCATGCTTCTTGCTATGAACTTTCAGATGCTAAAATTATTCAACTGGTTATGATCTGTACAAAAGATACAATTATAATTATTTTAGTCATTGTTCTTTAGTCATCCAGCTGACTTATGCTTCCAGTCCAGCTGCTCCTACACTGTAGTAACTTGCTCTGGACACCTTAATCCTTACAGCACTGCTGCCCATCTATGCCCCTTGATCATCTCTGTGGAGGAGTGTTTGCATCTTCCTCTTTACTGGCTGAGACAAATGCACACAGCCTTACATTGCAACATGCTCAGCTGTCTTGATGTAAATTATTCTAGTCCGATTTGGTAATGGTTGTTCAAAAGTCCGGCTGATAAAAAAACTCTAACTGTGAACAGGTAACAGGACTAGTAATTAATTTTGATACTTTCTGGAAACTTGACCTTTCATATTTCATAATGAGCTATGTTTTCATAAATTGCAGAAATGCAACAAATAACTAGGATATGAATCAGAAGATGAATTATTTGTCATGTAAATGTGAAGTGAGTTTCCTTAGGACTAGGTGTCAATGCAGATTTTTGAATAAAAGGCAAAAGAATGTAAAGCTCTGTAAGTCTGACTGCTTTGAGAAACTCTATGAACCAAATTAAGCTACGACTCTTACAAGCAGAAGACAAGTACTGTTTCATGAGTGCCGCATTTCTGCTGCTGGGATTTCAAGAATGGAAGTGTAAATTGCACCTTGTTCTTGTCTTGCTCTGCATGCCTAGGAAGATGTTTGCAGATCTGCAGCCCTTGTCCTCACCTGAAACACCACTCACGAGAGCAACATGTGTGGTGACTGGAGTTCAAGGATTATTTAGGACAGCAGTTGCTGTACAGTGGGCAGAAGTCCCTCTGGCAACTGCTTGTTACTGTGTGGGAATATACAGGAATCCTGTTCTTTCCCTTCTCAAGGGGATGCTATGCTGGAAAAATCAAATTTTGAAAGACGCCATGGGAGCCTGTTTCATTTTAATGTTTTTTTATTGTATCCCAAAATGGAAGCAGAATGGAGAGATTATGAAGATAAGATTTTTAACACTTGATATTTTCAAAATTCAGACAGATAGAGATTCAGAGCTGCCTTGGGGGTCTTTTGCCTTCTCGGCCTTGGTCACTTTGCAGGTCGCCAACCCTGGGCAGTGATCCCAAGACGGGGGCTCCCTCCTGGGCCGAGGCAAATTCCCCATTGAAGCAGCCACCCAGTTCTGGGGCAGCTAGAGATGGGTGGGATGAGCTCTGCTTTCTTGAGACAATCCTCGGAGCAGAGGCCAAGGAGGACTCTCATGTCAACAATTTCAGGAACAACCACTTTATTGTGAAGACCAACAACCTGAAGGGAGTTCCGCCCGAGAGCTCCTAAGGCAGCTCAAACACTAACTTATAACTGGGAGGGGGTGGTCTCGAAGGAAACCAATCAGGGAAAGGCGGGGAGGTGAGTCAACATGATGGGCACTGGGAAGGACCAGCAAATGTAAAGGGAATAGGGGATTTCCAGGAGTGGGAAGGGGCTAAGGGAGTGGTTTGGGTGATGGATGGGGAACTCTCTGGAAATAAGGGTGTGGTCTAGGTTGACAAGACAAGAAAGTGGGCATGGGTTTAGTAGATCGATAGCAATAGGAGCAGGACACCAGAATTTTCCAGAAAAAGGGATGAACCATTGTAACAAAAAGGGGGATAAATTGGATTGAACCATTATAAGCATAACCATTATAAGCATAAACTCAAAACACACCGCAACACAGAGCCATGGAAGGAAGGCTGTTGGTGGTCTCCCAATGAATAAACAAATAGATCAGGAAAACCAGTATGTGAGTTAGCAGTCTTGACTGAGAGCCTAAGATTAAACAGGCACTCACAATAAACAATCCTTTTGCCCCTTGAAATGGCCCTAGTCAAACACAGCTGGGGTCTGTTAATATAGGTAAACTGATCTGGATATGGTTGATGCAGTACCTGGTCTGTTTAAAGAACAAAATTGTCAACATGGCAACTTAGTAGTTTTTAAGTCACTTCATTATAGAAAAAAAAGCAGCAAACCAAAAAAACCCCAAAATAAATCTTCATTTATGCACATTGATCAGGCTGACCCACCAATCGTACCTTTGGTTTACATCCCAGCCTGCACATGCAAAAGTCGAACAAAAACACTTCTGTCATGCAGTGATGCCTTTTAATTTGCCCAAACCAAATAGCTACCAGAGACCACATCACATCCAAGAGTATGTAGGACAAGGTGGAAGGATGAGGAGGATTGTAGACTGGCAAGAAGAGCTTCATATTAAGTGAGATGTTAATTTGGATTTGATGCTATTCACCTTGAAAATAAGCTTGAAGCTTATGATGCTATTGAGCTTGAAATAATAATAAATTAAAACCCCATAGTATAAAAATGCTTTTGCTTGTGCTTCCTTCCTCCCATAAGGAAGCCAATTTGTCTCTGTGTTACTGATCTTAGAGATAAGACAGATAAGGAAAAGTGAATCTTCCTGTCAATTCAGACTGAAAATATACCCAGTTTTACTCCTACCGCCATCTTGACATACCTTTGCCATCATGATTCAGATCTGGTCCCTTTGAAGAATTTCTTTTGAGCAGATTTTAAAAATGTCAGAAAAGAATGAAGGAAGACAAGTAAAAATGAACTCAAAATTCTTCGACTTTGCCTGACTGAGAGCTATGCCTTCGCAGAAAGTACACAATGTGGTAAATAAATCATTGCAGATGAAGCAAAACTTTTTTGTTGTTGTGTAAATTCCTGTATTGTAGCAATTATACACATCTGACCCTTATACTTGTTTATCTGTAAAGATGTACTTTTAATTAATGGGTTTTCTTTTCTTTGACTTGCCAATACAAGCAGTTGGGACAATGCTAAAAGAATTTAACTGATAATGGGAAGGTCAAGTGATTTCATATAATTCAGATACAGAATGAGTTTTAGAGACTAAGGCAGTGTATTGTGATTAGGAAGAATTCCTTGGAAATAATTCTTCCTTTTCTTTGACTATATACGTTTTTTCCTCTGTATTTAAAACAATGGATGTTTACGTGCAGAGGTCAGATAGGCTAAACAAAGGAGACTGACAGGAGCAGTATCAAAAGAGTAAGTGGAGGTGCACAGGAAACAGTGTGCTGTGCTCCTTTCTTTTGTTGTTTTCAGCTACTTCATATCACAAATATGCAATTTTAAAATATTTTTTTCTTTCGTTTTGTCACAGAGAAGTAATAAGGATGGTTTTGATATATTTACATTGATTCTGCTTTAAACATCTGAGCATTGTTCTCACAGGATGTTCATTGCTATATGCTGCTGCCAGACAAAGAGAAATAATTTCCAGCTGAAAGATTAGGTACTTCTAAGGACTAGCCTTTTAGAATATTGTCTGCAGTCAGAAAGACTAATTGTCCAGATGATAGACATGCATGGTTGACTTTCCTCTTTATGCAGCCTTGATTGAGACACGATGAGCATTCTGCTGGCCTTTGCTATGGATTATTTTGTTAGGACAACATCCTTTGGGAAGGGCTTTTATACAGCAAGGATGACAAATGTGGCAAATTGCTTACAAACCCCAGACCTAGAGGCTTGTCTTTCTGACAGCTGCCAGCCCACATTACAGCAGTGCTATGAAGCTGGAATTCAAAACCTGTTTATGCTACTGTAAAAAATGTCACTTTTTTTGTCCTAAAACTTTTGCTTATTTTCTCAGACTACTTGTTTTTACAGGTCCAACAGGTTTGGGAGGCCCAGGATACATAAAATCAGAACAGGATCAAGTATGGATTGCATGTCCTTACACCAATAACAAGAGAAGTGATCACCTCCTGATGGAGTGAAATGGGTCACTACTTTGTTTCCATTCCATTTCTGATATACAAATTTTGCCTGCGGCCTCTTATCCTATAGTTCTTTTTCTTTTTACCTTTTCTATTTCATCTGTTTAACTGACATCAGCTGCCAAATTCTATCCCATTGCATTTCTTACACACTTCATAGTAGTTGCACCAGTGTGTATTTTGAGGTGTGCTGATTTTCTGATCTGTGTACCTTCTGAGGTATTTCATGGTGAAAGGGCTCCTGTTCTAATTCCTTACAGTATTATAAGCAGAAATAGTCTCTGCTGGGAAATGAAAATGCAGGGCATCATTAACACAATGGATGAGAGATCTATCTGAAAGGATTTATAGTCTAATTTTAGTTCATTAATGACTTTGATATTTAACTCTTCCGGCCTGCCCTTTTTACTGTCTCTAGTGTTCTGAACTCCAGTACCACTCTTACACTGCAGAATTTAGCCCCTCACTACAGCTTACCCCTCATTGCCTTATGCGTTTGCATCCAAAATATGACATATCCATGCTGTTTTACTTACTGCCCCTTTTTCATCCTCCAATATTCATCTCAGGGCTGCCTTCCATGTTGTCTCCTTTTTTGGAATCTGACTTTTCCTTTTACACCAGTCTGTATCTTCTCTCCCATGAGCTTCCCCCAGCAGTCCTACCAACCATACTCTAAAAGAAGTGGAGGAAGATGCCAGAAGCACAGCTGAAGACAAAATTGAGTAGATCAGGGCAAGGTTCCCTGAGGTCAGCTATGCTGATCTATGCTCACATCTGCTAAAGATCTAGTAGTAGCTTGCACCTGATATATCATGTCTAATTTTTTTTTGTAGATGGAAGAAGTAGAACTTAGTTTGACTCTGGTTATGTGAAGAGGCATATGAAAGAGCTCTAATTGGTGCAGATGCCATTACTGCAATATCAAATGTCTGTATCAGCTGGTATTTGAGATGCTGCTTGACAGAAACAGCATCGTAACAGAATTACCATAGACAGAACGTTCATATTCTCTTCTCTTCTGCTCAGGTAATGCTGCTGTTCACAGCAGCCAGGGTGATGCTACTTGCTCCCCATTACCCTCCCTTCCTGACCTTTCTTTGCTGCCTTCTAACATAAGGATCTGTTACTATTTCTCCCATAGTGCTTTTTATTTCTGCTGTTGCCATGAGCTTTATTGTACCTTTAGGAAGTATTTGTATGTTATGAATTTTATTTTACTCCCGCTCTGGTTTCTCTTTTCATAAACAAGTCTTACAAAAATCTCTGCATTGAGCAATTGCATATATATTTGAGCCTTTTGTTTTCTTCAGAGGGAGGATAAGGTAGATGATGGATTGCATTAATAAAAAAATGTGTATTGCTGCATGTAAACTGGTCCCTTATGGTATAGAATACCTCTCTTCAGTCTGTATCAACAATGTGTTGAACAAGGCATTCATTTAGAAAAAGTGAAAAATATCACCGAGCCTGAATGAAGTAGAGATTTAAGGGTTAAAGTAAGGGTTAGTGAAACATACAAGCACTTCTTTGTCTAAAAACTGTTCTGAGGAGAAAAGGCCAGAAACAACCCACCTGGAATGTGGAAACTTTGGTACCATAAATGAAGAACCCCTTTTTCATTTTAACCGAGTGGCTAGAGGTGTGCTCATTATTTTTTAGTATGCTTGCCCGGGAAGCAACTCAGAAGCTGAATAGGCTGTTCTGGCTTGTGCATACAGTGCATGACAGAATTCTCACGCTTTCCTGTTGAACGTAAGTGTAGGTGTTGTGTCAGGATGCATCCTAGTAATCCTAGAGCAGTCCCAGGCAAATCTTGTCTCTCTTGGCCCATTCCTCCACCCAAGAGAACTGTTGTCAAGTGAAATTCAAGTACTCCTGAAATAACTTACCATGTCTGTTACATCCTGTTCCTATTTGCAAATCTCTGGAGGTTACCAGCACCATTAATTAACGTGTCATGGATATTCTAGAAGTTAACTTCACAAATCAAAGTATATTTATACTACTGTTTCAGAAGTCAGAGAGTTAGAAATGTGTACATACTGAAACAAGAAAATCCTCATCATTCAGCAAAAAAAGTTATGCTGGATTTTTTCTCATTAAACTGACATTTACTGCTGTAAATAATAGTGACTGCTAAAATCTCTTGGCTTCCCCAGTGTACAAATCAGCCAAACTTGGAGCAACCAGTTTCCTCTGATGTGGTTTACACCAATCCAGTATCTTCTGATAACAGGAGAAGGGCTTTAATTAGGACATTGTGGTTTCTCTTCTGTCTATGCTTTGGCTTCTCAGAAAACACTCTTTAGCTTTAGTCAAGTAAACTTTTAAAATCTATTACCTGGATGATGCCTGGGGTCATCTGTGCAGGGCTTTTTGCTGGGATCCTGGGGCTGGAAGCATGTGCCTCAAAATTAACTTGAACACCACCAGAAACAAGATGTACTGATTTCTCCTTCCCTTTCCTCAGACAGGAGAGTCTGCAGATGGGTAGTACTGCCCCATATTTTCCATGCCCCATGTGCTTCATTTCACATGAGAATGACATGAGGGATAGTGGGGGCTTTAGGCAACTCCTGACCTTCTTTGTGTTTTAGCACTAACTGTTTCTGGTTGCAAGAGCTGCAGGGCTCCTCTCATCTGCTTTCCATGGTCCTGCCAGCAGCCATTGCTTTTTCTTGAGAGTTTTTGCAGTGGGGCATGCTCCTGGAGCATTTCCTTTGGTCTTGGCATGCCTTTATCATGGTAATCCCATCTGGGTCTGTTCAGTGGGAATACAGATTTCCCAGGTATGCTGCTCTCCTTGGGAGCCCCTTGTATCGCAGGTAGTGTGAAATACTGGATTCAGTAGCTCAGTGGCTTTGTTGTGCTGCTGCAGAGAAATACAGAAACCAAATTGCTCTCGGAGGCTGACAGGCAGACAGACTGGCAGCAGCCATCTGACTTGAATGGTTTCATTTTCATGTTAGCAAAAACCAAGATGAAAGTTATTAAGGGTGAACAGTATTAGAAGCCAGGTTCTTTTCACCTTTTCTAGATGTCATTATGTTCTTCAGCCTATTAGCAGTTTACTCTCTGGTACTGTCACACTTCCACTTTTCCACTTCTGTCCCTTTTGGTCTTCAGATTTATAGCAAAATTATTAGGGGTTGGAGGGAAAGAGATGGGGAGAAAAAAAAGAGAGGCTGAGCAGAGAGACAGTAGTAAGTTACTTTATTAGAATACAGATGGGCTGGTGGCTGAATAGCTTAACTGAAGTTTTTGTGCAGTGAGGTAGAAAACTTTACATCAATATGAATGCCTGAAACACCTCCGAGTTCTTGCTGAGGATGAGGAAATACTTAGTGCCTTAGAGCTAATATATTCTCAAGAACCTCAGAAGGTAAGTCATATAACTTTTTGTTTGAGACTTTTAGGATTTTCAATGTGTGTGATTAGCTGAGCCCTTCAAAGGTTGGTGTTCCCAAAAAAGCAGGTTTTCTTCTATTTAGGAATTCTGTAGACTTTCTGCGCTTTGTGGGAATCAACAATTGATGAGGGAGCAGCTCAGCAGGGCTGCAGTGCCAGAGATGGAACAAACAGTCACAGTTTTAGTGGGGTTTAAGCAAGGTTATCAAGTCTTCTGTGATGCATATAGGACTGGCTGCAGCTGCACCTTATCTCAAGCTTCCCTACGGCCAAAACTACAACTCCCAGTTTCAAAGCCGGGTGGCATGTCCTCCTCACTTGCTGCCCTGCTGACTGATTTCTGACTAGCTGTGCCTGGTGCGTTGGGCCAAGGAGGGGGAGCAGTACGTTTCCCAGACTAGCTCTGGGGTCCTGCGCCATGTGAGTGCACGTGCCGCTGTCCCACACGCACAACATGCTGTTATGTGACTCAGCACATGGGGTTTCATCTACCAGAACAGGAAAAGGATGAATCTAACCTGACATCTGTTTTTGACTCCCTCAACAGACGTTTTATACTCTGAAGAGGTACATCGTACCCATGTGGGTTTTCTCTTTACCTAAGCACACACTCAGAGTCCTACACCACATAAACCAGTCTTCTACAGCATTGTAAAATTGGCTTTGCTGCAGAAAAGTAATGATTTAAGCACCTGGGAATTATAGAAAGCAGGAAAAGTGAGAAGAGAAAAGGAAGTTACATCTCTGTCTTAATGAACATTTTTAAAGATTATACTGGGCATAAAAATACTTATTTGATACACAGTAATTTTGCAGTGTAAGCAATCATTTCAGACAAACTCCTGCTAAGGAACGACCTTTCCATTGTTTACTTTTCTTTTTTTTTTTTTTTAAATACATTTGGAACATTTTCAGAAGGCTGTGTATAAAGGTATGGAAACTCACAGCTTGGGGGAGAGAATATTGATTTTATAATTTTCTGTAGAAGCATACATGCACAGACAGAAGCCAAGTCACTGAAATAGTCTGTGAAAAACAGATCTGATCCAGAAAAGTATGTAATTAGATTAGCCTTTGGCCTGGCAAACACTTCATAAAGTTCCATTAATACAATGTGAGAGAGCTAGTAAAATAAAGAGGAATTTATCATGAGCTGAAATGGGAAAAGACCCAAAAAACCCTACTCTTTTTTAATTTCACAGCAATGAATCTACTGGATACATACGCTTATTGGTTAGTCATCAACAATCTCCACATTTTTTAGAGAAGTATTTAAAAAAATCTTTACAGGTCTCAAATGAGGCATATCTCCCTTCCATCATGCACTGAAAAATTGATTGTTAGTGGCTGTTGCTGTTTTTATCTTTCCTATCAGTTTGTTCAGTGTCATTCATCTGCTTTTCTAGTCTGATTTAGAAAAGAAGATAACATATAGGAGTAGGTTATGGTCCTATGACCTGAGGAAAACAGAGTCTGAGCTGTGGCATAACACTTCGGTAGGAGGCCAGAAGGTTTGGCAGAGCACAGCAAGGACCCACTTCTCTTCCTATTCCTCTGAAGGCAAAAGGAATTTTATCATTAGCCTCAGTGGCAGCCTTATTGGGTCCTTGAAGGCTTTCGAAAAAATCCCCCCTTCATTTCTGATTACTGTTCTCTGTGGTGTCAGTGGAAAAGGATGCACCTTCTGTCAGTGCAAAAGATAACTCCACATGGAACTTCTTTCTCTACAAATTAATATTATAGCACTTCTTTTGTCACCATGTGACTGAAGAAAGTACAGCCTTGTTGATTAAATACAGCTTGAGTTTGTCATGAATACAGACAAATGGCACAGTAAGTTAATGCAACAGTCTACCTATAGACATCTGGGTTCACACCCCTGCTCAGGCCTTGTGTAAAAACGAGTCTGTAGTCCCAGAGGACTCCTTAGCACACCTCATTCATAGTATTCACAGTATTCATGCATGTTTTGGCAGGTTTCCATCTCTGTCCAGTAAAGACTTAGGACTGGAATAGCGTTAGAGCTTTTCCAGGTGAGAAATGAAGAGTGCTGATAGAGAACTGCAAGAAAATTGCTGAGGCTCTGCTTGTTGTAGATGAATAGAAATACCACAGATAACATGCAGCATTTTTTATGCTTGCTTGTAGACTTGCACAGTGCCATTTGTTCCAGACAGATACAGTTCAGCACCTTTATGCCTTTCCTGCAGTGGTGGGTTGATCTTGTCCAGCTGCAGAGGAGAGTGGTAGAGCAGTTTTGGTGGGCACACGGCAGCCAGTCTAGCTCAGACCAGCACACCTGTATGCCTGAATGATACTGCAAGGAAGGTGAGATCCTGGAATTACTTAACACTTACTCTTTCTGTGATTTAAAGAGTAATTTTGTAATTTGAGTATGAATAAAGTTACTATGTTGAGTAATGCATTACTTTAAAAAAATCCGTAGAATTTATCAATAGAGAGTAATTTTTAGCCCAATTACGTCTTGGATTTATTGATTGTCAGATGCTGAGGGCAGAGAGATTAACTTTTCTTTTCAAGATACTTGAGTTTCTTGCAAAGTAATAATGATATGTACCTAATGAGCCACAGCAAACTGAGTTGTATATAAATGTAAAATGGAATGGAGGGAATCCTTGAGGGCATTGAGCAGAGGTTAAGCTGCAAGGACATCAAGTAGATCCATACAAACTCGTGTACGTGCCTGTCTAGAACTGGCAAAGATTAGGTCAGTGGTCTGTACAGTCCAGTCTCCTGATGCCTCTATCAGAGGCCATTGCCTGCTGGATTAAAGGACATTTTAAACTCAGTTGTGGACTATGAAGCAGCACTGGCTGGGAAAATGAGAGGAAGGATTCTTTACTAGTGATTGTGCACAATTAGGTGACATGGAGGAGGTTTGGTTATTTATGCAATAGTGAGTATTGTATATTGAAGGGAAAGGCTTTGTATTAACATTCTCAGAGTTACTTCTCCTGCTTAAGAATTCAAAGGGAACATGGAGTGTTAGAAATAGAAAAGCCAGCTTTATCTTCCTTTCATTCACAAACCTTTGCCTACTAAAGTTTCCAGTATTTCAAGTTCATGATGTACAGAGGGTAGCTGAACTCAACATAGGGATGAGGTCATATTTGGGGGAATTGCATTGTGGGCTGGATTGGTCAAGTGTTTGGCCATCTGTAGACTTTCTTGATCTTCTTCACTGAGGGCATCAGCAGAGTCAAAGTAATTGTCCGTGTTCAGACAGATCCTGGGAAAAATATTCAGCTCTTGGGACAATGGTGATCTCCAGCCAGCCTGCCTCTTTCTTTGCTAAGAGCCCCTGATTCCCAATCCAAGATACATCCCTCTGTCCAAAGAGTTTCGCTGTTGCTGTAAATAGTTTCTTCTGTTGTGAGATGTGGACTTTTGGGGTTACTATGATACTATGACAACAATCTTCCTTTCTTACTTTCAGTTTTTCCTAATAGTGAAAACTTTACAGCCTGGAAAGATTCCACTAATCTCCAAGAGCTTGGTTCACTTAAACAAGTCAAGGTCCTGTGATTATGTGAACTCTCTGAAAGATGGTGTGTTGATAAAGTCAGTGGGCCTGTTTTGGATTTTCTATGCACATATAGTGACACATTAAAAAAAAAACCAAACAAAAAACCCCCCAGAAAACCAAAACAAAACAAAAAACAACCACAAAACAAAATGAAAACCAAACCCTCAAAACAAACAAAAACCAAAACCTACCTATAATGTTATTAGAGAGCCTCTGTACTTCTCCTTTACATTTTTATTCTTATGCAGAAACTATTTGCAAAGGGTTAATAATGATTTCGACATGCTTTTCTAGGTTTATATGTGAAAAGCATTCCTACTTTTTCCTTGCAAAATGTAGATTTAGAACAGTATGCTGTGTACGTCTACAGAAACTTCCGTTTTCCTTTCCTGCACAAAAATATGTTGAATTTTAGGCTGGATTTTGGGGGAATCTTTTTTTTTAGAAACAAAACTTATTTTGCTTCATGTTAAGATAATTATTTTTTAATGTGAAAATGTTGTCCTGAATATGCATTTCTAAAGAGAGTAATGAAGTGTAGATTAACTCTGCAAAATACGTGTTACACTACTTTAAAAAGACAATATAAAAAAGAATATAATTGTGTGATTTGAACTCTTTATAGATATCAATTTGCTCAGTCTTACTTTTCTTGGTTTTATGGAGTCTAGTGTAAATATTTGAAAAATAATTGTATTTTTTTTGTCCAGCTTGGATTCTCTTAACTCTTTCAGCACTTATGTGTTTAATACATGCCCAGTAAGTAGGTCTGGTTCTACTAAAGCAACACTTAGTTTTTAATGTCTGTTGGTTTTTTAATGCCTATATTTCAAGATAGCTGCTCCCTGTTATGCTAGTTGCCAATATTAATCTAATTGGGTTATTTAAAACTGATGGTTGAAAGTGGAACTAGTGATAAAGCTAAAAAATAGCTGAATTTTTTTCCAGTCCATTGTTGCTTAGTTGGTTTATTGTTTGTTTTGGTTTTTTTTTCTTCTCTCCCTCAAAAAATTGTGTTTACACTACTCTACAGGTATGGAGTATTTTAATTTCATAATTATTTTTTGTTTATGGAATGCATCATATAAGCTATATTTTCAAAGGTTTTTTTTAAAGTTAGAGAGGAAAACACTGTTTTACCAACACAGACTTTTTAAATGGATCCAAAATAATTTCAGTATTTCTTGGAAAATTTTAGTCTTTCATATTTTTGTTTCTATTCAAATAAAACAAAATTTCTGTCCTGAAAAAATAGAGATTCTGAGTTCTGGGTCTTTAAAGATATAGTTGAAAGCTGTCAGGTTAAAATGTAATTTTATTTCCTGTAACGAAAACAGCTTCAATTGAATATTTCAACAGGATACAAATTTTCAGTTTGGGTATGTATGAGAGTCCTTCCTTACCCAGGACAAAAAAGAAGGCATCTTGCTAAATATGTTGCCTGATTTGACCTTGGAATTTTAACTTCAGGGAAATAAAAGCTATGTTGTAGAGGTTTGGCAGGACAGGCTTTGAATTCATCCTTGTCTTTTGAGGGACAGGGGACAGTGTTTCCATGCCTTTTGCAGGTGTTTGCAGCAATGAACCAGCAAATAAACTGCCTCTTTCTGAAGGAAATCATAAGAGAAGGAAATCATGATTCACAGAGCAGATTCCTTGTAACATCAGGCATTGGTGTGCCTTGTTAATGGTAGAAACTTTTCTGCCAGTTGAGTTAGTAGGAGAGATTCTAAGTTCTTCTTACATGGAAGCCACTGTTGATTAAAGGCATTTTCTTCCTCATGTCTTTGTCCATCTGGTCACTTGCAATGTTTTAGAATACATTTCAGAGGATGCTGCAGTCTGTAGATGTTCATGCAGTAAAAGATATAATAAATTAGGCTTACTGTTCATGTCAGTGAGCTGTACAGAAAAGATTTGAACCATAGACCACAATAGTTTGGAAAGAGTTATTATGTGTCAAGTCAATAACTCACATTTTAGAAAAGCCCACAGTATAAATTTACAGTTTGGATTCATTTTACAACCTATGAGACCATTAATCAGGGCTGTGTAAGGTCTCCTAGTGCAGTTTTATATAATCTATATGTTTATGTTTTGGCATGATGAATTGTAACATCGTAATTAAAATAATATTAAGAGGTTTCCTGAATCCCACTGTATCCAAGGATATCCTGAGATAGCCATTTCATTGAAAACATGTCTTGTTTTATCTTGTTGCATGCAGAATGAGGTAAGTCCTGAAGTACCTTGACAGAGGCTACATTTCTTGAAACCTCTATACAAATCAGTAGAAATTAATGACAAAATTAATTTCCTTTACATTACATGTCACACATTACATACATTTCCTTTTCACATGCAACATTTATCTTACCAAAACTTGTACTGGATATTTGCTAATGTGCATTCACCTGCAGTCAGGTAATTTAACAGAATTTTACAGATTTCAGTTCAGTAATTAACAGAAATATGGGAAGAGCAGTGATATAGACAAAGTAGTGTGTGAACCATGACATATTATCAATTTTTAGCCTTATATTATGGAGTAATCAGAATCAAAAGATACAAATTTGCCTAAAGTTGAGATGCCCACTGTCCAAAGAACTGTATCCCAATTTTTCATTTGTATAGCAAAAATACTTTGTAGGAATGAAAGATACTTGACTGTTGAAAGACACTTAACTGTTGAATAGGTAAGCCCAAGGCTGCCTGGTTTGCAGCACTCACAGATGAGTGTTGCTGTGAGGGCAGTCCTTAATAAAAATGAAGGACTGAAGTACAGCTTTAGTAATGGACATCAGGTGAAAAAAGCCACTTTAGACATGTAATTAAAAACCCGAGTTATTAATTTTTCACCTTAATAATTGTCATAATGCCTGTTACTGTACCTCAAGCTTCCCAGCTGGACAGATTTGTGCTCCATGCTGTCTAAATGTAGTATTGTCAATTCCACCTATTTGGAAGGTTTTATGTACTGAAATAAATGAGAAAAAACCAAGTTGATCCAAGTTAAGGATTTGGCTCCACCACTGACAATCTGAATATTTCTGTGGTTGGCATGACTCTGATTTGGATTCTGGCCCAGCTCTGGCCACACTGTCTTTCTGTGCTTCTCACATTTCATACTGATGTATAGGATCAGTCTTGCTCAAGTAATTTCAAGACATACCCTTTTCAGGTTTAGTGGTATAAAACCATCCTTCACCAGATAGACAGGCAGTAGATCTGTCTCCTTCCCTAACCCACAGCACTGATTTAGTATCATGTTAGATTTGAAGTTTGAATATTTCATCAAAGTTCCTTCTGTGCTGCACATTAAAAATGACTCTGTAAGTGTAATTTCTGGTGGTACCTTCTCTCTTTTATCATTCTGATATATTTTACGTTGCTTATTTGTTCTGCCTATGATCTAACCTGTTGTGGGAAGATGCTTTTTAATTTAAAAACAAGAAACAAAACGAAAACCAAACAAAAGCCCCCCAAAACCCAAACAAAAACAAAACTAGAAAACCCCAAACAAATAAACAAAAATTCATCTTTACTCCTCTCTTTTTTCCCCTTCATTAATCTCTCTATTTTGTGATGAGTGGTAAAACCTTACAAGCATCAAAGAACATTTCTTTCCTGATACTAAGCTACAGTAGTGACAATCACGGAGGATGAATTATCTCAACATGAGAGATCCCTTTGTTGCTCAAGAAAAGGCTGGTTGCTTTAATCATTTGTGAGACCTGTGCACTGGCTGCTACTTTTATAGCCATTGTCTGGCATGCAGTGCCACCAATGGCAAATAGCAGTGTCACCACAGAAAAACCATTGTTTAAAGAGATGGATTTAGAAGCAAGTTAATTGGTGTAATAGCTAGCGTATCTCTGGTAGTGTCAACAGAGCTGCAGATTCCCTACAGGAATTGTTGCTCACCAAAAGCACCAAGGCAACCAAAGTGGAAATCTTCAGATTTTAGAGATGAAGCAGCCCACTCTGTCACCCAGCTCAGAGAGAGATGGAGCTGGAGAAGTGGGACCTGCCCACCATCATCAGGGTTCACCACTTGTTCTTATCTACTGCCAGATCACTCAGCCTGCATCAGAAAAGAGAAATCAAATGGCCAGTGTAGTTCAGTCTAGCTTTCTAAGTGAAGCCTTCTTAAGCAGTTCCTAGCTGATCAAGAGGCTGATCTTTTGTAAGGTTACAAAGCTATTGCAGTCCCCATCCTGCTGCGTCCCAGGTACAAAGAAAGGAGCTTTGCTTGGATATGTACAGTCCAGGATGGGATTATACTTAACTATATAAATAACATAAGTTGAAAACTGATCACACTGTACTTAGGATCTGAGAACTTTGCCATTTAAAATTAAAGTTTTTAAGGAATGTAGGACTAGAGCAAACTTCATTAAACCTCTGTTTTCATAATCTTGCCCGTTTTTGTGAATTGTGATTATAGCCCTTAACTATTGCTACTCTATTAATTCTGGATGAGAATTATCAGCAAAGGATAATTTGCTGTAGTTACCTTGTGCGTCCTTGTCGCACCATTCATTGAGAAATGTAAAGGCTTTCCAAACCAGTAAAAACTACTTGTTCCTTTGATACATGCTGCATGTAGTTATCAGGAAGAGATAAAATGCTTACCCTAGTCTTGATTTGTAATGTTTGTCTGATTGCCTTGTTAATCTGAGGTTTTGAAACTCAAATACAAATGCATTCTTTGTGTTTGTATTAAGCAGCTCAGCCTGTCTAGAATTACAGTGAGGATTGTTTTAAAGGTGCTCCTGGAAACCAAGGTAAAATAATCCTATATAACTAGCAGCTTAGGGACAAAGTACTATTGTGGCAAAGTTTTACTTTAACAAAACTCTGGTAAGGACCATTGCATTCATACTCAGTAAATCCTTATTTTGTGGAAAAATCTATTTATACTTAGTACAAAAAACATATTTTCAGGACTCAGCACTGTATGTTTATATAATTCTTGTGGACAGCAGCTGCAGGCTATCAGCCTGGACCCTTGATAAATGATTTTGACATTTCCTGCAGACACTCTTCATGAAAAAGGCCTTTTTATTTATTCTCAAATGTTGAATTCTGCATTATTGATCAGGTGCCATTCATTAAAAGCTGCTATTTGCTAGAAGAATTCCACAGTTTCTAAGTTACACACAGCAGAATTAATTATTCTGTTAACAAATAGCAATACTAAAGGAATGTTACAGTTGCATAGTTCAAGCACTCAGAAGTCAGAAAATGGCAGTTGAGGTTGAAGATGATGAAAATTTTGCCCAATTTAAGATTGCAGAATTACAGCTGAGGGCATGTAGAAAGCCTACTAACAGGCACTGGATATACCTTCTAGGGCAAGTGGTTGGTTACTGATCTATTCACAAATATTGCTGTTATTTATTGCAACATTTAACAAAGCAGCAAACAGTGGATTAAGTCATTAGTGGTAGGGGTGTCAAGGGAAATGGCTCTTCACTGGCTGTTTCTCATTGCTACAGAGTTGGATTTATCAAGGAGGAGGATCAGTGACAATGTTATGCTGTTACACTGCAGCTGAGGGTAAGAGAAGTTAGTGGCTCTCTGTGACATGAGACAAGTTGCATTTGTCAAAGTACTGTTTGCATTTAGTTCCCATCAGGGGCTCCCATTCAGCTTTCTTTCAATTGTTTTTGTTTGTCTGCCTCTCTGGTTTGGTATAATTTTTGTTCTGTTTATGTTTAGTACAAAATGAAAAAATACAGAAAAGCAGTACTCTCCCGGTATCTTGGTTCTATGATCAGTCAAGCCAGGATCAGTGCTAAGCAAACAGTAGCATCCTCATTGCCTGCATACCTGGATTTCTTCCCATGGGAACACAGGATGCAGTGGAGATGAGCTGTACTGTACCTGGAGTCAGATGCATACCCAGGGGTCAGCATTACAGAGTAACACACAGAGATCCTTAGAGCCAGCAGTGTAGACTTGGTTAATATGTGTCTGGGTTTTTCCAAATAAGTAAGAGCGTCCTTGTACCACCAGGGGCTGTGTTTGCTTTTAGGAACGAATTTCCTTAGACATGTGACTTCCTTAGATTTTATTTCCTTAAGGGATAAGCATCAGACTGTTGTGCCTTCTAAAGGCAAATGGAAATCCCTACATGATCTTCACTACTGGTCAGAAAACAGTAGAATGTTAGGACTGGAGTAAGCATTAAAAAGCCTAAAGTCTGAGAAACACAAGCAATCGGAGCCTCAGCAACTGGTTCTGGAAGAGCTGGGAGGAACAACTTCATGTCTTGTATTTACCCAGGGGAGACTTCTGTGGGACAGCTCTCACCCCACCTCCAAAAGGAATGATGACATCCCACAAATGGCACTATAAACATACCCAGTCCCAATAGTGTTCCCAGTGGGCTGCAGATTTGGTTCAGACTACAAGCTGATTCATTGAAGCCTGTGGCTCTCTCCTGATAGTATGTGTTCCTCCCAGTTTGTGTCTTAATAGGATGCAAGTGGCACATGAGCCATAAGGTTTTGGCAAAGCACAGTTTGGGAAGGAGCAGAGGGATGGCATTGCAGCCCACCACAGTGGGAGGCTCACGATACCTCCATTGGGTCACTGTTGGAGGTCAGATGCATCTAGTATGATCTCATCTTCTGTTCTCTTGTTCCAGGTACAGTAAATAATTCTGTTTGTTTCAAGTGAATGCAGAATCAAGAACCACTGCCCCCCCCGCTCCGAAAAAGTTTGTTGCCAGGATTTCTTTTAAGGCTCAAAAATTCACTTTTAATTTGAGATAATGTATAGCATTACAAATGGATCTCATAAATTCTGAATGGGTGCTTGGGCTCTGAAGTTATTGTGCCATCCTGTACCACTGCCAAAGATATAAGCATGAGGGTAGCATTAAATAGGATGTAACATGAAAGAAGAAGTAAATTTATTATTATGCTTATGCCCTTGTAAACATTATAACCTACAGTTATGGGATAAGAAAGAGAAAAAACAGAGTTCAGGTAGTCTGTTTAGGTAAAGCACGCCTTTCCTGGAATCTTAGATGATTCATTTATTCTTAGGCTTTATTTCTGTCATTGAAAATTAGGAATAATTGTAAATATATGTCTTGATCCTGTCAGAAGACTGCAAAGCCCTGAGGGATCTGCAGGTGAAATGTTCACTAACAATATGGATCATATAATTGCTTGGACTCAAGTTTTATCATTTTCTCATTTTCCAAATTTAATGTTATTACTGGTTGTTCCTAACTAGGGTCAATTTCTCATCTCATCTAATTGCAGGTAAATAAGGACTTACTGCTGAATTCAATGAAACTATAACGTATTACATTCCTCACTAAAGTATCTAGCTCTGCTTCTTGAAGTATCTACTGATTGTTTCATGCAGTGTGTGATGCTGGAGGCTGCTTAAATTCCTTCTGGAGGCTAGATTTTTCTTCTGAATACCCAAGAACTTATTAGATACCTCACTTATATTGCCTAATATAATGATTGTACCTCTTCCATTTATATAGACTCTTTTTTGCAATGCGACCTTGTGCTTTCTTTGGGATTTTTTCCTCACCATGAATTCCCATATTTCTAGTCAGAATGATTTCTGTTATTTACTGTCTGTTGTTACCAATTGCCACTCCAAAGTTTTACACATCTTTTTTTCCCCACATTTATATGCATGAAACAGCAATTTTTCACTTCTGGCTTGGTTTAAATAATGTAAATCCTTCTTGTCTGATTGTATTGTTGCTTGTTATTTATGGTGCTGTGGTACACTCTTATGTGAAGACTGGGGAATCTTCTTTTGTATGCAGTCATGGAGATCATCTTTATAAATAATGGAAAAGCTTACAACTGTGTTTATACATCTCTTTGCAATACCTGTATATCCTTTGTTTCTCTAGTGCTGAAAAGACATCTCAAAGACATGTGTAAGGGAAAATTTGTCTTTTATCTGCATTCTTTCCATAGAAATTCTTGTTTCCTTAGGCAAAAAAACAGAGCCTTGTTCATCTTGGAATTCCTCATCTCCAGAGAATATATAATGTGAAGCCTCAGTGCCACACTTTCTTTAATTAGTGTTAAGAAGACCTGCTGCTTACACTTACCAAGCTGCATACTATGCACCTCTTTCACAGCTTTACAAAAAGGGAAGCTGGGGCTTTAAGAACTAATATGGCAGACATAATTATCAAGGCATGTACTTGAGATATTGCTACTGTTGATACTGCTTCTGCTTTCTATCAACACCAGTCTTTGTGACAGTCGAGGCAGTTCAGTCATGTTTTGCTGGAAGGGCAGGTTTCTAGGAGGAAGCTTAAATAAGCAAAGCAAAGTTCTCTTCAGTCTTTCTGCACAGCAGCAGGATAAGAGCACGGCTTATGAGAAGGGGCCAAGTGACTCACCATTGCTGTCTCTCTTCTCCCCAGGGGACTGATGGCAGCCTTATGCAGGCAGCAGGAATGACAGCAGCCTTGTCATCAATCATGAGAGCAGAGAAGTTCCTTTAGAGAGCCTGCCTTGTTGATGCCGCAAATGTGTTTAATGGGTTTGGCTGATCTGTCAGTAGGATCTGTAGATACCAAGCCAGGCTGGAATAGAACAGAGCAACATATGGCACATTACATGGTTGGGAGGCCACTCCTGCACAGATGGAGTTTCTTGTATTTAGTTTAGAGAATGCTAAACATGGCTAAGCTGTGCAAGGATCTGTGTCTGGGACAATTCTGTAGCTTAACAATGGCAGGCAGCTCAGGCCCACACAGCCTCTTGATCACTCTCTCCCAGTGGGATGTGCACGGGAATCAGAAGGGCAAAAGGGAAACTTGTGCATTGAGATAAAGACAGGTTACTAGAAAGAGCAAAAGCTTCATGCAGAGGCAAAGCAAAATAAGGAATTAATCCGCTACTTCCCATGGGCAGGCAGGTGCTCAGCCATCTCCAGGAAAGCAGGGCTTCCTCACATGTAATGGCTATAAGTCTGATCATCTCCCTCTTCCTCATTCTTCCCCCAGTTTTATATGCTGAGCTGGCATAAGGTGAGGCTCTTGGGATCATCTATCCCAACTGTATGCCCTCCCCATTTCTTGTGCAACCACAGGCTGCTTGATGGCAGGGTGACATGAGATGCTGTAATGGCCTTGTCTCTGTATAAGCTCTGCTCAGCAGTAACTAAAATGTCCCTGTGTCATCAACACAGTTTCCATCATAAATCCAGAACACAGTCCCATACCAGCTACTGTGAAGGAACTAAACATGGTACAGACTATAAAATAAATTAAACAGGAACAGGAAACATTCCTGGGTCCCTGGCACTCAGTCATCGTAGTCCTGCTTTGTTAGCAAGGTCCCTGGCAGGGTGTTGGGCACTTGGCTCTCCTAAACAATTCCAGGCATGGTTCTTAAATTATCATGGGCAAGGGAGTATCTTGCAGACTGTTGGATATGACCACACCATAGCAGAGGACAAGAATTGCAGGGAAAGTTGCCAGCTCTCCATTTTGTGCCAGGTAACAGTTTTTATCTTGTTTAATTTACTACATAGATACTGTGTGTCTAAAGACCCTTTTGAAAAAATTGTATTAAGTTGGAAGAAAGGAAGGGGGGAAATGCGCTAAACAGTCACAGAAGTGGAGGGAAATATATGCTTGATTTTGAAAGATACCAAGGGAAAGACCAGATCTTGAAATTCAAGGCAGTGAACTGAACTTGCACAGAGAAATTCTTGTCAGAGTGGGGAAAGCAGAGTAAATTTTTGCAGTAGTGTGTTGGAGCCTTAAGTAAGCATCTGCTCATTATACCAGTAGGCAGTGGGTGCAAGCTTGCATACCTGCCATTCCACTGCAGAGAAGACAAGATTTGCCAGCTGATCCCATGTTGTTCATGCTGGGACTGCTGAAGACTGTTTTGGCTTGTTCAGTTCTTATGAAAATGCCACTCTCAGTGATGTTTAAAGATATTATTGAAAAAAAAAAGAAAAAAAATTAAAATCATTAAATCCAAGCACATGAACTGAGTTAGGCTGTTGTTGGTCCCATCATAGGCACAGGTATGTGGTAAATTTC
>VWYI01035429.1:48669-80233 GCA_013399455.1 Anthoscopus minutus
TCCTCCCAGGCTACCCAGTTATGCATTTCTGAAACACAGGCATACCTTAAAGAGATCATAAGGAAGCAAAAGGAAGGCCAGGAACCCAGTCTGCATGTGGGGAGCCTTAAGAAAAGACTTTGGTCCATGATGGACCTCATGTCTTCTTTGGTTTTGTTTATTTTATTATTTTTTTTAAATTTAATTTTTTTAAGAGTAGAAGAAAGTTGCAGTGCTCTTTGTTAATTTAGAATCTAGTAAATGCTGAAGTAGAAATGTTAGAGCTGAATGGCTGGTCTGATGTATATGCTGGTTTCAGACAGTGTTGGTACTCAGCATTGTCTTTCAACTGCACCAAACCATAGTGACAAGCTCACAGCTCCTGTTGCCATGAACACTACAGGAAACCAGTGAGCCCTGCCATGACCTGAGTATATTTCACACCAGATTTTGCCAAATTATTTAAATTCAGTAAAATTTAAAGTTGCATTGTCCAACTGAAAAAGTGTGCAATCATGATAAGTGCAAATTTTTTTAATAACATGATTGGTGTTTGTGCTGCCACTACTTCCCATTATTGCTAGAAGTCCAAATTAGTTTAACTGCTGTACAGGATGGAGTTAATGAGCTTGTAAAGTTTTAGCTTGCCCAAGATAGAAACAGAAGAACTGTTATAAAAAAAGAGGAGACCTGAATGCTCTAATGCTGTTGCTATTTCAATTATTTCCACTGCTTTTCCAAAACATCAGTATCAGTAGTATCAACCATTTCCACCAACAACAAGAGTGATCAGGCTTATGTGTTTTCTAACTTGTGCTGAAGCAAAGCACTAAAGCCTAGGGGTGTTACCTTTGTGAAAATGGAAAGAGAGGACAACAAGGCCTGTTTGCACATACTTTCTGAACAGTTTACACTGGCATAGTTCAGCAAGGTTTATTTGTTTGTATTATTTTCTAAATGTGATCATATTTCCATTAAAGCAATGTCCACTCACACAATCCTGCATTTGTTGCATTCTGGGTCAGTCCATTTATCTTTACTACCTAGATTTCATGTTAGCATGATCAACTAATTATCTCATGACCTGTAAGAAAAATCCTTTAACATACTTAACAGGTGGTTCCATATCCTCTGGGCACTATAGAAAAGGCTTCAAACTTTACATCCCTCATGCAAAAGCATGTGTGTGCACAAGTGTATGAGATGGCCTATATTTTCTTGTGTTCTAGTGCTTGGTGGCTGGCTATAGCAAAAACGCATGCCTCACACCATTATTTACAACTGTAACAGTGAGAAATTACAAAACCTACTCTTCATTGACCTCCAATAAGGCTGTTCCTGCAGCCAGTGATTGCCATTACATTGATGGAGTGCTTAAACAGCTCAATAGTCCTGGCTGCCCTGTCTCTCCTGTGACTGCACTGCAGCTCCTGCCTCCCACAACTACCAAGAACACATCCAGCAGAAGCTGCTCAAATGATTGATGAGAAAAGCAGCTCATAAAGGCAAGTGCAGTGCCTGAAGCAACAGCTGTCTAGCCCTGTCCCTGCAGTAATTAGATAAATGAACCCCAAATGAAATCTTACAGGCAAGAGTAGAAGGAAGTTATAATATCCCCAGTGTCGATCTCTTCTTGTCTTGCCTCATTCCAGTCTGTAGCTATTCGTGTGTGATACAGATTTGACACAGCTTATGTCTCCCACCTTCCCTGCTCATTTTGCTGCCAGTCTTGCAGACAGACCCCTGTGGGCACAGGAGTCTTAGCAGTGTTAGTGGCTGGACTCTGCTTTCTTTTTTTTTATTTCTTTGGCACCAGTTCTGCTTTGCAGAGTGTGCTGATCCTTTGTCCTTTTCCACAGAGTATGAACATAACAAAAGGTCTGTGACTGGTCACAAATAGAGTTTATCTGGTGAAAACACTGCAATTAGCAAATTCCTTCTTTAAGAAATAGTAGATGTGTTTATAGGGATGCATTAGATAAAAAATGAGAAAGAAAAATGGTTCAGGCAACCGAAATTTTCATAGAGTTGATTTAAAGTTTTATGCTTATTTTTACAGTACAGTAGCATAGTGATAATACAGCAATTCCACTAAGTCTTCTCTTGATGCTACTGAATGGTACCCATGAAAGAGCCCATCTGTGCCAATAATTGCTGTTTAGAGAGAAATTTATGAAATTTTTTTAAATAAAAATTCAAAAAATGTATATGCTTTAAAAAATGGTGTATTTAATTTAAATACACAGACGTGTAAAATAAATATATAGACAAATATACAAAAAAAAGCTGTTGAGGAAGCCTGAACAGTACAGCTCTGATTCTGCTTTTATTTGTGGCATTTCACATCTGGAGTAACATTGTGGAATCAATGACTGTAGAATTCATGTACGAACGAGTCACGTCTTTGAAGGCAGGAGCTGAAATGCAGAGAAGTAAATGGAGGCGCTGTTGGATTAAACAGTTGTCCAGTGAACTACTGTAAGTTCATAAGAGAAAACACATTAAAAAATGCTACCAGCATGAGCAGAACTAAGAAGTGAAGTTAAAATCTATAAAAGGCACAGCAGTGATGCAGAGTAAGTGACTTTTTCTTTTATTCTCTCTCTCCAGTCCTAAGGTAGAGTAGCTCTTGCTGAGTTCAGCTGGATTTGCATGAGTGTAACATTAGATCAAAATTAGGCCTAGATTGTTAACTTTACCAAGAGTGCATGTCTCAGGAGATTGCTTTCATGTTTCCCCATAGAAACAGTCAGAGGTACATATAAGGCTGGGCACTGCCAAGACCTGGAATTCAAATGAGGGTTTCTGGCATTAATCGCAAGTGATATCTCTGAGACACTTTAATTACAAGAGATTAGTGGGAAACTATAGTAGTGAACTGAAGGAGTAATGACATGTAGGAAGTGAAGCAGAAAACCTTCTTCTTTTTAAAGAGAAGTTCAGTTTATACTTTATTTAAATATAATCTGCAAGTATAAAGTATTAGCATTCTTAAACTTCACTCTTCAGTTAGTTTCAAATTAACCATACTGTATTTCTGAGTTCCCCAGAGCAGCACTGTGATCTTCAGCCTGTCTGTTCCTTAAATTGAGCTGAAGTCTTTTAAGTCCAGTAAGTTCCTGTGCTATCCCCATAGCTGGCTGAGTTACATTTGCCCATCCTTGTGCTGCCTCCCCTTTGGTGTGGATTTTCAGGGGCCAGCACAGACTCTGAGCCTCCCTTGCTAACCCCTCCCAGCTATAAATTGCATGAAGGACTGTGAAACAACAGAGCAGGAGGCCATGGTCTCCCATCATTTCCACTGCTGTTAGTTGGTTTACTCTTGTCATAACCACTGCTGGGAAATACTTTGCCTGAATCCTTGGATTTAGGTTAAAAGTAATGTTTTATAATGGGGTGTGGAAAAATGGCTACTGCCAGTTCTTTGAGGCCAGGCAGTGGCCGAATGTCTCAGTGTGCCTGGCAGTGAAGTAAGCTGTGACTCCGCCTCCTGTACAGGTGGATAGCGTGAACTTCACCAAAAGCTCAGTCATACTGCATTTGGACACAGACATCAGGAGGAGTCCTAGATCACCAATTTCAGGCTGATTTTCAGACCACAAGCTTGCCTGTCTTCTCAGAAGATGTATCTTGCTTAGATGTTTTAAAATCTCTTTTATTCTGCATAGTTCATTGTGTATGTAGTTCTGAATGTGTTTCTCAGGATTTAAGTTTGCCTGTATTTTGCCTGCCCATTGGGTTTTTGTTATAGTCACAGCTCCCATGGCATATAGGGGACATACAGTCGGCACAGATGGGATCTCACTGTCTTCTCAAATAATGTAATGTAAATCAGGAGTAATTTGAAAGGATTGCACTAGTGTGAAACTGGCCTGGAAGAATATTTAAGTGCCTACAAATTACCAGAGGAGTGCAAATAACCTATTGTTACTACTTGTATTCTGTGTCCATGGCACTTACGTGCCTAGCTTTATATTTGCTGGCATGTGATTTTTGCTGGAGTCTGTCACACAGATTCGTGTGTGTGTGTATGTGTGTGCGCTGTGGAATTTGGGCCAGGCACTGTGCTGTCCAGAAAGAGCATTTTTATTATGCTTGGAGCAAAAAGAATAACTTTAGGCAGCTTACAATGTAGCTACCTATCTTAGGTAAACTTTTAAGATGCCTGTGGTGCTATAGAGGAAACAAGAGGTATTTGTGGAATTAATCTATTATAAAACAGAACATGCTAATTAAGTGCTAGAAATATCTGTTTCTCTCTATTGCCTGCAAAGTTGTCAGACAACTGACTCAGATGGAGACAACTCCTGCAGGCTGATCGAAAATTATCTATGATATGGTGTCCCAAGGCACACAGACATCTTCCTGATGAGTAAGAAGTGATCCAGCTAAGAGAAAACCCACATGTAATCACTTTGGTGTTCCTCTGCCCTAACAGATATGAACGTGGTATTTTCCAAGGTAAACTATTACAGGATTCTCTGTAGACACAGCAGTTAGGGACATGGCTTAGTGGTGGACTTGCCAGTTATATGTTAACAACTGAACTCCAAGATCTTATGGGGTTTTTTTTCCAACCCCTGTGATTCCATGTAAACCGTTAGGTCTCAAAACAAAAATCCCCAATGCACAGGAAGTACAAATGTTTATGGCAATAGCAGTATTTTTCTTGCAAAATGTCTATATTTGGCAGTGTTGAGTAGCAATATATGCTTTTTGACAGTTCCTGGGGCTTCTGAGTTAAGCACTTTTTTTTTTTAATAGAAGTTCATTCAATTTATCTGATGCTAGTAAATTTTTAGGATTTCAGTGAAACTGGTATTTTACTCTTGAGAAAGAGGAACCTGATGCCTTAGCTTCTAGAAATATAGCTGTTGGAAGTTAGGAGGATTTGCAGCGTTACTTCAGTATGAAGTGGCAGGTATTAATCTGATATTGTATGAACAGGCTTAAATCCAGACCCATGCCAGTGATATTGTACCATAACAAAGCCAGTGTAGCTGCTGTTAAAACTGCATGCCCATACAGTTTGAGGCCAGAAAGAATTCTTAGACTGCCTGTATATGAAAGTTGTTAAATTTCATACTCAGTTCATTCTCCAAAACCCAAAAAACTCAGTCCAGAATATTCAGTTAACTTTCCTTTGCACACAAAGATCAAAGATCTGAAGGACATGGTTTCACAGCAGCCAAAAACACACCAGCTTATAGGGAAAGAGCTTTCTAAAGCAAGCAAGTATTTTATTTAAGGTAGTTGAAGAATACAATTTTTTTTGTTTTCCAGCAGATCAATCTAATACTTGTGATACTGGTATCTACTTAAAAATGTGGGACAAAGTAAAAGAAAGCCAAAGGCGTATGAAGTTGAAAAGAGGAAAGCGGCACAAGATTGATACTGCCCTTTGTTTTCTTTCTCCCCATGGACTTATAGTTGTACTCCCTTCCTTCCTTGCTAATGTGACCAGCGCTTCCCTTCTGATCTTCCAGGAAACCTAGGGCTGGAGTACACAGACCTTGCCCAGCTCATGTGGACCAACTGGGTGTGTTGACTGCTGTTGTCCTCAGTAGAAGTCAGCTCTGCTTAGGGTTGGGTCCAGAAGAATGCCTTTGGCAAGACATTAGAGGTGGCTTTTTATAGTTAGAGGTTAGGTTTCATAAGCAGTTCAGCTGAGCAGAAGGAGAATACATTCCTACCCAAGTAGTATTTTTCCTTTTTTCATCAGACAATTGTGTAAAACTGAAATTGTGTGGGTGGATTTGTGACCATTTCACCATTTAATGACAACTTATTTTGCCAGGTTAAAATACTGGAGTCAAATTACCAGTTTGACTCACTGACATAAAGAGAAGACATCACAGAAATACTGAATAATATCAGTTAATCTCTGGTCTCATTCTGTTGTCTTCAAAGGAGTTGTGTCAGAAATGAATCTTCCCAAATTTTACTTTTCAAAGTAACTGATTTATTTGCATGCAAGATGAACTTGGGCCAGCATGAAATGAGGCCTACATTCAAAGAGCACCAGTCTCAGTGAGACCAACAGGAACTGCAGCCCAGTTTCTGGGGCTACAACCTCCTCCTGGAATGTGTCTGCCATTCCAGCAGCAGATGTGCTCCCACCCTATGCTGACATGACCCTTTGTGGTCATTTGCATGCCAAATGTGAGTGGGTTTGATAGCAGTGACATACAATTAAGGAGCATTAACATAAAAGTTCTGTCTAGTTGGTGTGAAAGCCAATTTGGTCTAGGAGAAGGTGTGTGCAGGTGTGACTAGAATTGGCAGAGAAGGGATGTTTGCCCTCCAAAGTCAGGAGCTCGCATGCCTGCAGGTGGTGAATTTGTAGGGAAAACCAAAGCTAGATTTTTTGTCATCAGTTTTACTTAAATCTAAATTACTTACCAAATCAGCTAAGGATACAGCATAACCTCATTAGATCTATGAAGATTTATTTTTGTCTCAGGAATAACATCTTATTTTGTAGCTATTTGATGAGTTGTGAGCTAACATGTTTTAACAAATCTTTTATCACTTATTACATTCACTCCCTTGATGGTAATTTCAAAATCTGACCATTAAAATGGGTCTCTTTTCACAACTCTTTGATGATGGCGCTCAGAACTGTGCAGTTCATCTTTGTGTTTGGATTAGAATTGTAAAGGTGTAAATTATAGATCTGGCTTTTATGGGCTCTTATTGATCAGGGCTGCTTCGTAGAAACCACAGCAGTTCTGAAAGCTTAGCAGTCTAGAATTCTTTCAGCTTTCTTAATTGGGCCACCAGGGTACAGTTAATTTTCAATTTATATTGAGGGTAAGACAAGGTGATGTAATACTTCCTCATTGTACTTGTGTAGCATTGACACTAATACACAAGTTGCTTGTAGAAGCAGATTGAGAATTCTGACTTCATTCACTTCATGGTTTAGGACAAATTCTTGTTACTTCCTGCATGTTCGCTGACTTCCAATCAGACACTAGCTACAACAAGCAAATATGGTTTGATCAAGTGTAGTTGCAAAATTCATTCAACATACCAGTTGCAGAGCAACCAACAGACTAATGAAATATGCTCATCTTTTTGTGTGTTTGCTGACAGGTCAAAGTCATGGTGCGCATTTCTTCCAGACTTGCCAGAGACACATCTGAGTCCAGCTCTTTCTTAAAAGTTGACCCTCGTAAGAAGCAAATCACACTGTATGATCCATTGGCCTGCGGAGGTCAGAATGCTTTCCAGAAAAGGGGCAGCCAGGTTCCACCCAAGATGTTTGCTTTTGACGCAGTTTTCCCTCAAGATGCCTCACAGGTAGGCCCTGTATGATCAGAAGAGTTACCTAAGCATCAGTGTGCACCAGAGCCAAACTGATTTCTGCTGCAGCAGTAGTACTTTCAGTGGACTTATACCAGGGTTGAGTTCGGTCTGCCTGATCATCAACAATTAATTCGGTTTATTAAATTTAGCTGAATAATGGTGTGCTTTCTTTATTCTTTACTGTAAGTAATTTTTCCTAAATTTATACATTCAACAAATGTGTTAAATGGTGCCTAATAAGAAAGTCCTCAATGTCAACAAGTTATTTTGTATAATAAAATATTATTTATTGTTTGGTATTTACAGAGATGTGATCAGCACTACAGTTCTCTAATGCAGTCCTCAATTAACTAAGGGATCAAGGGTTATTTTTACAGTGTTCTATTGTACAGTTTGCAATAGGAAGATGGGGATTTTAATCCACAAGTCTTTATTCATGAGTATATATTCAGGTTTCTTACCTTTATTTGACTTTGGTTTGATGAACTATTGTTACCCAGATGTCATGAGGACAGTAAAAGAGTAAAGTAACATTGCAAAGTATAATTAGAAAAAAGTCTTGTAAGGCTGACTCTGTATTCATAAACCAAACAGAGCTAAGACACAGGGCTATCTGAAGTACTGTCATATAATTGTATCATTAGGTCACTCCCTTACCTAGTCTTGGTCCAAGCAGCTAGCGTCTTGAAGACTAATGCCAGGATGCAGCTCAAGAGCTGGCCTGTGAGCAATCCCTTTTTTGGCCCATTTTATTTTCTGTTGTAGAGATGGTCTACAAGTAGCCATGAACCAGGGTGAATTTCCTTGATATGTTGTCAGATGTAGAATGCTTCCCATCAAGGCCTAAACTGTGAATTTTGTTTGAGTTTCATCCACTGTTAAGCAGTTGCTGCAGGAGCACTGTCAGCCGATCAGCCTGCTTGAACCTTAAATCAAAGAATGCCTGGAGTAAATTTCTGTGTTGTACTTCTTACAATATTGCTACAGTCTTCAGAATGGAGTCTTCTACTGCAGAAAGTTGAGAAGACTCATAACAATGTTAGGTCACCTAGCTAATCCCAAAGAGCCTTTTTGTTCCCTTTACATCCCTTATCCACATGCTAGTGGAATTGAACTCAGTGAACAATTGGGAAAATAATTGATCAAAACTGTATTTTAAAATCCTTTATACAGGTAGTTCTAACAAACCAACTACATCCCCTTACAATATGTTTATTTTTAACCCCATAAAGGGTATAGATACATCAGCAAATGAAACTTCTTTGATCCAGAAAAAAAGTGCTGCTTCATGTGCTTACACAAGTAATGCCATTCCCATCAACAATGCAGGTCATATGAATGAAACAATCAGGATTCGATTTTTTTGACACTTCAACACGGTATCTGGAGCAGGGAAGACATTACTACCACTTCCCAGTGAAAAGAATGATTTTCTGTATTATTGTTAATGCTCTTCCTTCCTTCCTTCCTTCCCTGTTTTTTTAAATTTTAAATTATTTTTAATTTTTTTTCCCAATACTTGTGACAGGCTGAAGTATGTGCTGGGACTGTGGCTGAGGTGATCCAGTCTGTGGTCAATGGGGCAGATGGCTGCGTGTTCTGCTTTGGTCATGCCAAGCTTGGTTAGTATTGCTAAATTTCTCTACTCAAGCAGCAAAATGAATATTTTTAACCCAGAACTGCTAGTCTGTTAAGTTAAGGGAAGCAAACTTTCAATTGTCTGGGTATATTAAATGTATTTGAAAGTACCTGTGCATCATCTTGTATTACATCTTCACCTCTTGCTTACACATTATTCACTTTGCTTATAGTGTAGATATTGGATAGCATGCTCTTTGGAGCAGAAGTTACCTTTGAATTATTGCTTCATTTCAAGCTTTACATGCCTTTTATCTTGCAATTTTGTCAATGCAATTTTGTCTTGCATTGTCTTCAGTTGTTAATGAATGGTCCAACTGTGATTGACAGTTTTCCAGATGCGCTTGGTTTGGGTGAGGGTTTGCCCAAATGCCACTTTAATCAAGCTGTGTGCTATGAGTATTCACTCAAGTGAATACTCACTTGATGTTTGTGATGGCACTCTTATGGAGTGTAACTGGGCGCTCAAATAGTTCGATTTATACTCTATTTGCTGGTTAGACAATTCACTCATTACTGACCTCCTCCTACGGAGTCTCCAACAAATCTTATTCTAATGGTTAACTGAACATTACTGATGGATCAAAACTCACACTTTGGCCATCCTTCAATAACATTTCTGGTATTCATGGAAGAACAGTAAAAATGAGAATCATCATCATTAACACACTATTATTTCAAAATAACTGGATTTTGAGAGTAATCATATATTTTGTTCATGTTTATCCAATTGTACTTTGGAAGTACTGTCTCTCAAATGAAGAGGGCTTTATTGCGTGTGTGCAATGATCTCCATTCTTTACTGTCTCAAAGAACCACAGATGTACACATATAACTCAGAAGGATAATTCAGTTTTGCAGGTGGTAATGAAGATCAAGCTGTATTGGGCCATGATTATCCCAAATTATAGGCAACAAAACCTGGAAAGCAAGCAGGTCTTGTACAATGAATGGAGCAGAGTGGTTTTCCAGTTACACCAGAAGGCCCCTCTTGACCTTCAGGAAGGTTGAGGTCCAGGATGAGCTCTTAGATATTTAACCCACCCTGTGCCCTGCCAAACATAAGATTGCCAATGAGATGGAAAGGGAAGCTGCCAGATAATAGGCTCTCACAAGTCCTTTATGTCCTTTAGAGAGGTATACTAGCTGGGGTTTTCCTGAAGCATGAGTTAAGTCTCTGCAGTTACTTTGTTAACTGCACCACAACCATTCCACAAACCATGGACCTACCTAGACCTTGACACAGACATGTGCCTAGAAGTATTTTTTCCACTGGTCTTTTTCCACATTGATTCAACATAAGAAATGAAACAAGGTAAAAAACCGCAAGTACTTGCCTGAAAGGATGTATATATTTATCATTTGGCTTATAAATTTATGAGCTTTAGGAAACTTATCTAAAAGCCTTATATGTAGTGACACCTAAAGCAGTCTAAGATAGTACTCTATATCTGTTCTTAATCATGAAACTTTTACAGCAAAGACAAGCCAGAGCTATAATTGTAGAGTTAAAAATTACCTAACTGGGTGATGTTTTTGACCCAGATGAAATATTAATTTTTGTGGACCCACTTCTGCACCAAGTGATCACATATACCTGGTTGGTTTTGGGGATTTTTTTCTGAATGAAGTTACATCTGTGTGATTCTGGGACCAGGTTTATGTCAATCTCAACTCCAGCACTGGAAATACAATCCAGTGCTTTGAAGTAAAATGGTATTGAAAGAATACCACACCTACAATATTGAAAGTAGAGGTTTTTAGACACCATGGCTCTACTCAATTTCCCCTATAATTCAACCACATCATAGGCTGCAGCATTTCAAGGTGGGAGGCCTTTAGCACCTTGCCTTGGGAACAGCAGATGTCAGAGGAATGCGTGAGGTAATGGTTTTTGAAAGAACCCCAAGATTTCATCTGCATTTTCCATGTCCTCTGTGTTTACCTGCCTATATTTTGCCATTGCTGACTGTCCTTGTTGTAGTGAAGTTGTTTTCATGAAGCTGTGCAGATAATTCTCTCTTGGCAGAAGGCTGTCAAGGTCCTGAGAATGATGTTATTTTTCTTCACCCCCCTGTTCCTGACAGGGAAGTCATACACCATGATTGGGAAGGATGATTCCATGCAAAACCTTGGAATAATTCCTTGTGCCATCTCGTGGCTATTCAAGTTGATTAATGAACGCAAAGAGAAGACAGGAGCACGCTTCTCGGTCCGTATTTCTGCAGTGGAAGTGTGGGGGAAAGAAGAAAATCTGAGAGACCTGTTGTCAGAAGTAGCAACAGGCAGCCTGCAAGATGGCCAGTCCCCAGGTGTCTATCTTTGTGAAGACCCCATTTGTGGCATGCAGGTGAATCCAAGATTAATTTTACGCTGAAACAAGTAACTTGACTTTTTTGGTTTTTTTTCTGGAGCTATTGAGATGGTTCAAATTCAAGAACTATCCAGAGCATAAAGTTTATAGACTTGAAAGTGTTTACTTTAAAACATGCAAGAACTTTATGACCTGCAGCTGCAGGGCCATCTGCTCTCCTAGCCTAAATATTTGTATCTCTGGTATAACTGATATTGAGTAAGGGCTTGTATTTGCAATAAAATGTGAAAACATTCAGTGAAAACAAAAATTCACCTAATTCTTAAAAAAAAACAACAAAAAACCCCAAAAGTGCAATCTCTCTTTTGCAAGACAACAAGCTAAAATATTTACAGTACTGCACAAATTGCACTAGGCCATTAATATGGCTGTTTATTTCTTTATATACTACATTATTTATGGCATTTGCATTAGCAGTGTTGTAGGGAACATGAATTGCTACTTATTAATTGTTGCCAAAAAGTAAATTCCTGAGCTGGGCAAGTCAAGAAAAACTCAAACTCTTCTCAGGTTCAGAGTTTTATCAGGAATGAATACTGGTTCATCTGTTTTCTGGATAACTATGAGAAATTCTCAGCAGCCCTTTTTTTAACTCCCCTCCCTTGTTTTGAGGGGAAAAGAGACCAAGTCTTTCATTTTGCTGTTTGTGCGGGAGCAACTCTGCTTTTTGTATGAGTAGATGAAGAGGGAGCAAAAGAAGGTGCTGGAGCTTGAAAACATTCTTACAGCTTCAAAGGCAAAGGCTACTTCTGTAGAGAGCCTGCAGAGCCCTGCTTATTCCAGAATGGGGAATGGAGGGAGAAGGGAACAGACCTACAAGGTCATATATCCTGCATCCAGCTCCAAGCATTTAGAGACCATCCCTCACATCCACACGAGTCATGAACTGTGAGATTTTTAGCAGCAAGTAATAAATTTCGTGTCTTATCTCTTTGTGGTTTAAGCTTTTTAGGCATACTTAGGTTATATTTTCCATTCTTCTGCATTCTGCCTCAGGACTGTAAAGTTGTGTTTTGATTTTAAATAACAGTTAGGGTTCTCATTTTCACTTAACTCCTGACTTTAGTATTTTATGAAATACTTTACTGAATTGCAAGAGATCTTACCCTCTGTTATCCAGTAACTGGTGCAGTCTAATAAATATGAGAGACTTGAGTCTGCACAGTTCCCGTTGGGGTGATGGATGGCTCAGTTAAGAATTCGCATATGTACATTGCATGTGTTACATAACTGTGTCACAACCAGCATCTCCTCATCTCCTCAGAGCTTAATTCTTTACTAAGGTATTTTAGGACAATAGCAATAATAATAAATATTCCATTATGGTAGCTTATTTTCATATAGATACAGACAGTACAGCTCTATACAAAATGAATTCTTTTAGATCAATGAAGAAGTAGCTCCATGAGACATCTGTGTATCTCCGCAGTGTGAAAGACTGAATTAAATTGCAAGGAAAGAAGCCTTTTTATGTGTGCTTACAAGACATTCTGGAGTAATGTATCATACACCTGAGTTCTCCAAATCCTCAGATGAAGGGAGGATATTATATTATAGCCATACAGATATGCAGAATCAGCAGTGTGTATAGCAAATGAGTAATCACCATATGTCACACTGTCTTTCACTGGACCTTTCCAAGTATGCACATTTTCTTGTTGCTTACATTAGTGGAATCATTCCACAGACTGGCCTGCCTTCTGCTGGCCTTGCTAACTCTTTACTGTCCCACTCCCTGAGAGAGCTTAGTCTTCAGCTGTGTCACTGAATCTTACACAGCCTCAGCTTTATCTCCTCCTCAGGGATAAAGTTTGCAAAGTGAAAACAGAAATAGTCTTTTGGAGAACTTAGCTGTCAGCTATATAATATAGCAGGGGAACAAACTCCATAAACAGGGAGTTGCTTGCTGATTTTATGCCAGACAAGACCAATCTATCCTATGGGCTCTGGGCCGGTTCTGTGTACTGCCAAAACTAATGCCATCAGATTGCAGTCATATGTCCCTTGCACAGACAAACTAGTCTTAGGTGCCATGAAACATGCATGCAGTTAGGAGGGGTTAATAATATTTGCCCTCCTATGCTGTCTGTCACCTAGGAGAGCTAAGAGAAGGCTGGTCACAGGGATTGAGGTCCAAATATGAATGCTTGTACATTACCTGCCTTGTTGTATTTGATGGATTGCCCTGGCTTCATAATAAACACGTGGTATGGAGGGGCAAGGAAAAGGCTTCTCTTCTAGGCTGCTCCTCATATGCCATGGAGCAGGACACAAGCTTCAGTCCTGTTATTTTTGAGGTTTATCTTTGGACTGCTTCTTTCTAACACTTTCTGAAGGGTAACATATATCCCTGCTGCTGCTGTTTCCCACCAGCTGTTGAGTTTGGGATTGATATGTCTTCCGCAATTTTTTTCCCCACTTCTAGCCATGGAGGGCATGCTACTGCCACTGCCACTGTCAGGAGGATCTCATTCCATTAGGGACCTTCTCCTTTTTGGTCCCCGTAGAAGTCAGTGTATCCACACCGTATGTTGATTGCGGGAAGTTTTTACCTGTGTGGGAATTTCTCAGCCATTTCTCCCTGGTGTTAACTGCAGCTTCAGAATCAGAGCGAGCTCCGCGCCCCTACGGCAGAGAAGGCCGCCTTCTTCCTGGACGCCGCCATCGCCTCCCGCCGCAGCAGCCAGCGGGACTGCGCTGAGGAGGATCACCGCAACTCCCACATGCTCTTCACGCTCCACATCTACCAGTACCGCATGGAGAAGAGCGGCAAAGGTGGAAGTAAGCAATCCTCTTGCTCCTTTCTGTCTCCTTCAAGGCTGCCTGGAAACTGGGCCTTCAAACAAAATTCCTTAGTGGTGAAAATCAGCAGAGCTCTCCATTCAGTGTGGAGTGGGGCCATTCATACAAGCAGGCTGTCCATGTGCCTGGTGGGGACCCAGCAAAGACCATTCAAAGCTGCTGGGGATTATTGCCATCACTTGTCAGTTTAGTTGCTCTTGTGGAGACACTGGGAGTTCTCAGCCCTGTGTGGGCTTCTGTATCTGAGAACAAAAAAGGTGCTTTTCAAATTGGCCTTTTTTATTATCTTTACAGATAGCATTGAGGTCATGGATTAAAATATTGTGGTGACTGGAATTCCTTGCCACCCTTATGTTAGCTTTTCCTCTTTGGCACCTAAATAGGGCAGTGTGTATGGAAGCTGATGCTGGCAATCCATACGCTGGGAAGCTGATGTTAATAACCCATAAACTATACCCTTGGAGATACATGATATTTTAGTTGCTGGCTCAACTATGTGTGCACAAAGGACTCCTGCTGTTTTTTGTAAAGGATCTGGATTTTTCAGATTGGCCTGTTCCCTCTCTTTGCCATGTATGCTTTCACTGGCTTGTGTCTTTACTTCCATATCCTGCTTTTAAATGAGGAAAAGGTATTTCCATATCTACTTTTATGTTTCTATAATTTTCAAAACTTTCTTTTTTCTCACACTATTAATGTTTTTCTTATTGTATTTTCTGATTCAAGTCTCCTATATTGTTTATGACTGAAGATATACAGAGAGAGGTTTTTGTAAGTAAATTCCAGTGATGAAAGATTTGTATAATATAGGAAGCACCCCTACCAAAAAAGAAAACTGACATTAAAATTCTTTTTTTTTTAAATAATCTTTTTTTACAAAGAAAAATGTTTGTTTGAAAGACACCAGAGATACCTGCTTCTTTAAATTCATGGGTTTAAGCAATTCTGCAGAAATAGCATATGTTTCAGCTCCTGGCTCTGCATAGGTTATTGGTAATAAGGAATAGATTGCAAGGCATGATGGGTGATCACCACTGCAGTATTAATATCTGATGTTTAAATGAAGAAAATTTGCGTCGACTGTACTTAGAAGAGAAAAAAGCCAGAAAGTTTCTCTAAATGGAAATGCCTCTTGCATGTATTTAAGTAATAACCCCTGTGGAACTAGCAGTCAGAAATCTCAATTAACTAAAGATTTATTAATTAACCACACTGCAGTGGAAAGGAAGACAGTGAATACTCAAACAGAGTTTTGGTTTATAGAATAAAATGGCTGATTTTGAGGGAATAATTATTGCAATTATTTAATGCTCCGTATTTTTTACTACATGAAAGTACATGTACACATGGTCCTTTTCTACTACTTTCAAATACCTTTAATAAAAGGGAAAATATTATTTTCTTGTGGTTATAATTTCAGAAAAAGAAGACACAATCCTGTTGGATTAGAATAGAGCATGCTTTGCCCACTGCCTCTAGTCATATCTTTGTCTGGTGGCCATACCATACTCCTGTCTTCAAGTTCCCATATCTGAGTGGCCTTACAAGCTAAGCAGGGTCAGATCTCACTGATAATTGAATGAGGGGGAATTCCAGCTGCTCAGAAAGGGCGCCTAGTGATTATCACTGTCTCCTGCTGTAATGAAGGACTTCTCAGAAAAAAACCCATGAAGATAGTAGAGATATATAGATTCCAGTAACAGGATTAAAAAAGGATAGGAAGAAAGGAGGGAAAAAAGAAACCCAGCTTCTAAAGGATAAGAGATTAAAGGGCTGGCTGACGTGTGATTTTGGTAAAAAAATGACTGTTAGAATAAGGCTTTGGTACTGTACTTACCTCCTTGTTAGATTCATTACCAGGAATGTCATGAAGCAGGCTTAGCACCATTGAAATAAATGACATTGTGGCAAAACTGGATCACTGTCATTTTTCAGCTGTCAGCTCTGTAAAGTCTCTGTGACCATAGACAAAAAATCAAGTGTTAGGATGTTCCACTTCTTTTCTCTATAGTAGCCAGGCACAGTAGTGGACAACTTGCCTAACAAATAATTTCATTTTCAGATTGATCAAGTGAGCCTACAGTTTTAAAAATATTACTTCAACATGTAAATTAAATAAGAAAGAGACAACTGGTAAGTTATCTTATTCTGGATTTCCTCAAGTTGTGTAACAGGAGTATATGTGGAAACAACATGGCAGCTTTTGAAAGGTAGTGATTTCTTCCATTTTCTTTTGTTTCCCTGACATCTGGTAATCTTAGCAACATAAATATTTATTATATATGATTCAGTGCAGTCACCTTCAGTCATTTGCAGTAGCAACTGAATGCATTTCTTTTTTTTTCTAAATAAATGATTGGAGACACTCAAGTAAGGAATCCCAGCCTTCTGAGGATAGTGATTAGAGGACTCAAGACTCTTTAAGGGTTTTAAGGACTCTTAGGGGAAGACAAAGTTTCTCCATGATCAGTTCAGAGGTGCAGGTGCCTTACTGGTTCCCTAAGACAGCCTGATTTTCTGCAGTCAGTGCAGGAGCCCATAGTGTCTGTGGATACTTTCTGGTGAGAGGAATACATAGAAATCCAGTGTTGCCTAACTCCTGATAGAGCTGAGGAATAGGACTTCAAGGCAGCACAAGTCACTGGATTTTAACAACTGCTGATAGAGATGCTGGATACATTTTTGGAATATTATTCACAAATCCCATAGGATGTCTTCTGTCTTTGTTCACCTTCTCTCTTTTTTCTTACCAAATGTGCAAGTTGATATCCTGTGTCAAAATGACTGTGAATTAACTTGCATAGAGGTAAACTCAGATGTGAAAGCACTTCTGCTGCTTTAAGGTGTGTTTGTGTCCTCATATATTGCTATTACCTCTCTCTTTCAACCTAGTGATTCTGTTCTGTTCTGTACCTATTGAGTTAGGATCCTAAAAATAAATCTACCTTTTCCTACAGACTGCTTCTAAACTAACTCTTGAGAATGGGGAGGCGTGGTCCAAGATCAGATGCAAAGAACAGATAGGAAATTGTCTTGAGATATAGAGCTAGAAGCACTTCCGTGATGTCTACATAGTTCCCATACTGGATTCATAAAGAACCATAGACTTTTAAAGAGAACAAATGCTATTAATCTTGATGTTTCATCTTTTCACTCTGGAAGTAGTGTGTTGATGCAAAGTAAACAAGAAAAAACCATAAAGATCTATTGCTGGTTTTACAGAAACTGTTCTTAGAACAGAGAGGCTACTTCACAATCCATCACCCATGTCCTGGCAAACTTTTCTTAGCTGTAATGATCCTGTGAAGGTATAGACTTCAATAAAAGTTGAACACCCCACAGATGCCACAATGTCTTCTGCCACAGTGTCTTCTAATATTAAAGATGGGAAAAATAAGAAAAATATCCTTGCTTACTAAGCAGGAATTCCCAACCTGCGGTTTTCCAGACAGAGAAAGAAGTAGTGACAGAGACAGAAACAGAGCCAACTCAGGTACAGGCTAATAGAGCTATATTTAAAAAAAATATAGTCACATTGGTGACTCTCACAGAGTTAAGCCTGCAGGACTGAGTGAGTACTCAGCAATTTTTAAGCAGGTCCGGGGTAGGCAGCAATGTACAGCAATATACAGCCATGAAGGCTGACGGTGCCTTAGCAGGACCCCTACAGCCATGTCTAACAGGAATTAGGGAAGGCTTCTGGGTTGTTTCCTCTTCACAAGTCATGGTGGGTCTTTTGCTTTCCTAGGAAGCTGGTTTTGGAGGCCCACACTAATTGTCTGCTTTCTTTGTTTATGGCAGTGTCTGGAGGTCGCAGCCGCTTGCACCTTATTGACCTGGGCAGCTGTGTGAAAGTGCTCGGCAAAAACCGCGAGGGAAGCTCTGGCCTCTGTCTCTCCCTGCCTGCACTGGGCAATGTCATCCTCGCCCTTGTCAATGGAAGCAAACACATCCCATACAAGTAAGTGGTGGTCTGGGTTGTGCCTAATGAGAGGATGCTTGAAAGCAGTTTGTCTGTCTGGGCCGTAGGCGGATTTGGGTAAGGAGAAAAACAGTCAGCTGGGGTCAGTGCAACCCTTTTCAGCCACAGCAAAAGCTGCCTGAGGTTCAGTGACACCTTCTCTGACCTTACACCTGGTAGCTACACTGTGTTTGACAAATAGGTTTCAAAGGAAGAAGCCTGCTAAAATAGGACCCAGGTGCCTGAAAGATCTTAAGGTTTGAAGTTCAACACATTAGGGTTTTGTTTTCTGTGGCTGTTCAAAGATTTTTTTAATGTTTCAATGTATATGAAAGGGTTTCATACTTGTTCCAAGGAAAGGAACATTGCTGATGTAATGCAGCACTGTAGAGAACATGATCTTGCTGTCCACTGTATGGAATTTACTTTCTTGAAAATACATGTCACAATGAGCATGCCCATTTGTCATGAGATTGCTTCTGTGATCTAAGGTTAATTTGCAGGGGGTTTTTTTGCATGGTTTGAATCTCAGTGTCAGCTTTTCATATACAAGAAGAGAAGTAGGCCCTATTTGCCACAGTAAACCAGTGGCCTTTGCTACTGCAGGTGGCTTCTGGGAAACAAGAGGAATTTCTCACCTACTAAGTATTTCTTGTGTTCATTTTTCGTCATCACTCTCCCTGTGTGTCATGTGTGCAGGTCTGAGAGGAAGCTTGGATTAATTTCCCAGCCCAGGGAGTCATACTGCCTTCCTGTTGAGAAGTTTCTGATTTTGTGGGTGGTATCGCTTTTCTCTAGCCTAGAACCTAGGGAGTAGCAACTAGCATCATGGGAATGGCTTCCAGTGGAATCTTGTAATCAAACTGCCTTTCATGAAGGACAGGTGTATGACATTGGGAGTTAGGAACAACAGGATGACAGGGAGAATGAACCAAGTCATCCACAGAGCAATATTTCAGTCCATGCATTTTACCCTTTTTAGCATTTAAAAGGCTACAAACATGATTATTTACATATGTTCATTCAAGATTGCTTCTTGGTTTTTGTCTTCATTTTGGCAAATGAAAATGAAATGATACTAGTTATAATTCTGTTTCTCTTCCAGCCTTTAGTTTCAAAGATTATTTGGTAGTCTGGACTTAAAACATGCTTTCTGGAAATATTCCATTCCTGGAGCTCAATCAGGCTGGAATTCAGTTAATGACTAACCAAATTTCTTTGTATAAATATTCATTAGATATTGTGTGGAACATGCACCTTGTCATAGCGTGAAAATATCTTGAATTCGGCACTTCACAATGTGTAACTCATGCAATGCTTATGTGAAACCTGTCTTCTCCCCTGTTGGATTTTATGGATTGAAGAGAAGGTCGCTGGTAGGAATACAAAAGATAACATTAGTAATGCTTGCTAGCCTAGAACTAAACATACAAGGAGGAGTTACCAAATACAACAGTTGTCTTTCCTGGCAATGATTGACCAGCAGAAAGGCATTACCAAACACGTCTTCTAATTGCTATGTGTTCAATCTCTTTTTGCTGTGACTCCCAGCTGTTGCACTTGTGAGCCTACACAGCCAGAGATGTCAGCATATTTTCTTATCAATTTCTGCACTGCTGAAAGAAGATCAAAGCTCTCTTCAGGCCACAATCCCCTCTTTAGTTCACTCCTAATAAGAATTCTTCCTATAAGGAGATATTATAGAGTGTAGAGAAGTGGTTGATCATCTGTAAATCACAGTCAATGTCCTGTTTCTAGGAGGACTTTTAAAATACAATTTGAAAAATACACTAGCATATTTTGGAGCAAACCTTTTCTTCCTGTTTCTGAGAAGAATCCAGAAAATATTTTTTCCCCATATATGCTCTGTTTCTGAGCAATGCAAATAAGAGTTTTGGTGGCTGGATGAGCACAACCATTATTAGCTCAGTGATCTGGCAATACAGATGTGTCCTGCTCCTCGGTGGAGATGCATTGTGGAAGAGGCTCAGTACCCCACAGATAAAGATGATATGTGTTCAGTAGCACTTGTTGTTTAGTGCAGTGATTAGCCTCTCTAATTGGGGTAATTCCCTTTTCTCTAGGGGGTGTTCTCTTTCACCCCCTAGAGATTTTTCACCCCCTATAATTTTAAGTATAAAATTATATATATTTTTAACTGTCTTTTTTGAGTGGGACCAATGGAAAACAATGGAAGCATTTTCTTATGTGACAGCTCTGCATATTGTGTGTGGTCTCAGTAAATTTCCACAGAGCAGCAGACAAAATGGAGCATCTTTTCTGTATCTGAGCTATTAAACAGCCATTAAGTATTTTATGGCAGCCTGTCAGCAGGCACTGCATGGCTTCCTGGGAACCTGGAAACTCATAATGCATAGTTTTTATCTTACTGCAAAAATTTGGTTCTCTAAACTCTGAGAGGCTGTAGGCTCTCAAATTCACTTCAGTTTTGTATCCAGCTTTATCTCCACAGGTAGTAGTTGTACGGAAAAGCTTGTTCAGATTCAGAGCTGGTGTAAGCAGATGCCACTGCATTGCCTTCAGTGGTCTCTGTGTTTGTGCCAGGGATGAATTTGCTTCTCCACCTGCAGTCTCTATGAGAAACACATGCTGTTTTTCAGCACATATTGCTCTTCTTTAATTTTTACCCATAAGGCTAAACCTTGCAAACCCTTCAGTTGAAATCTTTCTCCCTTGGGAAGAGCCTCCCATACAATCCCATTTTGGGAATAGTAACAAAGACTTATACTAGCTTTAGAAGGAACTTGTTTTCTGATGTTGTAAGAAAGTTACTGTAGAAATTCTCAAACATCGAACAGTATGCTTTGATATGGTTTGAGAGCTCTTGTCCTGTATTCAAGTCAAATTTCACTTGGGTGTAAAGATGAGACAAGAATCCCTACACTGGGCAAATACTTGCAGCTAATGAGTGACCAGACCATAATTTCTGGGAGTTACTGTACTTTTAATTTCTCTCTAATCTCTCAGTGTCACTATTATTGTCACTATTTCCAGACCTATTTTGAACCTTAGTAAGGACATTGTTCTATCATGTATTGAACCACTGAGTTCTTCCAGTTCAGTGTCATATATAAAAACAGAGTTTTTATTTGACTTAGATACATTGCCATGTTATGTCATCAGTTTCTTTTGCTCTTGAGGTATGAAGAAATCTTTCAGAAAACTGAGCAAGAATTATTTTCTCCATGGGAATGTCAAATGTCTTTAAAAAAATTGTAAAGGGGCACTTGCAAGCTCAAGGAAGCACAAGGGAGTCAGTTCCTGGACTGACCAAATGTGGTTGGGTGTAGATCTGCTACAGAAGGGTTTTGCTAAGATGCAGTAATTGTTAGTGCCATTTTATGTTTTTAAGACTATTTTGGCTTTATGTTAGTGTTGTATTATCTGCCTTTGATTTCCAAGATGAATGTGTTTTAAGCCCTCAAATGAACACCCATTTGCACAAACTCCAGATACTGGTTTATATAGCTCACTATTCAAGAATTACTCCAGTTGCTAGGCAACATGGGTGGTGATAATTCATGGTAATGCTGTTTTGGAAATAATCATTTTTATGCATTTTAATGACTGTGGGAATGTAAGAAAACTGTTTAGAAAAGTGCAAGGCTGTATGAATTTCTCTTCCAGAAATTGTTGCCTGTTTTATTTAATAGGCGTTTCTCTTAATGTGCTATCCCAATGTGCTAGTGTTTCTGGAGGCATTTTGAACTACGTGCTTATGCTTATCCAAGGAGGGAATCTTGTCTGTAAAATAAATGGGTGTGAGTTAAAAGCATGAATTTTATTCTTGGCACTTCTGCTTCTCTGTCATATGGTTGCATTTCCCCCCAGATCTTACATGCTGGTATTGCTTTATTCAATCTTATGTGCAGAAAATAAAATTATATTAAGTGACTGGTGCAAGTTTGCACAAGAGGCTTCATGGCAGAGCCACTGTGTTGTAAGCTATAACCTGGTGCTTAAAGCATGGGTTAATCCATTCTTTCTTTCTGCGTGACCTTTGGAAAATAATTTATTCAGGTGTTTATTTCTTTATTCACATTTATAAAACTGAATTAGAAAAAAACCAAATAGAATTTATAAAGGGCATTTAGAGTTGGCAAAAAGGACTATATATTTTTTCCACTATTGCTAGGACTGTTACCCTATTTTTCCCCTTTCTTTAATGACTCACATAAATAGTCCTAATGGCATGCAGAATGTGAGGGGGTTTTTGGTCAAATGTAGAATATTATTGCTTTTAAGTAAAGTGAAAGGGGAAAGTGTTGGGTTACAGTGTTGTAGTATACTAGTTTAGAGAATGCACTGTATGTAAGATATTTCCTTTAAAATTTTATTTAATTATTGGAAAAAAATGAAAATGGGGTTTCAATGGATTGAGTACCTCAGTTTCTTTTCTTAGTTAGATGGGTGTATCTGTCTACAGTTGTTTCATCTCTGTGAAAATCAGCATGTGAGAAGAACTGAAATGCCAGCTATCTTTTGTTTATATGCCCTGCCTTTGCATTTTTAGCATGAGTTATATTCTTTTTCTCAGAAAAGATGTTGGGATTTTCAAAAATATGTTAGAATTTTCTTGGACAATAATTCATATTAGCACTGGAGATTTCACCCTTATTTATGAGCTTTTACTAAGTCCTAGCTTTGTTGAGTTCACAAAACCATGTCTGCTTACTAGGTCTAAGAATTTAATGACACACTTGAACTACATGTCAAATGAGCAGTCTATTTAGTGGTTACTTCATCAGCACCTGAAACTAGAATTTTTTTTGTTTTTATTTTTCATTAAAAAACTTGAATCTCTTTTACTTTCTACTGCTTCATCTATGTCTTTTATTCCTTAATTTTTGCACCTCCTCAATGAGAATATGGTACAAAGATCACAGCCTCAGAAAAAAAATCTGCTGTGCCCTTCAGAATCTCTGATCTTTCTGTGATATAGATATAAGTGGATGAAAAACTTCTATAGATAGAAGTGGATGAAAAACTGTTTTGCTGTTTCAAAACAGGAAATGTGAGAGCTAAAGAAGGGGGGTGGGAAATGAGGACGTGAGAGAGCTGAAAGAGAACCAGAGGTCTGGGAAATGGCCTGAAATGAATGGGAAAGCTCCAAGAGACCCTGAAATTATGTGTAGAGGAGACAACAGTCCACAGAGGGGAACTGGGAAGCAAACAAGGAAGAAGAAATGAGCCTATTCAAAAAGAAAAAAAAGCCTAAGAAATACCACTGAATGATTCAATTGTAGGGAATAGTCAATGGACATTTTGTTGAATGTGAGATAGTTCCTAATTAGCTATCAAAAACATCGTCTGTTCAGGAGAAAAATAATTTTTCCTTGATGTTTTCAGCGAGGTCATCTGGCCTAGAACCTTGGCTAACAGACACTGAAGCCACTGGAGCAATGCCACCTTGTACCAGTGGAGGACCTGGTCTTAGGCACATGCCCTTTGTCACTGGGCAAGTGCAGTGCAGTTGCATGCAAGAGCAATGAAACTCTGTCAGCATGCATGTAATGAGGACTTGGATGATCTGGCATTTATGTCCACCTTTGGGGTTTTTCTGTATCTGACAGGTTGAATTTCTGGCAATTTCCTTCTTTATTCCGGGGAACTTGATAAAATAGGTGAAATCAGGGGTGCACAGTTTGTGAATGTAGGAAAACTTGCATTTTATTGGAATAATTTAATCAGCAGGTCAGGAGTGTGCAGATGATGGGTTTGCATGCTCCAGCAATTGCTGTCGTATTTCCAATGATGCACTTTATAGTAGGAGGTCTGTACCGCTGATAGCATAGATTTGAGCTTTATCTGCATACATAGCATTGTGTTTCATTATCAAGTTAATGAGAGACAGTAGAAAAAATCCTCAAAAGGAAAGCTGCAGTGAAGCTGCCATTCCCCAGCTTTGGATTTTCAACTCAGTCCAGCAGTGTGACAGGAATGTGAGTGGCTATGTTGCATTCACTGAGCCTGAACTCCAGTTGCACCAGTTTTATAACAGACCTCAGCTGACAAACTCGATTCTGCACCAGCATTCAAGTGAGAAGAATCAGGCCTCATGAAGCATCTCTTTGAATGCTCTTTGAACCAGTCAGCAAATTAGTACTTTATAGATACTGTAACCAGCAAATAATGATGGACTGCAAAATGAAATGAGAAGGGAAATGCTGTGGTTTATAGCAAGACTTAACAGCAATTACTAATTGCATTTAAATAGCCATTCCTACGAGCAGCAGATAGCAGCATCACAGAAGGATGCTACTTTACCCTTGGTCCCAGGCCAGCACAGACGTGGCTGGTAATGAACAAGCAATCCAGTAGCGTGCAGTTTTTCCTGAAATATAGCTTGAATGCAACCCAAAGAGGCCATTTTGGTAATTTCATACAAAAATTAATCTGTACTTAATTCATTAAAATACCATTTTGAATCTTCAGTCAGGGTATCCAGCAGTTTATTCTCACCTGTTCCACCACTGGTTCAGGCTCAATTGAACATTAATACATTTTCTTTCATGGAAATGTGGTGGTAATTCATTTCATGTATAATTGATCAATTTTTAAATAGTCATATCTTTGGAATAACTACCTCTTGTACAATGCAGCAAATTATCAAAAAGCATGTAATAATTTTTATTAGACTTATTTCACATTTTTAGTTATCTCCAGTTTCATGACTAGCTGAATATGGATATGATGTGTTAAATTAAATTTCATTTCCATATTGATCCTTCTTTGCTTGTACAAAACCAGTTTGACTCAAAGCAGAAAGACATTCCACTGGAGTAGACTGAAGAAAATAGCTTTTCTATTTGTCTGCCCATATATAACTGCTTGTTTGGAGTTGTGCATCCCATTGTTAAGAAAAAGTTACAGACTGCAGAGAATTTAAAAGAGAAGCAAAAAGAATTATGAAGGGTTACTCACCTGGAAGAACACTGTGACAGAAATAAAGCTTCATAGCTTGTAGGGAAAAGGAGACCTCTTAGAGAAGAGGTGGCAACTACTCTGTAGTGTTTCAAGGATGTGAATTCACACAGGAGGAGAAAATTGTTTCTGGCAAGTCAAAGTGGTAGAATGATTTCTTATTTTTAAGTAATGATATGGAGGAATATAAACTTTAGAGCATGCTAACAGGGGCTCCTATTAGTGGAATAACTACTCAAAAGCGGAAGTGAACACTTAGTTAGTAGAATAATTTAAAAGCAAAATAAACTTGTAACTAACATATCCTTTAATAGCTACATAATAAACTGTTTAAGATGGGTTAAGGGCTAGGCTTATGTAATTTCAGTGCAGAGTTCTGAGTCCAAATCTTTGACAATTTTCAACAGCTGTACTTCCTTTTGATAATTTATCTTTGCCCTTGATTGTCAAGTGTCTGAGGTTGGCTGGTTGTTATGGAAATAAAGAATAAAATGTGTTCTAGTGTGTCTACTAGAATTAAATCTGCTTTTAGGAGCCTGAAAACCAGTGGTTGGATGGAGTGTTACACTTGAATGACATCAAAGAAATCCAGAAAGTCTCAGAGGCGTGTTTCTTGAGACCCTACTCTAGCAGGGATATGGGCTGTCCAGTCCATTCCTGTGCTGGGTAGTTTAAGTCAGTTCACAACTTTTTTCCTTCAACATTTAGTTACACATTTTTTTAAGATCTTTCTCTAAAAATTGCAAAATCAAGTTTTCCCACTGCTTGATCCAAAACTCTAAGTAAATCAATGGAAATCTTTATTGGGATTTGGCTTAAACCCATAGCTTAGAAAACATTATCTCATCTAATTAGATGAGATAATCCTCAAATCCTTCCTAAGGGATATTTCATGTTCTGTATTTGATGATTAACAACTTATTTGTTGAAAGAGGCAGTATGTGGTTAAGTGTTACCTAATATTGAGTTTGTTTGGAATTGCAAGGGATGTAATTGATGGAATTGGTGAATGTGAAAACTGAAAAAGTACAATCATCTATTGATTGGTTGCAAATGGGTTTGTGACCATGAATTTGAAGCTCAAGAAGTTTATACAGAAACTTGCCACACAAATGGGGATTTGAGACTACTGAAGTGACACAAGTGGGACTGTTTTATTTTCATCTTCCTTGTATATAAATAGTATTTGTGACTTTAACTTAAGAATAAACATGATCTTTGCTTACATTTTCTGGGAAAATGGTTGAAAATTTTTTCTTCAAACTCCTTTTTTTCTTGGACTCTATTTAGACATTACCTTCTCAATGGAGTGACAGGCCCTAGAAGCTTTTAAGAGAATTGTGTGGTTGCAAGTAGAGTATACTTCAGCCAGTTTGCCTTACTGCTTCAAGAGTATTTGAATGGCATTACAACTGCAAGGTGTTTATTTATTGAAGTTCTTATTTTCATAGCACATTTGAGAGAAAAGCAATGGAGATAATCCTCTTGTGCTCTTCAGATACCAGATTCTGCTGGATGATCAAAGTTTTTGGCTAGTGCCTCCAGGTCAACATGCAATGAACAGATGTGAAGTGGATTTTTAAAAGTAGGCATTGAATTTTTGGTTTAAGCAGGCTGGTTAGAAATATTTTCTGAAGTATGAAAATTACCTCTCTCTTGCTGCAGGATGATCTTGTTAGATTATATTAGTTTTTAAAATATTTTTTTGTAAGTGCCATCCAGGTGATATGCTTTCTAGCATATCTGACCTGACTCAGTAAAATTAATATCTAACAGTAGACTTAACTGTTTTATCTGTATTGTCTTTTTGCTTTGTTTTGCCTTATCATTCCATCAGAAAAACTGTCCAACCTGCTGTATTTACAATTACTACAATCTATAATTGTTTTCCAATGGGTTCTTTTTTGAGACATGGTGGAATTTACTAAATTGTTTTCTCCCTATTCCTTAGCTCATGCTCTTGGTCAGAAACAAAACCTCAATCTCTTTGAAAATCAATGACAAAATGTATCTCCACACTGTCAGAAATTTCAGCCCTTGTGGCTCCCTCTGGTGCTCTCTGTTTCCAGAGAGCAGTGATGGTGCTGTTTTGGGCACTTTTACTTACAGACTAGTATCTCTCAGCTCAGAGACAGCAGAAAATGAAGGAGGGGGGGCCCTTACAAGGTGAGCTGTTAAAAGCACCTCATCATCTCTGAGAAAGTGGGATCTGAGTCTCCTTGGAGGAGTCTTTTAAGGATTGAACACAATTTTCATGTCTGCCTCCAGCGATAAACAGAGTAGCAGAATCTTTTGTGCTCCTAGACTGTGCTCATTCTATCTCGTAAACAGCAGTTTTCACAGGCTCTGAGTGAAGCATTTCTAAGTCACATGCCTATGGAGGAGGACAGGAATTATGTGCGGTATCCCGATCTGCTACCCAGCTGGCAAGTATACAGGGCAAACAAAGATGTTTTCAAAGGTATGGTGTTGGAGAAATAACTGCACTTTTTCCAAGAGGGAGAAGTGTTCTAGTAGCTCTGTGTTCTTGGTCAGATCATGCCTATGCACCTCTTGAATCCTGGACATTTCTCTCACGTGGACATTACTGCTGTGGTGTAGGACAGTTCTCATGTCACAGGAAACTGAGAGTAAATGCTGTAATTGTAGTAGTTTACATTGATGTATAAAGTATGCAGGGGGAGAAGGGCTGCTGGGGAATCAAACCTGAGTAAGATTTGGCGCTGAAAATACATGTGAAAGAGAACCTGTTGGCACCCTACCACACTGTGCTGCGGTGAGATTTGTGAAATGCTCCCTTTTTTTTCATCTAATATTGAGGCTGCTTACTGTGGAGTGGGTCTTACAGAAAAAGTGAGAGTGTGCTTTAGTAACTTTTAAAATCTTTGCATCATACAGAATACAAAATAGGACTGTTAAGCTGATAACAGATTTTCTTTTCTCTTGTTAGGTGACTTCTGCCATTTTGGGTGGCTATGTGCTGTGCAGTGGCATTATAATAGGTGGCTTTTATTGGTTTTGTGCTACTCATGATTGCAGTCTGTCAGGGCTGCAACCAGGACACAGTCCTTTGTGAGCTTCTTTGCTTGAAATCATTTTTGTGTATGTCAGATGTAAAAATCAAGTGTGTTACACAAGTGGTAAAGTCCTGTGTGTCCATTTGCAGGTGCCATGTCCATTTCTCCTTGTACTCATCTCCGTGCAGGGAGCCATATGGAGATGAGGATGGTGTTTGCAGGAAGTCTCTGCCTGCTGTGAATCTGAATGTTGATGCACCCAAGGACTGTCACCTTCTTCCCAGCAGGGTCAGGGATAGTCCAGGCAGGAACATAATGCTTCTGTGGCACTGTAATGGAACTCACTTGATCTCTGAAGTACACCACGTATGTTAGGTGTACTTTGAAACCTGGAACATCTTTTTTCATCCTCTCAAGAAAATTCGTAGTTTCTATGAAAATGTGATTATATCACACCCATGCAAAAGACAGTATAAATAAATTTTTAATTCCATTGGCCATGTTCCATCCATCAACATTACTTTTCTGTGGAGCAATACCTGATTCTTTTAAGGAATCTGAACATCACGCTAATAGCTGTTCTGATACCTAATCATAGGGAAAACTGCTGTTCCTAAGCATATGCCTCCCATAGGAGACCAGAGAACAACAGGTAACTGAAGAGAGTAACAAGAACCTACCAGAGCTTTTCAACAGGCAACATATATCCTTGGGCTATGAATAAAGAATATTGCAGGCTGTGTATGAAATTATAGTAAGCTAATATTCAACTCTCACAGTAATAGCGTGGGTATGTAGAGTCATTTTGGCCAGCACTTACTTATCTGTTTTATGCACTAAGCAGCTATGTTGTCTCTTTACTGGAACTAAACCTAAATTCAGAGCAAAAATAACTTTCTTAATAATTTTGTGTTCATATTCATATGGATGTAAGTGTTATTGGTGCATTGTTTCACATTAATTCATCTCTCAGAAATAAAAAAACCAAATGTTTCCTACTAATATCTAATCTGTAATCCATATTAGCTAATGAATTCTGTAGATTTCTCTGTGTATTATCCATTAATTGTGCCACTAACTGAAGCTTCATATGAGCTCCTTTTTAAGACTCCATAATTTGAAAGTACTTCTTCATTTCTCCAGAAGCCAACAAAAAAATTATTATTGTCACAAATACAAAGAGATGTATCTAACAAAGAGTTAAGTATTCTATGATGACATTTTAAGTTATATGCTGCTCATACTGTCTTTCACTGCATTTTGTAATGCCTGAATGTGTGAGTAAATTCTCCTTGGTTAACCTCATAGTATGCAATAAGTCTATCTGTAAAGTGCTTTTTCCTTCTGGCTCCTTTATTATAGTGAAGGAACACGTCCTAACCCTGTAGTCTGATTATGCTCATATTGAAACATTTCTTGCACTTAAATTTGAAAACCTTTGCATGTTTATGTACAGAATATTCTTTTGGGAGATTCAAAAATCTGGGTAGTGGCAGATCTTCATTCCTCTTGCTGTGCAGGTTCCAAGAAGGGCAGTCATAAGGGATTCATGCTCCTTCCTCAACAGGAAGAAAAAAATCTCTACTGCCGTATTTGGGAAAAAAAAATCCAGTTTTTGGCATTTTAAAGGCTTGTTGTCTTGAGTCAGGGATAGATGACTGTTCAGAACACTCTCAGCATAATGTGCTCTGCCATTATTCAACTTTTGAATTGCACAAGTACAGACCAGCAATAGATGTGTTTGAGCGGTTGTTTTAGAGATATAATTTGGGGGTTTTTAGGCATTCATGTGTGATCAAGTCTATTTTTGACTCATTTAGCACTGGGACCAGTGAACACAGGAAACAATATTGGTATTTTTGAGTGAATTTCACAGTCTTCAGAAAAGAAACACCAGCCCAGTGAGACTACAGGAGATGAGATAGCCCCTAAATGTGATCACATTTTTCTTTTCAAATATTTCTGTCATTGCTCTCAATTTTTTAATATTAGTTATTAAATATAGGGCTTTTATATCCCATGATGCCCTTAATTTACATAAGTTTAACAAGAGTATGGATCAGACACCTTTTCATGCCTGATCCTACCTACGTCTTTCCATCTATAATATTTTCTACTCAAAGCAAGTGGTAACATTATGAAACATAGTGTTCTTTCCCTACTGTATCTCCAATGTATCTCAGAAATAACTTTGATTTATCATAGAGATTTTCCGAATAACTGTGAAGCAGTCATTGTCACTGCTGCAGTAGCTTTAGTTTCTCAAATACATTCATAATCTCAGGCAGGTGGCGGAGAAGGAGGCCAGCCTAAGTGTAAGCTGTATTTCTGATTCTGGGACATTCCAGGGGCCCAGCCCCCCGTGTTAAATCTTTTGGAGGCTTAACTGGCAGCAGGCCACCCTGACATCTCCACAATGCTGTGACCCCATCTCTGACAGGTCCCCTCTCCTAGCAGCAGTCACATCCTTGGCAAGCCCCTGTTGCAGGAGACCCAGAGGAAATTGTGTCCTGACTGCTGTCTCAGTGACTGTGCTCCTAAACGTTCTCTCATACTATTTATGATGCTATTTTATATTGTGGAGGAGGTCAAGATGTGTGAAGATTTCATGCTTTCTTGTTTTACATTATATTTGCAAGGTCTGGAATGAAATAATATGTTCTGCTGTCCTGATTGATTAAATGGCATCTATCATAATATAAAGAGAACAAACAAAATTATTTTTTCTCCCGTTACCATTTACAGCTCTCAGTTCTTAGTGGATCATTAGCATATAATTTAGCCAGATGAGCTGGCCATGTTGGGGGTTAGGTGTCCTTTTTGTGTTCTATCTCAGCTGGTGGAATTTTTCCCCATTTAGCTGAGAGAAGACTTGATGGTTGGTACTTCTTAGGTGCTTAAAAAAGACAAAGAATCAGCTGGGCCCGGGGGGCAGCTGGAAGGGAGCGGGGCTTCTTAGGTCCTTCTGTGGGGGAGTGGGACAGACACTCTTGGAGCTGTTTCTGCTGGGAGAAGAGGATTTTTGCAATCATCCAGAGGGAGCAGCTGCTTCTTCTTTTTCTTCTTCTTCTCCGTTTGTGGCCCCCGCTCCCCTGTCCTGCCGGACGTGCTGCAGCCCCAGCTGCCACCACAGAGCTGCTGATCCATCTCATCCATCAGGCCGGGATTCCTGCTCATCCCTGCTGTTTCCAGCGAGGTGTTTTCCTCAGAGCCCTGCAGGAGCTCTGGGACTGAGTGCCAGCTGAGGGGTTTGTGAGGCACCGCCTCTCCTCCACTTTTTTTTTCCCGTCTCAGCCAAGACAGGGTTCCTGTTCTGTTCTGTTGTTAATACTGTAGTTATGGTTGTTGGTTTACCTTATTATACATATTAGTAAAGAACTGTTATTCTGTCCTGGTTTAGGACAAATCTGAGAGGAAACCTCTGAATGGGGTCGCTCCCCCAATTGGTTTGGGAAAAATAAAAGATTTCCTTGAAGGAAAGTGGAAAAAGCTGTTTNGCTCCCCCAATTGGTTTGGGAAAAATAAAAGATTTCCTTG
>VWYI01035431.1:0-22510 GCA_013399455.1 Anthoscopus minutus
TAAAGGAAGAATGAGTAAGTGCAAGTCTTTTGGAATCAGCAAATAAAAAGCCCAAACCAACATCTCAAGTTGGGCAGTTATATGATAATAAAATAACTTTAGAAATAAACTATAACTGATATTTTCAGCAGCATTTTGGTAAGTCACAGCATTTAGATAAAGTTCATGTCAATGTACAAGTTCTATAGCAAAACTCCTTTTTTAACCAAAACAAGAGAAGAAATTTATATAACACAGTTCCGTGGGGAATTTTTCTGTGACAGTTGACAGCCATTAGGCTTGTTTGATGCTTATGAGGGCAGACAGCTACTTCCCTCACCCACAACTGTTTAACTTCTAAATTTGTGCTCAAAATCAATTTCCAGTTTCAGCTACTTTTTCTGGGTTCTCTTTACTTCTCTGACTAATCTGAATGTCATTTTAATGTTTTCATAAGCATGGTAAATTCCCTAAAAGGACAAGTGGGACTATGAGGATATCAGAGAAGTCCACATTTCACAGATACCACAGGATGCTGTCTTGTTTTGGCTATTTAAATAATGACCAGTGTCTTCTTCTAATGTTTAGTATTTTTGTCTCACTACAGCCAGTCATTTTTTTTACCATTAAATTCACACAGACTTTATATATATATATAGACTTATAACAAGGTTGGCACTGCAGCTCTAAGATTATGCAGAATCACTGGCAATAAGGCAGACTGGACCAAATCCTGCCTCCAGTAAGAGAAACTTCTACTGCTACAACCACGAGCTCTGTAAACTTTTTTCTGTCTAGACCAAGCGATATGTTCCACAAAGAACAGCTCAGCTCTCTGAGAGTAGCTTTAATAACCTTTGACCAAAAGATTTTTGTAACCCAGTGATCTCCTCTCCAAGAACTACACTGTTATCTGTTGTGGATTACATTCCATATAAACTGGAGATTTTGAAATCTGTGTTGAGAGCTGAAGTTCTCTGCTAAAGATTAGAGTACTTGAGGTCACCTATGTACCTACATTATAATTTCATCTAACTAATATCTCCCACCACCACCTTATTGTCTAGGTAAACAATACATAATGTTTTAATGTTTGTTAAAAGTTCCTGAAACAGTAAATGGCAGCATATGCATCTATTTACATACTCCCTGTCCAACATTGTGTCATTTTAGTCTTGATACCTTCTGAATTTAAATTTGAGTTAAGTCAGGTTCTGATTTGTTAGACTACTGACAGATTGCTAAAATGGATTTAAAGCACAGACTGTGTGTTCATGAAAATATCACATATTTACTTCTGTTAATTATAATGAACTTTACATATCATTATTCCAAAGAGGGAGTTTTTCAGAAAGGACAGAGTTGTATTTCCCTATTTCTTAGAAGTACTGTAGGTGGGGTCCTCACTTCTTTCCTTAAAAACAGAAACCAGGATCAGACTGTGAAAGCAGGTACACCATGCACAGAGTGAGAACATAAGGCATACAGACACCAAACAAGTACAACCTGGATACTGTATCAAATTTTCACAGATCATGTGAAAAAAAAAGATTAGGGGAAAGACCTAAGATAAGGAACCTAACCAATAAGAGAAGAAATGAAGAATGTGGCTCTTATTTCTATTAACCAAAGTGTGTTAAAAACAGTATGGAATAACTGTTGGAGCATGAAAATTAATCTTTGGGAATTTAGATTTTTATTTCTTACTCATAAAGTGTCTAACAGTAGATTGTACTTATATATATATATATATGTAATGCCTGCTTATTAATCATACGTAGTTATATTTCAGTGAATTTTTCTTGTCTCTTTCGGTCTGTTATTGATGAAAAATATATTTATTAAGTACGTGTATAAAATATGAGTTGTGATTCTAAAATTATAATTCTGTAAGACACATGGTTCTGCTTCTCTCCCCTGAGTATAATTGTGGTGCTGGCTAGAGATTTAGAGTTTTGAATAGCAGTGACAAGGTGCAGGTAGGGACTTAAGAAAAATGTAAATCCTTTTATTTCCTTCTAGTCAATGCTGCCCTTGTCTGACCTTGCCTCAAGGATTCGCTCCTCTAGGAATTAGGCTATTGTAATTCTATTTTATGCTGTTCTAGCTCTTACACTGCTCTCATCTGCGTAGTATTTCAGTGTCTTCCAGGTTCAGCATTATAACCAGCAGGATGAATGCTATTTTCTTTCTTTCTTTCTTCTTCCTTCTCTAGGGAAATAGCATGAATAAGTGCAATATTTTCTGTATATGCTGCTTCCTTTGTGCTGTAGTAGAGTAATTTAATGTTCATATGCCATGTTGTCACTTCCATACCCATCATAAACATCTGCTTTCTTCAAAAAGAAAAGAGGTTATCCAAGGTGAACATTGAAATTTAAATTATCTTCAGAACTCTGAAGAAACAGTTAAAAAGTAGAAGAAACCTCCATAAGAACAAAATTTTCTGCTGTACAGGTCCCATAACAGACATGCAGTTCTATCCAGAGGCCCCAGTTGCTTTATGCACAAAGGCACCTATTTCCTGAGGAGCTAAATATGCAGTCCATAGGAGCACTTGTAAAGGCTATAGGAGCATCACAAAATACACACTTCCTCAACAATAAAGAAAAACTTGCAAGAATCTTAGTCCCCTCATCCTTAAAAACTGAGTTAATCAAAATCCTAAACTGGAACACACACTCTCTGGAGAAGCTGATGTAATAATTCCTGGGATTTTCGTCTTGAAATTCAGAAAGATGCTGAAGTACATAATTAAGGCGACCAATATCAATTGATGACTTCACAGTCAAGGGTTCTTAACCTGTCATGAGTCTGACCAGCACACAGAATCGGTCACACTTGCTGTGAGGAGCACATACCAGTGTGAACTATGTAAGGTATCAAAAGAAATGAAACAGGCCATCTGTGCTCTCATACCATATGTGATACCAAGTTCTGTGTGTTATTACAACCAGACACAGTCTGTAACTTAGAACATGCCAATAATTCAAACTGTTGTCAACTGCTCAATGAATTCATTGTCTTCATTAAACTCTTAAGTAGCCATGCTGTTAACCTAAAACAGAATTAGCTTGTCTTAAAGAAAAAGGTACAAGAAGCCAAGCACACAACAATTAAGGTTTCAGAGATATATACTAAAGGACTTACTGTGATAATCAGCCCTTTTTCCTGGAAATATTTAACCAGTGGGACTGCATTCTGCTTGAAATTCATTAGTCTTCTTTGAGTGGCTTTCAGGTTATCATCAGGTCTCCCTTGCTGTTCTGCACGCTTCAGTAACCTTTCTTTCAGCCTTTGACTGGAACATGCCAGAAACACCACCAAATCTGGGGTACAGATCTGTGGAAAGAGCAATTCAAGAGAAGTCTGATTGATTATTCAGCACTACAGGACTCAGCAATTCCATTGTTATGTGAGGCTCAGATATGTTACATTTGCATAAGTTGAAACTTGATGTAGTCATTAATTCTCTGTTGTTTTTTTACAGGGATTTTGTAGGCTTAAGGAGGGGCTTGTTGATCTTATGTGGAGGTTAGTCAACTTGTTTCACCTGATATGTAAGGAAAAAGTTTAATGAAAAAATTTTACTTCACAGCAAAAACCTTGTCTAAGCTATGTTCATTATTTGCATTACCAGAAGGCTCCCCTACCTAAAATTATTTTAAGAGCAAAATATAGATGTCTCATACTCTACAGGAAAATAGTTGCATGGTTTCCATCTGGAAACTCTTTAAGTAAGATGGTATTTAAAATCCAGCAGCCACTATGAAGCTAACTGATGGTTAGGACCAGATGAAAACAGTCTGTTCTAAGAGTCACGGTTTCTTATAACACTTCCTCTATTTCTCTAAAGCTTCAGTGCACTTTTCAAGAGGTTGGGTGAGGCAGCTAAAAGGGTTTTAATTTTCCCTATCCTTTCCAGACTGTGTGGTGAGCACTGGTATGTGTTACACCCATCCCTGCACTGTGGTTCAGGAAGTAAAGCCTTATAGCAATGACATAAAGAAAAATTTTTGAACTCTAGCTCTTTCCCAGTTAAATCTTCTTTAAAAGATGCTATCAAGCATTTAAAGAAGATATATCTCTGGTGCTGGATGTGGGGAAAGCAGTGACAGACCCACTTTCTTAGGAATATGGTTAAATGTTCACAGTCTTTGGAGGTCACTACTACTTAGCACCTATGGTGAAAAAAAACAGAGGTCATAGCATCTCCACACATCTGTTAAGTACTTCCAGGGATGGTGACTCAACCATTTCCCTCTTCCAATGCTTGACAATCCTTTCCATAAAGCAATTTTTTACTAGTATTCAATCTAAGCCTCCCCTGGTGCAACCCGAGACTGTTTCACCCTAAAGTCACTCAGACTCCTGAATTGGCAGGATTTTTAAAATGTGGCTACAAATGTATATTAACTTCTTTTGTAATATCTGATTTTTTTCTTTCCTCCGTCTGGTTGCTGCAAAGAAATCTACATCTCCTTAAAGTTTTCATTAGCTTACTGCTGTCTTTTAAAACATATTAGAATTATCTGTAAGAAGCATTAAAGATGAAAACAAACAGTTCAAGTTTTTATCTGATTACAGATTAGAAAGGATTTATTTGTTCTCACATACAAGCACAAAGTCATTTCTGCTGTCTTCACTTACCTGAACCAAGAAGTTAGTATTTTAATTTTAACTAATACTAGTAAAAACAATGGCTTCCTATTTTAAAAATGGCATAATCTAGTTACAATGAAAATGATGGTGGATGCTCAAGGATCTTAAACAGACATTTTTCTCATGATGTTTTCTGTCTACAGAATAATTTTGTCTTTTGTTCAGCTTGATGCAATGTAAATTTGAAAGTCATATTTGAGCTATACACCAGTATCAATAAAACATCTACATGGATTCTAACTACTACAGTGTAAATAATAACTGATTTATATCTTTACATTAATTATATAGTTGTTATAATATATTGTTATTAAGGACCAGAACAAACCAATTAAGCTTCTAAATACTCTCTCTGTCTAGGTTTCTCTACCCAAGGATGTTAAATTGCATAAAGGTAACCATATTTCTAGACTGGATAGTCAAAACTTCCCATGTGGACAATCTGGAAAATTCATAACTAAGTTTAAAAAAACACAATTCAATCTAAGTTGGGTTTCTGTAATTTGAGAGAATACAACATGAAGTATAGTCTGGTCTTTTTTACTGTCAGTCTGAGTAAAAAAAGGTTCTTAGGAAGTCAAAAGAAACCTGTTCAACTTCTCCAGCTTGAGGTGGTGGTCATTAGCCTTTACAAATGAGGCCACTGACAGAGTAGTATATGGATATAAGGAAGCAGAAAGTGGTGAAAAAGCAGAGCCATTTTCAAACAATAAAGGACATTCTGAAATGCAACATTAGCAAGAAAGAAGGTAGCCTCTTTATCATTACAGAAAATTAAATAGGATTTAAAAGAAAATTAAATTATTTTTACACACATTGTAGATGATTTGAGACATGAGAACAACAAAGATAATAGTTCTGGTAATTATTTATGAGTATCTATTAGATTTTGAAACAATTAACCTTATAACCTGGTTTTATAAAAATAATTTCCAGTGGGAGAGAAGCTCTGTCCTACCTCTATCACATGTACCTCAATGTCAACAAAATCCGAGTAACTTTCCCTTCCCTTCTCAGACTATTGTAAACAGAATTATTCAGTCTGTTGATGGGATGAATTAATTATGGAAGTTAATTTTGCTACCACATAATAGCTCTAAGGCACATAATTATTCACATGAAAGACTATGGAAGTGAGTTTCTGTGTTAGGCTTTCATGCAATATGGACATCATTAAAAGTAGCTTGGTTAAATAAGGTTGCTTCACTAGTAATAGAAGAATAATGAGGAATTTGGGAATTCAAAAAGCATACAGTACTAAAAAACCCAAATTATGATACAGATAGATTCTGAAAGAAAACACTACAGATTTCAAAGCATGTTAGTCATGGAACATGGTCTGATGAAAGGGAATGGCTGATGTACCTTGCAGCAGACTGAGCACAGAGACTTCTCAAGTCTCTGTGTGGATATCCAGCTGATTGAAACTTCCTAACAAATATTGCACAGGGACTCAGAAATTACGACTGGCAATCAAGGATCTAGTAAAGTGGAGGAAAAAAGGCATTTATACAAGTGAATAGTTAGTTTTATTTAGTACTTCCATTTCTGTGTATCTTAATAATAGTGGCAGAAAGGTAGGAAGAAATGTTCAGATGTTGCAAGCCATTGCTGGCCTCACTTTCAGTGCTCAGCACTTCAAGACAGCATCTACTCAGGCTGTGAAGCCATAGCAGGCCTCCTCAAATGCCTCCTGTCTCACACAAACACAACAGTGCAGCTTACCACAACCAGTCAGTTCTCTGAAGAAACTGTGGCTGGGTAAGTGCAGCCCCACAGGAGGGGAAGGATCCAAATGCCACCATGGTTTCATCAGGTGTGCAAGTTCTCCTCTGCTCTTAGTTCCCACAAACTGCACTGCTTGCAGAAGTCAGTTACTGTTTAAGAAAATGTGAAAAACAAACCCCAGTCACCCTGGGCTTAATTTCTTTCTTTTGTTTCTAATTGTAAAATGAGGGTAATAACAAGGTATGAATTGGACAATTCATTAATTAGGTTTAATTAGCTCCTTTTTATTTTGAAAACTGAAAGTTCTCTACAGAATCTGAGTACTGTTCTCAAATTTTTTACAACAGCAATAATACAAAACACACTATCAGAATCACTGGTACTAAGATGACCTTTTTTCTGACACTGTGAGTTTTTTAATCTGACATATATTTCACTCACAGAAATAAAAAGCCAATGAATACAGTGCTTTAAAATTCTCATTTCAAGAAACCTAGTTTCAAATGAAGTATTTTCTGAGAGATTTTTTGACGTGTAAAAAAGAAGTAATTCAAGCATATCTGAGGTAGGAATTCAAAACAGAATCTGTTATGTGATATCTTTATGAATTCAACTTTTACCTACAGAATACACATCTTCATCATCAGAAAGCAGCTGAAAACCATTTAAGAAACACAAGCTGCACAAAAGGGTAACATCTCTCCTATATGCGCAGGCATACAGACCTAATAGCACTTAATATCATTATTTCTCCTACATGAATTTACAACCTTCAGGATACATCTTGAAATGCTATTGATATTTCACTCCTATTTACATTAATCACTTTGCTTCCACTTAGCTCAATGTACCTGCCCATAAGACATGCTTTTAAATACTTTTAGCTGCAATGTAACAGAGTAGTGTGAATATATGGACATCTGGAGTTACTTCTCTAGAAACATATCTATTCGCCTATGTAATTACAAGTATAAATTGCCTTTTTTTCTAACAAAGGAGAAGGATTTTTATGACTCACTTGAAAAGAAAGCCTTTTTTCAAATTCACAAATAAGTGTTGTTGAGTTTTATGGCCAGGGAATAAGTTTTGTTCTCAGACTCAGCTTGTAGAAAAGTTGTACAGAACCAACACAGACAGAAGAGCTGGGTTCCTTCATGCTGATTTCCCCCAGTGCACATATCCTGTGCTCAAGGCATTCATGTCCAGCGGTGCATGTGAGGTAGGACTGTGGGGCTCAGGGAATGGAATTTGACTACTTACTAACTGGAACTCAGCTGAAGGGAAAATCTTTGCCTATGGGAACTGACAGGTTTCTGGTTATTCATTTTAAATGAGATGAAGAGCATATGGCATCAACTCAGAATAAAACTGGTGGGTACATCCGCTCATTTTTTAGAATAATATTTACTAGTAAGTAAATCCTACTCTCTTTGGGTCTGAGATCTTCTTCCTAAACTGAAACCAGGAGTAAATTGAGAGTAATTTGATGCAAGTTGATAGTGTTGACATTAAGCAGTACAGTGGTATGATGCTCTCTTTTCTCCGGAGGTATTTTCTACATCTCCTCTTGTTACTGAGAATAGTGTGGTTGTTTGCTAGAAATTAGATGATTACACTTGCTTTCATTATTCCTCATTAGGCAAAAGATGAAAATGCTCTGTTTCTTAATTCCTGGTATGCTCTACTCCTGAGAAAACTGACAGCTCATGAACAATTGCCATTAATTTAACAGTGCATTTTATTCTTGTTGGTAAAGGTTACTAGCAAGCTGGTTTATGTCCTTTGTATGTGCTCTCACTTGTAATTACTTATTTGCCTTTTATAGTTCCATCTTCACTGGGTTATTAGACTGCACATTTTTTCTTGGTTTAGAAATGCAAAATCTTGAATCATATTGTCAAAGAACGAATCCTGCTGATGCAATCTTTTTCTGGTAGCTTCTTTTGAACCATATTTACACTGCCCAGAAAATAAGTTTCCAGCAAATTGCCAAGAGTTTATGCCAATGTAATTAGGCAGACTGGTGTCTTTGGGAACAAGTGATTCAGCTTTTCACCTGTGTCGGGCAGCTAACTAATAAAAATCCTTATCTGTTAACACTAATGCTAGCCATATGGAGAAAGGACTGAGCAGACTTCTGCTTCAGAACTGCTCAGCAGGCACCTCCATCCACTCTGAATTCAGAACATCAGGTCCTGTCCTGATGACCAGCAATGGATGAGCTCTCCTTTGCCTCCTCTGACTAGCAGAGAAGAGCCCTTGCCCAGAAAATCTGGAAACCTGAGGCCTAGGGTTGCTTACCCAGCAGAAAATTCAACCACTGCTTTTCTTTCTCTGGAGAGTGCTCCAGCCTCCAGGGGAGAAGAGGGTAATGCTAAGACCATTCCACAGGCCACCTGATCAGGCTTGGCTTAAAGAGAGCAATGCAAAATTCACAGGGAAAAGACAGTGAACAAAAGGAACCACAGCAAAGCAGACTGCTCATGTGGTAGTCTTCCCACTCCTCACAGATATCTCTGGGTACATATCCAGTAGGGGGCTGTACCTGGATCAGTGAAGCAGAGATCAGGGAGAACAGAGATAAAAGTATAGAGGGAGAGGAAATAAAGAAGACACATTTGCCATGTTACAGAAAAAATATCTTTACCAGAACAAAAACTTATTGCAAAAACAGGTTCTTTCCCCTTAAGAAGTTTGACAGCAATGTTGCATTCACCTCTCAGGTTGCTCTGGAGGCCACACTCTTGGCTGGGGACAGCAGGTTTTCTGTGGGAAACACTTTGCAGAGCTGGAGCTTGGCAGTCAGACCCTCAGGCAGCCGACCACAAACACCTGTGTAAACCTGGAGGGCACTGCAGGCATCGCTCCTGCTTGGAGTCTCAGCATCAGCCTTGGAGGAACAGTGCTGCTGTCCTCAGCCTCTGAAATACCCAGGCATTTCTCACCATCCTATATTGTGTCACCAACACAGTTAGTTTTACTTTATCACAATTATTCTTGTAATAATTTTCCTAAGGAATATACCTGAGAGTTAAAAATTAACTCAAGTTACAGGCAAGATGAGTGGTTATTCTTTAGAGGTATAGTGCACTTATGAATATTCCTAAGAGCATTTTAAACAAAGAATCAGACAAAATTTATTCCCTCTGTTTGTTATTTAAATTAAGATTTTACTCAAATATAGCCTTGTCACCCAGGCCATATAAGACAAAAAAAATTTTTTTAGTAATTTCTACAAAAATAGTTATCCTCTTTTATCAAGCAATTAAATTACATTCATTAGTGAACATCCATTGATTCTAATACCTGTTATACATTTATTTCACTATTAAAAAAATCACAGTTAATATATTTTAAGCAAACTATATGTGTACTTACTCTATTGATACTTACAAAGAAGGAAAGTTACACATGAGTGACTGAAAGTGGTGGGAAAAAACAAAGCAAAGCAGTAACTGAAATTAACTGTAAAATACAGTTAATTGTTTCTCCCGGGAAAGATAAAAACCATGTGAGGGATTACACAGAAAGTCAAACTGCAATTTCTTCACAAGCCATTGGAGTTTAGTACATCAGTCAGAGGCATTTTATTATAGCATTGTAGGAAAGGAAGATATTTAACATGCTTCAGCATGCTGAGACTGCAGGTAACTTGCTGAATTTCAAGATGACAGGTTAATGGTAAATAAACCATTTTCTCCTTGGCATTTTCAAATGTGTCCTTGAAACCTAAAAGCCTTTCTGTTATTTGTGCTCAGCAGAGATCATGGATACTTAAGAAGTTTGTGGTTTAGGATACCTTAATGCCTAGGCTCAAACTAGAAGTGTAAATATGTCAGTATTAAATGTGCACTGCTGTGCAGAAGGAGTTCAAACTGAGCAAAATATAGAAATTATCATATATTTAAAAGTAGTATATAAACTGGAAGTCTTGCTTGATTTTAAGACATTAAAATTCATGTTTTCATTTTTTCCCTACAACTATGACTGCTTGGCACTTCATAGCTTTATTTAAAGTACCTCTATCAAAAGTATTGGCAGTATCGACTCTGCTCTCTGGAAATAAGAAATGAGAGGATCAGGACTTGGCAACAATCCCAGGCTTCCAATAAGAGGAATTTACTTATTAAACTCAGTTTTCAAAGAGAAAAATACAGGACTTATTTCAACTTGGTTAAAAAGTTCAAAGCAAACTGAGATAAACTCAAAGAATACTGCAGTGCTCATGGCTGAGTTCTTCCAGGCTGCAAGAAGGCTTCAGTGAGAAGCTGAGCATTAAGAAATGAAGCTGGTGTGAGTGACCAGAATGGCCAATGTGGTGCTGGCTGGTAAGCACTGCAGAAACATTGAAAACATCACTGATACCGTCTTAAAAAACTTCTTTGCTGGTCAAAATATATGGGTGACAGGAACAGAGTTATTAAAACTCAATAGAAAAGAAGGGGAGAAAAGATGAAATTCAAATATAAAATTCCTGTGATCTGTAAAGTGCTTTCTAATGCACTTATTCCAGATTGACATTACTGCAGTGTTTGTTACTTCTGGTATCTAGATCTGAGCAGAAAGAGAAATACTGTGTGTGCTGCAAATGATACATTGCTTTATTTTAGGCACTTTAGTCACTGAGATGCAACGTGTTTTAATACAATTCTGCCTAGCAACGTGTTGAGAACTTACTGTCCACATGAGAGTCTGGCAACATAATAAGGAAGAAGTCATCATGTTTTAGCTATACCTATGTATGGGAATGTTAACAAAACTTGGTTTGCTTTGACTAGTTTACTAAAAATAACTTTTTTTTTCCCAGAGAAAAGTTCAGCTTCTAGATTAGTCAAAGGGATAAAAATGTACTGGTAGTACCAGGAGCAATTACAAGTGAAGTTTAACAAGCAGTTGTTATCATGATGTATTTCTATAATGGAATGTTATGCAGGACAGCTCCTGTAACTACAGCTCAAACATACATGTATCCATTTGATTTTTCCACGAGAGGAAGAGATTATGAAAGCCCAGTGTCAAGTTTTACTAACAGCACTATAAGCCATAAGACTGCAGGAATTAATTTAGCATAAAATATTTGATGCATTAAAGATGACTGCAAACACAGCACAGTTAGATTTTACATGTGCTTTCAAGAGAAACCAGGCACCTCAGTTTCTCTGTCTTTTTCCTTTTCCGCTCCTCCCCACAATTCATTTTTGGTATTACTACCTATATTCTTGAAATTTGTGTTTGTGTAAACAATTACAAAGAATGCATATGTGTCACCTAAATTTTTCTGCTGTTTTCAGGTACATAATCATGCAATGGTCTCAAAGGGACCATCTGTAGGAATAAGTATTTGCTCATGACAAAGCTAGTGATAGCAATAAGAATTAATTCTTATTCAGAACTTCTTATCAACAGATCTCAGTGTTCTACAGGGAATGTCTTTGTAAGAATATGGCAGGTGTACAACTTGCATTTTGTGGGATTTCACCATTTTCTTCAAAGCATGTTCAATTGCTTAGTAGATCTAATTAAAATTGTCTTACTATTTAATCAAAACTTTCTTTGCTGAAATTTCAACTAATTATTTCTCACTTTGTCACTTTTGGCTAATGAGAACAATTCTGTTCTTCTACACCGTGATAGAAAGAAAACCCCCTACCATCTCTAATTGCAGACCTAGACAAATTATCACAACAGTTAATTATTGAATTCTCCACAACTCAATTGCACTCCCTATTGAGGAGTCTCTGAGTGCCTGGAAAATGTTCACATGCATACCATAAATAACCTGACATGCCATGGGTGACTGTGAGCCTCATCCTGTGAAGGATGATCAGTACCATGACTGCTGATAGTCCCTTTTCCTTGACACAAAACCTTCCTACCAAGGTGTGTAGCATCAGAACTTACTAAACAGAGAATTTTATTTCTTTAAAATATAACCACTGAATATATCTAACTGGAGATGTTGATACAGGATTGAATGTTGAAATATGTCCATTTATTTCCATGGCCTCAGATATGTTCATTTTACAGGTCAACTGCAAAGAAAGATGAAAATGGAGGAGTCTGAACAGACAACCTATGCTCCTATAAAAGGCTTGGGATTCTTTCTCTCCTGTATTTTTTTTAGAACAGGTAAGATTGAAAAGTGTCTCTCTATTAAGTGCTCCTGGACTTTTTTAGAGACTTAGTGATCCATCTCTCAGGCAAAATCAGGCCTTGAGGAGTATGATTTACAAATCCCAATTGACTGAGAAAGAAGGAATTCTCTGTGACTATAATCAAGTGTTATTTAACAGGTTTTTACTTAGTAGAAAGATACTCTGAGCCTAGGATAACTAAATTCCTGTCACTTCCTCCCGTTTCATATCCCCCGTTCTTTCACAAAAACAACATCAGCACAAAGTTATGCCACCAAGAAATGACTAAGTCACACTATCACACTGGACAAAAAGATGACACAAGGAAATGATCATTAAGTCTACATTTCTGTTGTTTGACTTCTAAAATAGTCAGTCTTCCCTTTTGTTAATTATAAGGAGATAGAGCTGGCAGGCACTGCTATTTCCTGTAATAACTATTTTGTCTGTCTCCCTTAATTTCCTCAATTCAGTTTTCTAAATTTTGCCCAGAATAATACCTTATAAAAGCACATTAATGAAATGCCTCATTAGCTGCTTGCTTTTGTTTTGTTACTTCTGCCTTGGAAATGCCACTTATAATTCGAAGTACAGAAACAGCAGTAGACCAGCAATTGTGAAAGAATGAAACATTCTGCATGAAGGCACTCTAAGAATTCAGCTCTGAAACTGCTCTTCTTGTGTCCATAACTGTTACATTAGCAGCACTTGATCAGAAAATTACATCAGCTGTTTGTTTTTCCACTGAATTGAAGTATTTTTAGATTGGTTTAAAATACACATGTGAAAACAACATGTCAATAGAACTCAGGAATATCATTTTAGCTGACTAAACCTTAGAATTGTAGTTTAGAATAACCAAAATTACCTTATTTTCTAAAATAAGCATGCTTTCTGGTTTACAAAAACTTGCAAAGCATGGGTAGTTTTAACCTTTTTTTAATTCATCTTTTCAAGGCACTGTAATAAACTTGACACTAAAAGCACTGTGAAGACATGCATTGTTTTAAGTATGTTTCTCTTAATGGAGATTATGTTGAACAAATAGATGTGGAAATATAATATTTTTCCACTTTTAAATCATTAAGATACAGAAAATATTCACTGTTACATTTCATGTGTTTTTCTTCTTCATCTAGAGAGAACTTTCTTTATGAGACAAGAGACTTGGATTCTTGGTTTTATTATCACATTGTCTTTTTAAAAAATAGTCTGCCTTCAGACAACAGGACATAATATAAAATAAATCTTTTGTCAACCTGTAATTATATACTTCCAAAGATTTAAAGAGCAATGCTCTTTCTTGGAATCTGACCAATTATTTCAACAAGCCTGTTTTAGAGATGTGTCAGTTATTTTAAGAATAAAAACAATCTCTTACTTGGTCCTCAAAGGAGATTGCCTGGGCAACATCTCTGGGAAATCCGTCAATCACTATCCCCTCTTCCTCAGGGATCTGCATTAATCTCTGCTTTATCTCAGTTATGGTTGTTTCCTTTCACAGAGAAAATAAGTAAGTTATTTAATATCGTAAAGGAAGTTTTCTTGATGGTGCACATTACTACAAGATGTATAAACCCTTGAAAGTAAACATGAATATAGGAAGCACTGTACCTGAGGGGCCAGTTCTCCAGTAGTAATTATTTTGGCAATTAGGCTCCATTTTCTATTGCTGCTTGTGCTGTGGATTTTCTTCCTTAACAATTCACCAACTGATATGTAATTAAATCCATAACGTTCTGCTATTTTCAAACTCTGTGTTCCTTTACCACTTCCTGGGCCACCTAGTGTGAATCATAAGCAAAACATTAAATTAACCTTTCATCAGAAGTACCCAATCACAGGTGAAATCTTTGCTATTGGCACCAATTTTCCAAGCATTATTAGAGTAAATCTCACAGTTGCATGACCTGTTACCAACCATGTGTCTCATCTACTGGATCATAAGCATAGCAGTTTGTAAAATGAAATTTAAGAAAAGAATACAAATCTACTTGGGAAATAAAAAATAAGTACTCTTTGAGGTTGGCCTCATTCTAAAGTCATTCCTGGAATGAAGTTTTTCTTGATGCACAGGAGGGAAGCAGACAAATGAACTATTCCCTTCTTAAACTCTGTGAATCCAGAAGTAGAGCCAGATAGTCTGAAGTGTATTCATGTCAAAAAGAATCATACTTGGTTAAATTAGCCAATTAAATCAACAAACTAGTCATGAAATAGAACTAACAAAATCTGCTTGTAAATATGCTTGCAAGAGCGTCTGATGTTTCCTGATTTTAAAGTAAATTTTAAAAAAAATTAAATAATCATCTCAGATGTTTCCATAGTGATTTGGTATAAGGACTTTTATTGAACCATGCAATACCAGCTTTTGGTATTGTTGCTTGAAGTATCTGACAGAGAAGAAATTAAGTTCAGCTTGCTAGACAACTTGAAGAAAAAAAGAGACCCTTCAAAATATACAGCACAGGCTGAATGGGTATCAAAATCACAGAAAACAGCTACATTAGCACATTAGCTACATAGCAGGGAAAACTGCAGGAAGGTGAGCTGGACAGCAGCAAGAAGAATGCATGGGAAACAATCAGGCCATATCTGAACTAAAAGGACACGTTATGATGTAGTGAACAGAGAATCCAATATGTAAAGTCAAGGAATTGCTTTCATAAAAATAAATGTTGATGTATAGAAAAATGTATGGTACTGAAGAGTATAACAAAGCAAACACAAACTAAATGTTTTGATAATAACTCCCAATCCTAAGTAGCTGTAGTTTGTGGAATTATTTGTGAGAGCACTGAATTTTATTTCAACAGAAAAAGAATTTAGATTTTAGATTTACATTTTATATGAATTTAAAAAATACAGAAATGCAATGAAAGTATTCTGAATACACTGAGCTTCATGTTAGTAATCATGTAACTCATTTTATATTATCTATATTTTTCCCATAAATAGCTTTTAAGCATTTTTATAATTGGCACAGTTCTGGCTGCAGGATAAGCTTTACAGTATTTGTACACACCTACTTAGGGCACTCTCTGTGTAACCAGGTACCCCAATATCACTGTCACAGAGCTTTCAGTGTCACCAGCAGTCACTTGGAGCTCTCTGTGCCCCGTTGCTGTGATGCTGCACCTGCCCTTTGGAACTCTAACCAGGAGCTATTTCAAGAGAGTGCACAGAGAATGTGCCTCTTGTTATCCTGTTCCCATACCCTGCCTGCAGTTTAGTTATGCCCTTGGGGAAAAAAAAAGGTTTTATCATTATCCAATTAGTTTAAATAATGTTTCTACAAGCATTTATCTGTAATATCCAACCAGACAACACAGCTACAGATGTTCATAAAACACACGCACATGTAAAAAAATGGAAGAAAAACTAAGATCACAACTGAAAAATCATTTTCTCTCATTCAGTTCACTTGGTGTTTCTGTTGTAAAAAGACATAAATTTCTTTCTTCTTTCAGCAGACTGTGTTAGGTTCTACAGCTATTCTTCCATTTCAGTAATTCCAGGTGATGTAAATGTGCTTAGTTTTTTCAGCTTGGACTCTTTCTTTCATAGAGAGCTTAGCTATCTATTGTCTTTGTTAAAATAAAGAATGTTCCCCTTCTGTAGGTACACAAGCATCTGAAACAGTAGGAATCATCTTCTCCACTGAAGTGGCTATAAATCACTTCTGCTCCAGTTCCCTTGATCCCTTTCATGTTCAGCCTTCCCCATAGCAAATGCATTTCACCAAACCTTGCAAGTTTGAAACAGATTATGTTGCACCCAGCCACAATAAAAATGCAAAACATAGGTAATGTGCAGAAAATTAGAAACATTGGAAACAAGGAAAACAGTGCTTGTATTCCAACAGAGATACAAAAGGTGCCAAAACCCAGAACTGATACTTGATAAAATATCAGTCTGTAAAAGCATAAAATAGCTGAAGAAAACTTGTTTGAAACAAGTCAATAGATTTCACACTCCTGTTAGGAAGAGCTTTGCTTTGCCAGTAAAGAGAAACCAAAAAGCAAAACAAAAAAAGTATAGCTCAGCACTTCTGTTCTTTCAATCTGAATTGCAATCAGAAAATTGCTAATAAAGTATTTGGTTTAATATTCATAAACTTCCCACACATTTTTCTTTTATCAGTCCAAACACATCCCAAACACACAATCCAAATAAATCCAAACACATAATATCAAGATGGTGTTACCTGTTTACAGTCTGAGTGGAAACATTCAGGTAACAAAATAAGGGAAAAGTGATAGGACAAAATTACTTCCCTGCAGATCATAACTATGTATCCATTCCTGACTCTGCTACATCACACTGACAAGCTGTTCGCAAGAAAGGAAAAATCAAATCACTTTTATTTTTTGTTCTTTTTACTTATTCTTAGATAGATTACTCAAGTAAAGTATGATTATTTCATATATTTCTTGAAAATGTCTAGACTAGGGAACACTTGTTGCATCTAAAATTATGTTTGCTAATAGATTTCAAGTAAAGATTTGTGTGCCTAAAAAGTGCTATTAAAGCAGTTGTTCTAATCTAATTTTGTTCATTATTTCAATTTTGCATATATTGTTGTAAATTCAGAATAAATTAATCAAATAATAAAATTTCTGAAAATACTTGAAACTTTAAAATCTAACTGTGGACTAGATTTCAAAAATCAATAGGCAGCTGCCTGCTGACAGCACTGTATTTGATCTAGCCCTTACACTTTTATCTCAAAAGGAAAGTGTATTCTTTTTAATATTAAGTAATATATTTTAAAAAGTACAGCTTTAAAACATACTCAAATAAAGTGCTAATGACACTAGATGATTAATATTTTAAGATCTCTAAATTCAAGCTATATTAACAGTACAAATTTGTTTCTTAAAAGTATATTAGGAAGAATATTTTTAAACACAGTCTCATTTCCTAGTGTTATAACGCCATAGAAACTTAACTTTTCCAGTGATTCAGATGTGTGCCCTCCTGGCTGGTTCCATCTGATTTTCCTAAAATCCAGTCGTATACTCACTATGTAGCTTTATAGCTTTATCTTTCACCAGAGGTTTTTTTTCTGCAGACCCAGAAAAAGAACAAAGCTCCCACCTTTATGAGTTCTCTTTAGCCCTGGAGCTACCTGGTTCATTATAAGGATGATAGATTTCATAAAGCAGAGAAGTTGTAAAAACCTTTATGGAAGCATTAAAAAGCTCTTGGACTAATGCATTAATAAAGAAAAGTTCACTGAATATGTGAAGCAGAAGACAGGTCTTTAACTTCATTTCAGTCCCTAACAGTGACTGTGACCAACACCACCTGAGCAAGGCAGGATGATTAGTTATCACTAATTAGACAGAAATACATTACTTAATTGATTATTTTTTGATGGCATTTTATGCAAACTGAATATATGCAACACATTTTTTGTGTGCAATATCTCTTGAAACAAACTTTTTTTTTTCTCTTTTATTCAGTTACTCTTTCCAACATGTCTTTTTATGTGCATTCTCAAGAGAAAGTTGAATTTGGGAGAAATTGTCTTGATACTGTACAAAAATGGACAATAGCTGCTAAGCTACATATGGTATTGTGTTTCTATCAGATCACACTGTAATAGATTCAGAGACACTCAGTGGGAATATAAACCTGAAATAGCCTTTGTGGAATGTTTACAACATTCCCTATATAAATGGGAGAAAAGAAAAGCTCTGTAAAATCCATGCTCTGTTCACTGCCTGCTGGTGTTTAAAGATTTCACTTCAAATACATCCGCACTCAGTTGCAGAGGTGAAAGCCAATCTCTCTTTATCTCACTTAAATCAAACCTTCATTCATCACTCTACTGCAATTGAGCTACATAGATTTCGATGCATTAAGAGCCTTCTGTGGTCACTGAAAAGGAGCCAGTTATTCTCTTCTATGAAAAGGAAGGGTAGCTAATTAATTAAGATGAAAGAAAGGTATATGTTATTTCTCCATCTAATGGAAATCTTCACATTTCAGCAATATATAGAGAGATTTCCATGTTGGAATCTCTAATCCTGAAACAAAATATTAAGAAAATTCAAATGCCTTGAGCAATTGCTTTGGCGTACCACAGATACTTAAAAAATGCCTGGTCTTCTGTTTTCAATCTATTCCAATATCTCATTTCTGAGAGCTGCTGGATTCAGAGCCTAGAGGACATGCTGTTCCTAGAGATTCCACTCTGCAGTACAGAGCATGCGTTTCTGTTCCCTTTTACTATACTACATACACTCTCTGTTATGGAAGAAGTATCTCTCTTTAATATGAATAAAGCTTTATAGACTAAAAATTTAATTCTCCATCACCTGGAACCTGTGCTGTAACTCTTTAAGCCATAGAATCCATCCATAGAATCTGCGGGTAAAATTTCTAAAGACAACTATAAGGACAGTGATGCAAAGAGCTTAAATTCAGGAACAGAAAAAAATATTGATTTACACTTAACTTGCAGCTATTTTTAATAACCTATGCTTGTCTGAGGCTGGAAGGTATGAGCTCACAAGAGATAACTTTGAGGGAGAGCACAATTAACTATTGTGAACTGAGTACTCACTCTCTGTGAAGCTGGAACAGGATTCATTTGTCACATAGACCTGGGAATTAACTTACCAATGCACTGAACTAATGACCCTGTATTCTCACTCCAACCAGACATACCAATCATTTGACAAGGGTCTAAGTGTATATATCACCTTTTTGAGCTGGCTTACACAATATTTTAAAATACCCCTTTTTGTGATCAGCTTTGACTATATCTGAGTGTTTTAGTTCAATCCCAAGCATGCTTTGGAAGAGCACTTTGATTCACATGGTGGTGCTGCCTTGAAATGCATGAACTAGGCTTAGGTAAGATGAAATCAAACTGGCAGATGTGCTCATAAGCAAATCCTGAGCTCTCCAGCTGCTAAGAGGCATCCAGTCTACAGAACATGAGTGCAGGTGCATGCTGCGACCCCTAAAATTTGTGCAGTTGGGATGCCATCCCCAGCACTAACAATTTCACACTCTTAATTGGCCTGCACCACTTGCTATGGCAGATGGAAAAATTGTATTTAAATTCATATAAGCATTCATTGTATTTGCAGTACAAATCAAAAGGCGAAGTAGCAGTGATAATATCTTGTCAAAATGACTGCCTTCATACCTATGACAAGGATAATTTTTGGTCGAGGTCTTGCAGGGTCAAACACATCGTACTCCTCAATTAGCTCAGCAGTTTCAGAAAGGTCAGTGTCACTTTCTATGGAAAACTGTTGGATCGGAGGCAGTCGGTCGTAGCGTCGGTATGGGAAGTTAGAGTTATCAGGCATCACTGGAAAACAGTAAGATAAACTGGGAATAGTGGAAACAGACAGCAAACTCCAAATCTGTTCTGTACACAGATTTCAATAAGTATCATACATAAGGTATAAATATAATTTTACAGTGTTTGCTGTTGCTATATTAAGTATTTCTGGCCTCTATTTAATGGTTTTCTTAAATCACAAGCACCCAGAGTTAGTTTTCTCTGTTGTTTCTTTACAAGCATATCAGGTTTTCTATGAATATCTGCCCATAGCACCCAGAGTTCAGCAGGGGCCTCTGAGAAGAAATGCTTTATATTATGCAGATAACCTCTACTATTAAGCAGGACTGTTTTAGTGATACATGTTATACACAGAGAAAGAGACAGAGACAGTATTCTTGCTGATTATTTTAATGAAATGTTGGATGGCAAGGAAAAATAACTATGGCAACTGATAGATGAGCTAATTACTCTTTGTTAACATTACAAATAAAATAATTACAGGTATTGGTATGACATCTGCTTAGATTTTATGAAATGCACTTTTTTTCTAAGAGTTTATAATTTACATTTTATCTAGTAAATTAGCACACAGCTCCAATGTGAATCAGAAAAACCACATAGTGTAAATGCGCTGAAGTTAGTGTGTATCCATAAGGACCAACTGAAAACATAAGCCAAATCCACTGTGTCAGATCTGCCCTATCTTTGCAAATGTTTTAGGTAGGATACAAGAAATCTCTCCACCGATGCGTTAAACATTTACACAGCAAACATCCATCATTTGGCTGGAAAGTGATCACAATTTCCTCTCCTGCCTAGCATCCATTACGGTAGGAGAAAAACAAATGCCAAAAAGCAAGGAAACAGAATTCTTGACTTCTTTGCCTACAGATAATCAGAATGAGGCATAATCTGCTATAGAAGCATGTGTAAAATAATTCAGTAGTGGATGTAAAACCACACACAGTTGAAGAAATAGAATAATTTTAAAATTTAATACAGTACCATTTCTGAAAAATGACCTCCGGGATTGTCCTCCATTGAGTGGAGGCAGGGTCTTCTTTTCTGGGCTGACAAAAGTGTCCCATTTCACTTTTTCTGGCCCTCCAAGCTCTTTTACTTTCTGCAGACAGCTTTCCAAATATTCAATTGGGTCATCGGGTTTGTAACACATTAATCCATTCAACAGACTCTGAAATATAAGATCAGAAATATAGACTATAATGATAGATGCCAGGGGAAAACGAGCCCCTTTACTTTGTTTTTTACTTTGCACAGAGAAACACCACATTCCTTGATGTTCAGACTCTCCATTGCAAGCCAGTGCATAAAAGTGAGGCCTGCAAAAAATCAAATTATTTCGGTTTGCCAATGTCATAAAAATTACTTGGAAAGAAAGCTTATGGCTATATCTTTATATTAGTCTGTTTGCACTGAAATAAAACCCGAAAATAGCAAAAAAAAACCCTCTACATTTTTCTTAAAACTGTCACTGGCAAGTATACACAGAGCAATGTGCAAGCTAAAGAGCCCAAAAATTTACATATTCTTTGTAGTCTTTGACATCACTAAAATGTATCTTTTCCTTAAAGACCACTGCACCAACAAGTATCTCATCCATATTCTTGTCAACACTTACACAATGCAATGTGTACGAGCAATGAAACGAGGATTTTTTAAAATCACAAGAAATACTGAAATATCAGCTTGATCAGTATTAGGAAAAAAATCCCCCCACAACTCCCAAATTTATAGATGCTTCCTGATTTAATTAATAACAGATTCCAAGCCATTAGAAACCTCTTCTCTACAGTATTAATTCTTTACTCATCTTACTCATGAGCACTGGGGAGGGGTGTGTGTGTGTGAAAGAAAGGCTGCCAGGCCCTCTTCTGACACATTTCCTTGACAAAGTGATACATAAGTCATCATCTCACCTCTCCACGAGACTGCTGCATCCAACCTTCCCTTAACAATACGTGTCTTTCAGGATGATTTCTGGTTTCTTTTGCTTTTCCTAATTTTTGTGTGAATAAACTTGAGGGTCATAGTTGGTATTAACAGTAAACAGAAATAGCTCCAATTCAGGATTTGATCAGTTGTTATCTACAGTTTATACAGTAATTGGTATTTACACACATTTGAGCTTATAAAATAGGGTATAATTTTTATGTGTCTGTGTCCTTACTATAGTACTTAACCGATCACAGTAACTAACAGTGTATTTTTGCAGAAGATATACACCAGTTTTTAAATTCACAAGCTCAAGCTTTGAACCTCAATGAAAAACCAGTTTTGTTTGCATCTCTTGTTAAACCATTAACATTCTAACTGTGTAATTAAAACATTAGCCTGCTCCGTGTCCTGCAATTTTCAAATATATAGAAAAACGTCTAGCTTCAGCACAGACAAGGGAAAATACATATGTGTGTGTGTTGTATACAGATGACAGGATGTCTGATCCGGAGGGGGAAAAAATCCACATTGCACAGAGAAGTAATTATCAGCCATTAGCAGCAGGTAACTTGTAGGAAGCTAAACAAAACCTCACTAAACAGTTGCGGCTTTTGTCTTCCCCCCGACCGATGAGAGGTGCCCCTCGCCCGCATTCCTCGGCGCTCCTTTGCCCTGCGGCCAGCCAAGTTCGCTGCCCGCAGCGGGCGGAGGGGCGCGGCCGCGGGGGCTCCGCAGGTGGGCG
>VWYI01035431.1:22756-135762 GCA_013399455.1 Anthoscopus minutus
GTGCAATGCGGGAGCCTCGGCGAGGCTTCCGCGGGCGGGCGGGCGGAGGGAGGCAGGAGGGAGGCAGCCGCCCGCCTCCCCGTGTCCGCGGCACGGAGGGAGCGAGAGAGAGCACGTTTTCCCCCGGCGGGGAGCGAGAGCGTGCGCAGGCTGCTGGGGAAAGTTTCGGGGGTGCCTGCGGTGAGGCGCCGAGCGGAGGCGGCGAGGGGCTGTGCCTGGCGCCGAGCCGCGGGCAGGCTGCCCCGGCAGCGAGCGGACGGGCTCCCCCGGCTGCGCGGGGAGCGGCGCCAGGGAGGGCTGGGCAGCGCAGGGGTGCTGGAAGCCTCCCGCTGTAACGCGGTCTCTGCCCTTGGCTCGGTGTTTGGGCGTCTTGAGGAGAGAGACGTTTCATACACTTTGGGCTGGCAAAAAGCCACGAACTCCGATCAGTCATGAGCATCTGTGCTCGGCGAGTCACGGGAAGAGATCTGAAATGATCTCTGGTCTAGCCCTCTGCTCAAGGCAAGGGCAGCTCTCGAGGTCAGACCAGGTTGCCCAGGGCTTTACTCAGTCTCATCTTGCAAAGGGTGGCGACTGCAGAGCCTCTCTGGGCAACCCATGCTTATCTGGCCTCGACACGAAGAAGGGTTTTTTTCCTATTCAATGTTCACCTCCTATGTTTCGATTTGGTCCTTGCCCACCATTGTGAAGAGCCTGGCTCCATTTTCATGATGGTCTCCTGTCAAGCCTTGGAGAGCTCCTATTATGTACCTTCTAAGCCTGCCACAAGGCTGAACAAGCCCAGCTCCGTCTGCTCATCTTTAAGAGCAAGTGCTCTCCATCCATTGCCATCTTTGTCCATCAGCTGTCCACTGATCTCAGAATCACAGAATATATCGAGTACAATTTGTGAGTGGTCCATACAGGGATCAAACTGACTCCACTTTGTTAACATCTCTCTTTTACTGGGGACCCCCAAACCGGGTGCATTGTTCTAGATGTACTCTGGGAAGTGTTAAGTAGAGCGTAGCTTCTGTGATATTCTGTGGCACACTGGAAGTCAGAGTAGAGTATTTCGGTTGCTAAAGTGTCCTATATCAAGTCAGATTTTCCAATTAGTTTTTAATTTTATTTTCTAACAGAATATCCTTGTAGTTGCACTGAGGCACAGCCTAACACAAATAGGTTACATAACTGCAAGCTTATAAACAACACCGAATGCTTTCTGTATGTACATCCCTATTTTCCAGACAGATAGGAAAATGGATAGATCTTCTCAGACATCTTTTAAGAAGCTTCTCCCCCCTTCTATATCATTTGTGGATCAATATCAGTTTTACAAGCTTCTCCCTCTCAGCTGCATCCATGTACCTTGTTTTGCTGTTTCTGTAGTTGAACTGCCCTCGTTTTCCTCAGCCCAACCTCCAGCTTTTACTGTAGACACTTTCCTTTCTCCCAAAGAAGCTTCCAGTCCTTGTTCATTCCATGAACTGCTAAATGCTGCCCAGAAGGCAGTCCCATGATCTTCAGTGACAAATGGGATTGGTTGGTGTTCCAAGTCATCCAAATATTCCCACCACATAAAGGGCAGCAAATAACATCCCTTCACAGTGACTGACTGATGGATGGCACATAGAATCATAGAATGGTTTGGGTTGGAAGGGGCCTCATCTAGTTCTGATCTCCTGCCATGGACAGGGATGCTGTTCAAAAGATCAAGATGCTCAGGGCCCCATCCAGTCTGGCCTTGGACACTTCCAGGGCTGGAGCACACACAACTCTCTGGGCAAAGCTGCTTCAATGCAAAGCTACTGGGAAACCACAGCTGAAGTGTCTCTGCAGTTTGGCTTAAGAGCCTTTCCAGCTCCAGTTTCTGTGAATCCAGTGGTGTCTACTTAGAGAAGCTGCAGTCACTGAATTGACACTTCCCATATGTTCAAGGAAGACTTTGGTCTTCACTGACGAGTTTAATCAGCATTCTGCAGTTTTCCTCATCCTACCAGAAAATCTGTACGTGGCTTTAACCCTACTTTCTTCTGCTAAAATTTTAATACATCCAAATGTAAATTCATTGAAAAGCACAGTGCCTTAACTTTGATTGAGTAAAATAAGTAGGCTCCAATGTTCTAATAAAAAGATATGAGACATAATTGCTTTTAAAAGACCTTAAATGAAGGCTGACAAAAGGAAGATGGAATTAAATTAAATAGATATTTTCTTAAAATAAGGCCTTTGCTAAGGAGGGCTAATAGAAGATGCCATTCTATTTAGGAACACAGAACTGTGGTTTTGGCATTTTGTGGGTGTAATTTTTTTTATTTGTTTCTTGATACAAAAAAAAATCATCTGTATTATCATTGTCTTGGATAAATTCCATTTATAGGCTTTCAGAATACATATTTTTATATACTCAACATTTATGGGTAAATTAGTATCTCATCCAATGTCCTGGTTTGGCAAGAGAAAACTACTTCCTTTCACATGCTTTTCATGGCATCTTCCTCAGGAATGTGAAATATGTTTGTGTAAAGTCTTGCCCTTGTTTTTTTACTGTAGGCTTCCAGGCATTTTGCTCAATTAGATAATGCTAACAGAAAATAAAATAACAGAAATAATAGTCCTGCTATAAATTATGCATTATTATTATGCATATCTTCATTATTGTTCAAAATGGTGTTTTGTTGCACAAAATCAAATTCTGTGTTGCAGAAATTACCCCCTCAGAACAAATACAGCCATTTAGGAAATCTATCAGACTGAATGTGTGAAATGTATCTGGAAAGGATAAGTTTGGATCTAATAATAGGGTACCTCCTTCTAGAAACAATTTTTTATGCATTTGCTGTCAGAAGAATCCCCTTATTGAAGCAGAGTCGCAGGTGGAAGCTTCTCAAAGGCTCTGAGGAGCATTGGCAGTGAAGGATTAAGCAGAGATGAGCCAAAGTGGCACAAAAAGCTGGGTTATTTGTTGTGCAGGTAACAGCTGCTGTTATGAGGCTGTTCAAAGGTGAGCCCTTTGTTGTGTAAGTGTCTCATCAAGAGTGCAGGTGAGAGGGAAGTTGTCTTACTGCCTTAGAAAATAACACAGGTTGTAAAAATGCTCAAGGGAATGGGAATTCATTTGAGCTCCAGGGCACTGCCCATTCCTGAAGGTGCAGGCAGCTCTTTAGGGTACTGGGTGAGGCAGAAGGATCACTTTGGTTGTTTCCTACCTTTTCTGGAAAGCAAGAAGATACAATAGAAGGAACAAAACTTTGCTATCAAAATGATAACATTTCTGAAAATTCATCTAGAAAGTTTCTTATGGATCCTATACCATTTGGCAGATTCCATTCTCATTCTTGTTTCCTCCAGGAGCTGCATGAAGCTGCACTAATATGAATCAGTATTTTCAGGGATCAGCTGGGATATGGTGTTCTGGGCCTTCTATTCTTCTTGGTTAAACCAATTACACAACACAATAGCCTTCAGTCAAACCTTAATTAGGTTCTCCGTTTTCAAAAATCACTTCAGAATACCCCAGTATTTTATATATATATTTTCTTTTTGTCTAGTGCCTGTTCAAGCACTAGTGGCTGGATTTGTCACACAAGTTGCTGCTTTGCTAGACATGTTTATTAAATCAGAACCAATGTCCTTGGATTGATGTGTTTACACAGGCTGATAGGCGGACAGTTTGAATTTGTAGAATCTGTAAGTAAACCAATTATGTGCAGCCTTTTTAATAGAAAGTGCTGAAATATATGCTTCTGATCCAGAAATGGTATGCATTTTAATGTAAATTTGGAACTTACTTGCAGCCCCATATTCCCATATTGCATTTTGTGAGGTATAAATTAATCCAAGATTGCTAAAATTATCTTTTCATTTTTATGAGAAATCCCTTTCTGAATTCTTTTGCTACAGAATCAACTGGGTTTTTTAAACCTGATGTTTCCCCCACCTTCCTTTTCCACTCTGACAGACCTTTTTTTCTTTTCTACTGGTACTTGAACATGTTACTTAAGTGAATTAAATCACTAATTGAAAAGTAGTGAAAAATCAACCAAGAAAAATCTGATTTCTGGATCTAGATTTCGGTATGCCCCAGAATTAACATTTTATGTAAATTTTGAGAACACCAAGATGAATAGAACATGGGAGGGAAGAAAGAAGATTATCCCACTTAAAAGTTTGAGGATGCATTTCTCAATCTGCTGAGGAAAAAACATTTTAAAGAAATGCTATTATCAAGTCCCTCTTTGTTATGATTAATTAAATAGCTGTACTTTTTATTTTCCAATTACAGTATAATCATTCTTACGACCCTTCCCTGAACTCTCTAGTTTATCTAGATGCTTCTTGAGTGACATGTAGAGGCATCAAACAGGACACATTGTTCTGCTCTTCCAGCCTGCCTGTGACACCTTCACTGCCCTGGTTCTGTTGTTTTCCCACTGGCACTGCATTTGTGCCCTGCTGTGCTGTTGCAGCAGGGCTCACCCTGAGCTGGGTATCTGGCAGATTCCCTGCACCTTTGCTTTCCACTGTTTTCTCTCACAGGTTCTTCTGCTGGAGCATCAACACCTGCACTTTATTCTTTGATGTATGACTTCCTATATTTGCTAGCGTGCAGTTTACCAAGAAATCAGTGTGCTCAGTACCAGTGAGCTGTCCCCTCTGGGAGTTCCCACTGCCCCAGTCTTTGTTATCTGCCACTGGCACCAGTGATTTTCTTTGGTTTTGGTAATCAATGCAAATTTTATACATCACATGGCCAAAACACAGTTCCTATGGGACCAAAACAGAAACTCACTTAGTATTTCCCATTTACACTTCATTTTTGAGGCCAATCAATTAGTCATTAAATATATGTACACATTAATTTTGACTCATTCAGGTTTCTTAAAGAAAATATCTTGCAGCAGTAAGGAAATGGCATCAGATCAGCACTTTTTTTCTTCACCAGCCAAAAGGAGCCTTCTTGAATAAATATTTGTGCAAAGATCTGAGATTATATTTTTTTCAGAAATTGGCATTATTTAATTTTCATATAAGCTATATTCCAGTATGATCTTACCAGTTATGTTTTTTCACTAAGTTCCATGTTAGATGGCCAGTATGCCACCACCCTTAGAAAGTACTGGTCCAGCATATTCCCAGAATGTAAACATTTCAAGGGTTCTTAGAGTCCCTTTCCAGTTTGTCCCTTCCCCATCCTTTCCAGCTGTTTTAAAACTCTGATACAACTTATCCAAATATGCAGATTTACTCAGTTATTTTTAGTGACTACTATTTATAAAAGTTGACTACAGTTCTAGTGGAGAATGTTTCATTATCATGCTATGGTATAATTACATCATCTGATCATTTACATACAGAATAGAAATATTTAGTGAAGTTTCTCAATTGCTTTTGATAAATCAATGCAAGCGTATTGCACAAATGTTGTTAGGATTGTTTTCTTTCTTCAGAAAAACAGCTCTTTTAAATTCTGTTGCACCCCTCTGACCATTGGGTTTTATGTCATTTTGTTTCCCTTCTCATTTTTTTTAGCAGTGCTTAAATCTCTCACCTATATTTCTTGCAGCTTCTAGTATTTACAAGAGTTGTTTTTCTTATTCTTATCTGTCTTTATTTTCAAGGCAAATTGCTGCTTTTTTCCTGTCTTGTTAATATTTCTTAAATAATTCCCAATTATAATGCATATTTTTGTGTTTTTAATCCTTGGTTTGGCTTATAATAATTCAATAGTATGAGAATATATTTCAGCATTAAGTAACTTACTAAATTCGAGGTTATTACCTCAGAAAGTCCTGAAATCTCTGAGATATGAAAAGCAGGAGGCCCTGTAGAGGTTTTCCTTGACCCTAGGACAGTGGTTCACTACTGTGGAGAACACAGACTGAGCACTTCCACAGACCTTCTGTCTGATCCATTACAGCTTCTGGATGCTTTTTGCTTTTATTTTGTGTCAGTTGAACTGAATCTCCCCCGCTGCCCACAGTGGGAGGATTGTTTTATATTCCTCAATTACCATTTTTGAGTAACTGATAAATAAAATACACCAAATCAATGGATACTGATTTTTCAAAAACTTACAAATGTGATGTGTTTTTTTTTCCGATAAAGTCCAAAGGATCCAACCACAGATTTTAAGGTTCTAATCTATGTATTGTCCCCTGTTAATAGTTTCTGTTCATCTAGTTTAGTCTTTATGAGCTAAGGGAATTTGTGTAGCTGTAGGAAAAAACCACCAAAACAAAACACAAAAAACCACAGCAAAATTCAGTCAATAAAGCAGGCTTGAACTGAATAATGACTTGTGGGTGGTGGTGGTGGGAATAGAAAAGAATTCAAGCACAGCTATAGACCTCAACTTGGGAACACTATAGACCTCAAGACTGTTAGAAAGTTCCTGTTACTTGGCATACAGTATTTCTATAATTTGTTATTCAATCATAAAGTAGAAATCTTCCCTACTTGAAAATCATCTTTCACAAAGTACAGGTCTTGAAAAGATATGCATCTTGACTATTTGTTTTTAACAGAAAGCTAAATGAATTGCAAGTAATACCATCTTCCTATGTGAAGGGCTTAGAAAAGTCACATAATGATTTCAGGGACTGCTCACACTGAGAAGATTTTAACATTTTTTGACGTTTATATCTTTTACAGTAGCTCAAAACATTGTAATGTCAAGCCAAAGGGAAAAAAAGTATAATTTGTGACTTACCTGGGATCAAGAAAGATTCCTAGGCTATTTTCTTGTATGAAAGACATTTATAAATGCAGATTTTTTTCACTTCTCAGGCATGAGGATCATTAATTTTGGTCAGGTACATGGTTGGTGTACATATGCCAAAGAATAAAATAAATCTTAAGAAAAGAAAAAGTCTTGTTTTATGACATGGCAATCTTTTATAATTAGGATTCACAATGGTATAATGTTGGCATGTTCTGTTTTCAAAAGTGGCCATGGTGATAATTGTAGTATTCTGGTAAAATAGAGTTTTCTATTTTCATATTCAGTGTGTATCTATTGTTCATCACAGAGCAGTAGCTGTCAAAATGTTGGTCAGTCACTGGTGTTTATTTCTTCTTGTGAGTTTTTCTAGAGCTAAAGCTCTCTTTGTATTTTATAATCAATAGTAAAGTGGAGAATGACTGTCCAAACCCTCTTTTCAAGACCCAGAAAGGCTGTAACTTTGGCAGGTATTGTCTCACAGCTCTGAATTCTACTGTAAGGAACGTATTTTGGGCAGGGGGGAGGATTTTAATTTTGCCTAAGTAATTTTAAAATCATTTAATGTTCTTGAACTCATCCCTCTAACTTCTTGTTCTTGCATTGCAATGAATAGAATGCAGTATCTAGAGGTTAGAATATGCACATTATGTAATAATTAGATACAAATCAGAACATAGAATGTAGGCAAGATAAAGAAATTGCACCTGAAGATACAATGGGGTAAGTTGAGAGACGTGAGAGAAACTGGCAAATGTTTTAACCATATAAGTGTTTTAATGTTAATTTGAAATTCATCCTGTCTTTCTGCTGATGTATGAGAACATTGCCTGAATTTAGTCACCAACTTCAGTGAATGCTTTCTTGACAGTATAACAAATGAGAACTGGATCAAACACCTGCTTTCCATAGAAGCTGACACCCTGCCAGGTGGCTTATTAGCAAAGATAACTGTTGATGGAACAATCACATGAGGGTTGAACTTGAACTCAGGTTCAGCAGGGCATAGGTTGAAAACTTTTGGCTAAATGGAAGAAAAGACTTTAGCTTAGTATTTGATAGAACCTAACACCATGCAGTTTACAACATTGGAAATTACTAATTGTTAGCACTTGTTCAATCACCAAGACCTTTCTTGTCATGCTATCCAATAAAATGAAACAGCTGTTGAACTGCAGGGCTGCACAGGAGCCTTGGCTCTGCCTTACTAATACCTTGTAAGAGATTAGGGAATTGTGCTCTGGAAAGCAAATCCACCTTGGCTGGATGTTGGAGTCATGGCACAAGGCAGGGGTCAGGAGAAGTTAATTAAGGATCATTGTTGTTAGGAGAACTTACAAAGTTCTGCTCCTATGTGAACTCCTTATCAGCAGAGGCAGGTTATGAAAAATGACACAGCTGTACTAGTGAGGAACTCAGTGGCTGTGGTTTTCTAATTTATTAAAAAATGTTCAGGAATTTAAAAAAATCACACTTAACTCTTGTGTATTTGACAAAGTGGTCATTGGCTTATAGCTGACTTGGTATTATTTGGACAAGACTTGAATATTCAATGAACCCTTAAATTACTCCTTTCTTTACAATATACAGCTAAATCACCTCTAAATCAGTTTTGGAAATTGTTTTTTGAATTACCCAGTAGTGTAGCTGACAATCTATCTACATTGATTGAAAAATTAGTGATGACTGGCTTTCTACTGGAATCTTACTCTATCAGTCTCTGGGCTAGGGAAAAAGAAAACATGACCTGCAGAGGTAGAATGTACAGCTTCCCTAGCTGACTTCTTTTATTGAAATATGAACAATTTCTGGAGAAAATATCCTGGTTTTACCATTCAATATTACCAATATACACACAGACATACTTCCTTTCCAAAACAAATTTTTGAGTTATGAACATATGAGGATCTCTTACAAGAAAGAAAATATATTTTGTCTCTAGAATTCACAGGTGATAAATAGCATAATGGAGGAAGATTAATTTCCTTCACCAAAGGATTTGAAAACAAATATGGCAATTTTAGACCATCATAACTAGACACAGATTTACTGAAGGAAATGGAAAAGATAGTTCATACTCTTCTGGTTCCTAGATGATGATATAAAGATGGCAAAATATAAAAAATAGTCTCCTATGTGACAAAAATCGATCCATGGAAAAGACTCTGTATTGAAAATTCTTCTTATAACAGGGTAATATATACAATTAAAAAAATTAAACAGTTTTACTAATTTTGTGGATATATGTAGGCAAACAGAATCAGATGAAAAAATAAAGATTAGCAATACCCTAAATTTTCAAATAGTGTTTGAAGTATCCAGGCTCAAGATGACATGAAATTAGCACTGCCTGCCTTGAGATCTTTCTGTAAGAGGTGCTGTACAGCTAAAAAGTATCAATTATGTTTACATTTAATAATGTCAAATGATTACCATCTTTATTCTAAAGCTAAGTAGCAAGGAAAGTTATGTACCCTTGATCTCATATAATAATTTGATGTCATTATTCTGAAAAGAATAGTCTTAATTTGTTCTGTTTATGAAAATTAGATCTGGAATCCTTACATTTCTGTACCTGGTAAAGCGACGTATTAATATTTTTTGAGATATATATTTAATATGCACATGCAGCTAAAATGCAAGGGCTTTTTTTAGCATTTACATAATATTATAATGAGAGAAATTTTGTTTAAGGAAATCCTTGATAACTGAGAGTTCAAGTGCAAGAAGGTGATTTTTGCTGAGATGATACTTTTGCAAATGCATCCATTAAGGCACTGATTAATTGAAACTGATTGACTGATGCCTTTTCTCCATGTAAAAATCAATCACCTTGAAGGAACATGTAAATTCAAATGCCTACCTTAAAATGTAAAAGATCATCAACTGCAGTCAATGTAGCCTTTACATTTTCATGTAATATAGATATTTAGCAGCAAATACAATTAGTTCAGGTCACAGGACAGAACACATACATAGAAATGACTGGCACATATTAATGTATTGGTAACTCCAATTATGACTAGGTCTTTTTCTTGATGGTCTCTTTCAGTTAGAAAAATCTCATCCAGATACACTCCTTAGAACAAAGATAAAAGACAGGTAAAAATGAGGGGCTTGAATTCTTTATTCATGAGTTGCAAAACAATATAGAAAAACTTTCATAGATTTCACAACAATGCATTCTTGCATTGGACAGTTCTAAGTTTGCACAATATCCTCATTAACTTAGACCATACAATTTGGCTTTTAAGAAAGGAAGTATTTGGTGGGTTGACAAGTCACTGATTTACTTTCTTGCTGAATATGTTGTTTTTTTCCAGACTTTCTGCTTAGTAATAGCTCATTTAATTTTTAAAGTTCCACCTTACACTGAGTGCCAGCACTGTCATGGTGAAAAGGCCTTTTACTGTGCAGAAAGAAATTTCAAAAAGAGTTCATTTTTATAAATCATAGCAAAATCTGGCTGCCAAGCACTATGATTTCAATTTATGAAGTCATTCTGGCATTTGTGCTTGGGAAGAGTTTCTGGTAAATGAGCTCAGAGAAACTGATACTTTTAATTTCCAAGAGCATGGAGTTAGAACTTGTAGTTTGTTGAAGATACTCCATGCTTAGTTAAGCATGGGCACTTTCCACCTGATCCACAGCAGCTTTTACACAATCCTGGTAAGTAAAGCTAAAGAGAGAACAAAAAGATCTCTCTGCTTTACACAGTTTGAGTACACTGGGGAATTATTAAGGTTTGCTGATCCGCTGTTGAGCAGCCGCTCTAAAAAGTACAAACAAGGTTTTGTTTAAAAATACATTGGGCTGTTTCAATCTACTCCACCCCAAAACTCCTGCATAAACATTAATAACAACAACAATGTATATTTACATTTTAAAATATCAAGTTATTCCTTTCATTGAGAATATTTCTTTAAATACTTTAATGGCCTATTTTTGGATTGGTCTTAAATATGGCTTCTCAGCTCTTCCACTACTCAGGTTTCATGACATTTCAGTAGCCATCACACATTGATCTGCATAACCTTTCTTGGCAATATACTGGATTCAGTTTTAGTCACTGTACAAATATTTAACGTTAATCAATGTCATTGTACCTGGAGCAGGAGTAACCTTTTATAAAGTTGACTCAAGTCTCACTGGAGATCTTATTTCTAATAAGATTTTCATAATATTAACTTTTTTCAGGCAAAGCTTTTTTTCAGCCTTTTTTTATCAAATGTTTTGTTTGTTTTCTCATATAGCTGATGAGCAGTCCCTAATGGAATACAAAAGCCCTTGCTTGCAAATGAAGACAATTACTTGAAAGACAAAAGGTTATATTTAGATTGCAGGCTGAAGAGTAGTTTGCTTTAAGTATTGGTTTGGGAGCTCAAATGAGTCTATCAGCAACACTGCCCTTTATTTGAGTTAATTTAACCAGCAGAGCTGAGTCCACTTCAGCTCAGTCCCTACAGGGAGAACTTTCCTGAGACACTCGGGTACTCTGGTGTGTTCAGGACACAGGAGAGATTTATCACAGAGACGTCAGAACTGGCAGTGGAATAAAAGTGATGACTTCTTAACGATTCTAAAACACACAATGTTCAATCCACTGCTTGAAGTCAAAGGTAAAACTGGTTCTAAACTTAAGATTCTTATCTTGTTCCTAATTAAGAAGCCTGTGAATTATCTATTTGAAAATGAACCCTTCTGAAATACTTATGAATAAATACAATGGGGAGGGTAATTTAAAATAATGTTTTAAATAGATAATATATTACTGCTGTCTTTTCCACAATTTTGCTCTTTTAATAATGCTTTGAGAAAATATTTTCAGCTTTTTCTATTGAGAAAAATACTGATGCACAAAGACTAAATGTGATGCACCTAATAAACCATCTCAATAAGATGCCACATGTTTTGTTTTCTCATATTTTACCTTTGTTTATAACAACAGAATAAACTGTTGGAATGGTTTGTAACTTCATGTCTTCTGAAGATGAAATACTGGTTTATTACACAATTCAAGAGTATGGAAATGTGATGCCTGGTAATATTTACATCATTAATGACAGAACAGAACTGATGACAAGGTAGATGGTTAATTAATTAAGAACAGATGTCAAATGAATTTCATTGTAGGCTTCAAGGTTTTTGCCTGTGTTCTATTCTGCCCTCAGAAGGCCTGTAAAACATTGTATCTATAATCCAACTCTGTAAATAACAGTAAAAAATACTGTCTAATTTGATTCCAATGTAGAGTTAAGCCACTTGATGCTATGGATGAACAGAAGTGTACGGTCTACTGTGTTTAGCCAGAGTACAAAGAGAATCATTTGACAGACACCCTTGAGTACAACTCTTTTGGCTCAGAAAAAAAATAACAAACAAGGCTTCTTTCAAATAATTTTCCTTTGGATGTTCTGTATCTATTACTCTCACCATATTATTTTGCTTATTTTTTATTAGTATTAATTTACTATTGTAAATATTTTCTAAGTATGAATGTTCTGTAATCAAGCCAGTCTTCCATTAATAGAAGGGCAAAAAACCCAAATGAATGAGATCAATAATTTAATTACTGTTGCCATTTTATCTGCTGGGATACTGAACTACAGTAGACTTCTTCTGGCATTTTTTAAATCTATTATATTGACAGTCAAAATGAAGAAAGCAATAAATCTGCATTTTTAAGTAGGATAGTAGAGTTGAGCTATTTTGATGATCCCTGAAGAATCACTCTTGTTGACTTAGTAATTCTTCTTTTAACTTTTCTTTTGGAAGCTTAATAAATACAGCCAGAGATAGATTTTTTTTCTCTTACACAGTAGATAATTATCAGACAGTACATGCAAGTTTAATATAAACAGGAAAGCAGACACAGAACTGTCATCAAGAGGATAGAAGAAGGAAGAGATACACTATGATACAAATAGTTGATACAATCAAGGTACATACAAAAAATTGACATATATTTAATTGGCATTTTTGATATAGAAAAAAACCAAGTTCATGATCAGAAAGTGTCAGGTGAACTCTACTATCATAAATTGCTGGTTTAGGAGCTTATGGGGTTACACTTGGGATTTCTGCTTCTCAGTGGGAGGCAAGGCTTGTTTGTGCCACGCTGGACAGGAGCAAGCTGACAGATGGTTCATAAATGGCAATTTCTAGAGGGTAGAGATTAGAGGATTAGGGCCTGAGCAACCTGCTGGAGGAGGGAAGAATCTGGAAGGGCACCAAGATGCACACCAACGTGAGTATCAGCTGCAGTCACAGCAGCTTTATAAACAGTTGCTTTAATTACAAATCATTTTGGGATACACATTTGACGTCCTTTCTAATTTCTCGCCATGAAGTACAAGACACATTGTGGCAAAGGTTAAGCTAAAGACACTGAGAGCATAAAAAGTACTGTTATTAGCATGGAAACAAAGCAGAATGAAGAAACAGAAGCAGACAGCATAGAGCTTTACTTCTAGACAAAAAAATCCCATACAGGCATGGAAGCATGTACTGAGATCTGCCTAAGGGAATAAAGATGAAAAAAAAAAAAGAGGACAAAGCTGTTGGTACTGTCTTACTTGGAGAAAAAAAAGTGACACCACCTCCAGGAGCACTGCCTGAAGCACTGGCACACTCATACATGTCTGATGAATACTAAAGCCCAGAAAGATCGAGCCTGTAAAGAAGTAAAAGCCAGACATACAAGAAGAAATAGATCCATTAGAAAATACACTCAAACAAGCTAAGGAAATTCAGAAGGCAAACCAGAGACAGACCTAAGAAGGTGATGCACTGTATTACACAGAATATAAATCACAGGGAATAATGGCCATTCTTTTGGAATACTTCAAAGAGCTTGTGCAACTGAGTTTGCCTTAACTCAGTGCTGCCTCTGCCCTGGGACAGAAAGGCAGCAACAGGACCTGAACACCTACAAAGACTCCCTGCAGAGTGGCTGTAGCTGATCCAAACACTGCTCACACACTGCAGATGACACCAGGGGACAGAAAAACCGAGAGTCTGCAGCTACACTTCTGCATCAGGAGCCAGCTGAACCTTTCTGGTGATTGCAAACCCAACTACATGGAACCATGAGAAATACAAGTGATCTTTCATGTAATGAAAATTTGCTATGGTTCTTAATCTGTGTTTATATAATCACAGTGCCACATAATGTTTTTTTCCGCTTTTTCAATTTATTTTCTTAAGCAGCAAATCATACACTGTGACCTTTAAAGAATGCTATGAAATCTAGCATTCCAGAGAATGAAAAAATTACAGTCACCTCTGATGCAAATTTCAGGAGGTCCAGGAGTTTGTAAGCAAACAGGATGATTTAAAATTTTATTCACAGAAAAGATGATCATTACTTTTCTTGTCAGGAATGTTTCTTGGTAAACAAATAATCACCTTTTGGCCATATTTCACATAACTTTTCATGTGGTACAAACATCAGGACTTATGTCTGGTTCAAAGATGCATCATCACAATATAGGTGCTGGCATTATTTCTGTGTGAAAAGGTGCATGTTACCAAAGGATGAATATTTGTTGTAATTGCAAAGAGCAAGGAAGTAAGCTTAACTGAAAGGAGTTCAGTCATAGCCTCAGACCCGTCATATGTTTTCTGGCCAGCTCCACATGGGAGCAGAAAGGTAAATGAGGTGCCCTCTGAATTGAGGCACAGGAAATCAACTCATTAGTTTACCAAACTGCATGAATACATGCTTGAAAAGATCCTTTATATTATCCTTGCCTATCCTTTAGGATTACCGACGCATCTGAGAATGATCATGAGACTGAAGTGGACGCATTTGAAGGGTCAAGAAAAAAGCTTAAGCTTGGCCCTAAATTCATTTAGCTTTCTGAAAGAAGATAAAACATTGCATCTTACAAGCAGGCACCAAGAGACACTGGCAGCTACAGTACTTCTCAGTAGGCTCACAATAGGCTCACACAGGAGACAGGTTCAGGCACAACAGGAGCCGGTGGCTATGGTATTCCAAAGAGAGTATGTACCATTTAATAACAGGTGATTATTTTTGTCAAGGAAACCAGTGATGCTTTAAAACAGCAAATGTGATGCTATTGAAATTCCAGCATCAATACATGGAAATATGCTCCTGTCTGAAAAAGTCATTACTGGTGACAAGTAATTGGAGCAGGAAATAGCTTCCATGGTTCAGGGCAGATTCTGCATCTTCACTAATGGCAGAGGTCTGAGGGATGCATGCACCTGTATGTCTAGATGCAGGCAAAGCTACAGCAAGGCTTCATGGGAAAAAAAAAAATAAAAGACTCTACCTTTAGCTCCCACTCCCTCCCTTGCCCCTCCACTCTCCAAGGCAGCACTGTGCCCACCAAGACCAGATGACACCCTCGGCTCACAGCTCGCTATGCCCTGCCCTCTTAGTGACCCCAGCGGAGCCCAGGATTTCCCGGAATTTTTGGACGGCGGCTGAGAGAAACGGCTGCTGTTACACTGAGCCAACCAAGGCACAGCGAAATGTGCGGCCGGTGTTTTCTTGCACCAGCCCAGGACGGAGCCCAGTGAACCCGTGTGCCCAAGGCAACGGCCAGATCCGCTGCCATTATCGCCTGCGCTCCGCCAAACCGGACTGGAGCGGGCTCTCCAGAGCCGGGCAGTCCGAGAGAGCTCTGTGCGCGACCAAGCGCGCTCGGAGCCGGGGCAGCTCCTGCAGGCGCCGGGCCGGGGCAGCGCGCAGGGAACAGCCCCGGGCCAGCGGCGCTCCCGCCCCGCGGAACTTGCGCAGAGGCCGCCGCCCCCCTTCNAGGGAGCGCGCCCGTAGGCTGCCCGCGGAGCTGTCCGGAGGCGCTGGCGGCAGCAGGAGGGGCCCTGTCGGTACGACGGGCAGCAATACTGAGCCGCGGTCCCCAACGCTGCCTGCCCGGCGGGAGGAGCCGGCCCCGGCCCCGCCCGGCGGGGCGGAACCGCGGAGCTCTGTGTACCGGGAGCTCTGTGCGGTTTTACGGGCGCTCGTGCCTCGTGCGAGCTGCCGAGAGTTACAAATCCCCAGACTTTTTCTCCTCTTGCGGGTCTCTGAAAGTCACTTTCTCCTTGGCCACGCGCTGTCCCATGGAGCGGGTGTGTGGTGCCGGGCTGGCCGGGTTCGGGGGCCCAGGGCGGGGAAGCGGCCCGGCCCCGGCCCGGTGCCTCATGCCGCAGCTGCGAGGCGCTTGCAAGGGGCAGGTGACAGTGGGTTTGTCAGGTGGGAGTAATTTCATGTTTTAGCAATTAGCTTAATGCACTGTGCCCACGCAACATCTGGAGTGTTGTTTGCTTTTGAATTCTGCGTTATTAACAAGTCGTTATGCTTGAAATTAATTACAGCTAGGACCAAACAACCCCCGCACCCCGAACAATAGAAATATTCTTACAGTCTCTGGATGACTAACTAAACTGCAGGTTGTTTTCAGCTTTAAGTACAACGCAATTTCTGCTCTTGTGTGTTTTGTGTAAGACCACAAGCATCATCCCAGAGCTCCTCAGAGTTAACAGAGTGATTTAGGAGTCAGCAGATTTGGATTGCTGCCCTGTGACAGACTTAGTCCCTTACCTTTGCGAAGTCTTAGCCCCTTTTTGTGTCCTGATTTGTGCTATCTGTTAAGGAGAAAGGGCCCTCTCATCTCCAAAGGAAAGAGGGGACTATGGAGAACACAGATTATACATAAGGTTGCTGTCATAGATCCTGATTCTAGAAGATGAATGTAACCACCTTTGATTTAAAGTGGATTAAAATTTTAAAACTGCAGATTCTCAAAAAACTTTTTTAGAACTGCAGATTCTCTCCTGCTTTTGAAAATTGAATTTAATTGAATTCAAGCCTCTTTTTTTCATTAAGGATGAACCTGTAGGTCAATAAATTGTATTTTGTTCTTGGAGTAGAGGTGTGTGTGCCTTTGGTTTTAACTAAGATGTAAGTAATTAATAGTTCCTCTTTGTTCTGTACCAAGTTTAAGGGAAAGATTTGGAGCAGTTAATTCACATGAAACATGCAAATGTTGAGGAAAATACCTCTCTTCTAGCTTTTTAAAGGTTTGTTCAGTATTAATATGTGGTAAACATATGCATTGAACACTACTGTGGAAATAACAAAACTATGAGAGGTCATTTCTTTTGTATTGCTGAAAAATCTAAAATTGTTTTCATCTTTCAGGATCAAGCAGAGCAGTTTTTTAGAAGTGGACATACAAATAACTGGGCAGTTTTGGTAAGCATGGTCCAGGTTGTTTTCCTCCAATAAAGTTGACAGTTTTTCATCAGGAGCTATAATTGCAAGAGTCATGCAAGAGTTGTGCTCTGAAAGAAATGCAAAGATAAACATATAGAAATGAATACATTTGAAATTGTGCCTGCAAATTTATTACACTATAATGAAATTATCTTTTCAATATGACAGATTTTCAAGCACTCAGTGTGTCTAGCTACATGGCAGGATTCATAAAGCAAAAGTTCTGAAAGCATTAAAGTAGTCAAATTAGCATACTGCACATTGAAAAAAAGGTGTAGTTCTGATACCAGGGAAGTCTGGTCTCTTTGACCAGAAAAGTAGAATTTATATCTCAGTTTTGTTCTTATTCAATCTGTTAACTTGTGATAACAAGCTGGGAATAGAATCAATTCAGACAACATAGTGTTTAGATCAACTGTTCTTACCCTAATAATTTTTTTTCTTTGCTATGTAACTTCTATTAGCTTTGAATCATGCTGCACAATTGGTTCTTAATCACAATTCAGGTCTTAATGACTAATTTGTTTCAGAACACTATTGTAATTACTCAGTAGCAGCTGTTTGTTTTCCAGATACTAAAACTTAGCAATATAAAAGGAAAGTTAGCAGTAACTAATTGAAGGAATAATTTCTATATTCTACAATGTACAAACTTGAAACTATTAAAACATAACATACTATTTTAATACTATTAACAAATAGATGCTTTTATTAGTACCCATGAAAACTCACAATGAACGTGGAAAATTAGGTCCAAGGACCTGTACTTTCTGTGCTGAACAGATTTTCTGCTGGTTTTATTTTCTCAGTGGCTCCTCATTAAGTTTTGTAACAACTGCTACTAATTTTTTAAGCAGTAAAACAGAGGGGTTTAGTGCTGCCAGGCACTTCAAACCTGGGATCGTACTGCAATCCCACCTCATCAGTAGCTTGAATTAATGTGCTGCAGCGTGGATAACTATATTTAAAGCTTAGACACACTTTCCACTGTGTTGAAAGGGAGGTACTGGAAGCAGGGGGCAGATGATGGTACCTTGCAATGTCTCAGTTAATTAGACACAGTTTGTTTTCAGAGCTTTAAATCTTGCTGAAAGGCAAATGTCCTCATGGACTCATTCCTGTGGGCTTTTTTTTTAATTCCTAACTGGCAGGGTGATAGACACACAAGGGGATCTTTTCAGGCTGAATTTTATTATTACTTAAGCTACAAGTCAGTTCCTTTTATGAAAAGAGTAGAGAAGGAGATGCTGTGTAGTGTAACTTACAGCTTGACATATAGAGCTGGAAAACTAAAAAACTATCTAAATGCTTTTCCCTGTACCTCTGTTTTTGTGGTTTTGAAATCACCTCTTTTAGAAATTTTTGAAATGTCTGAATCAGAACCTGATTTGGGGAGTGTGTAAGTAAAGGGAATGGCTGAGCTCTTACTCCTTGCCTGCTAGAACAGTAGAAATTGAACTCTGAGAGTTTGTATTCAGATTAATTAGTAATTGTATTGGTTAGAGCTCACTTTGCTGTTACTTTGACTCCAGAGATGCAAATGTCCTTAGTGCATTTTCACCTGTGTGTGGCTTCTGCATGAATTAATTCACTTGTGCCTTTGTGGAAGAATGCTCTTGGAATGGGTTTGCTATTGGAATGAGAACTCTTCCTGTGATCTCTTTTCATTTGATAAGGAGAAAGCAAATGAAAAAATTTAGCTTGTCCACTTACTGTTGCTGAATTATTCCCTCTACTTACTGTAGCTGAATTATTCCCTAAAGTGCCACTTTCTATATTTAGTCAGGGTTTATGACAATTTTATCTTGAGTCAGTATGCTAGGGGCTTTTTTGCTTCGGCACAACTAAGATTTACCTAACGAATATAATGAGTTTCTTAGTGTTACTGTTTTCTGAGTTGTTACTATTTCTTTTAATATTCCTTTAATGATGTTCTTCTGATGCAATGTGTCAGGCCAGTTTGTATCTTTTCACTATTTAATAATGCTTTCTTTTTTTTTAATTTCAAGGTGTGTACGTCTCGATTCTGGTTTAATTATCGTCATGTGGCAAATACTCTCTCAGTGTACAGGAGTGTCAAGAGACTGGGCATTCCTGATAGGTGAGGGAATCTTGGTGAATCCAAGTTTTGCAAATGTGCTACTAAAGTTCTCATGCTATCTGAAGCAATATGGAAATACATTTTTCTTCCCAGTTTAACTGGATAAAAGTAAAAAGGGAGAATGCAAGCATATCAGTGTGGTGAAAAGTGCAGCAATGTTGTTCCAAAGGAAAAGCAACAAGTTGCATAATAAAATTTTCATTTGGAACAGGCCAATTGTATATAGACATTAAAATGTACCACTTAGCAAACTGGTGAAAGTGAAAATTGCTAAATGCATTCAGCAATAACAGTAGCTTGCTGTACTTCAATTTCTCTTTAGTGTGGAGATGTTGGTAACTGTGACTGTGATGTAAGGCTTCCACATCTGTAACTACACTGAGTCTTTAAAAGCTCTGAACTGTGGGAGCAACTGCTGTATAATGAGTTGCCTCGAAAAAATCCATTTTACATTATATTTTTTGAGAAACCAGTTTTGTTGTCTGTACAAGTTGTGTTTCTCTAGTGATAGCACGAGAGTTAGAACAGTATCTTTTCTTTGACAACAGGAGTAGGAAGGTTCTGAAGTATCTTTTCTTTGTGTTCCTCCTGGAAGTTCTAGGCATGTTGGCATAGTTCTATCCAGCTGTTAGAGAATGTCATTTACTTCTATCAAAGTGTGGAAGTGAATTTAAGGCACCAGCATCTATTGTGTAATAAGCTATATGTACCCTGGGTTCCTATAGAATTCCTTGTTCTCCTGGTTTTTAATGGTAGTTTAGAGGACTGGTAGTTTCTCCAGCATGTCATCCTAAAGAAGTGTGGTCTGCTTCATCACTGCAAAATGCATATCCTGATGGATTGAATTAGTATGGCATTTTTTTGTCCAAGTCCAAAACTGCACAATTGGAGTCCCCAGTTAACTCACACTCAACTATGAATGCACTGGCAGTATCATCCTATTCCCAGTGTTTATTATATTAAAAAAATTTTAAAAAGGAAAGGAATGGCTTTCTTGTTTTTGAAAGAGTGAGTTTTCAGAACTGAGTTTTTAGATGCATTTTGGGGTTATAAATCCAAGGGAACACACTGCGGAAGTGCTGTGGGCTGAAAGGTGCAGAAATACACCTTTTGTTCTTGCACATGTTACTCAGAAGCAGCTCTCTTCTCTCCTGTGCAGCCTTTGAAGCACAGGTGACCTCAGCACTGCCTCAGAAATTCTGTGACTTGTCCTGCCCTTACCTGAGAACCTTTATCTTCTTTGCATCTGTCTTCACCATTAAAGTCAAAATAGGTGTGAGTTTTAGAAATACTTTAAGAACTCTGGCATGACTGAGATTTCTGTGTTCAGTAGCAAGATTGGTTTCTTATCCATATCCAAAGATTTGGAATCAACCTCAAAAAGCCAACAACAGTCGAGAATATTCTCCAAGACACTGGAGAAGACCCAGAGGGAGAGAGAGCCTGTTTATTTAGCATTTACAGCAGTTTTTTTGTGGATTTGAGTGTGTAGAAATCTGAAATGTCTTTTTTCTTTTTTTCCATAGTCACATTGTCTTGATGCTGGCAGATGATATGGCATGTAATCCCAGAAATCCCAAACCTGCTACTGTGTTTAGTCATAAAAACATGGAGCTAAATGTCTATGGAGATGATGTAGAAGTGGATTACAGAAGCTATGAGGTAACTGTGGTTCAATTAAAACACTGAGTCTTAATTTTTTAGTGTTAGTTTAAAGATTTATGAAGCATCTGTGAAGTCTGAGGAAGTCCTTCTGTTCATGTTACTGGTTTTGGGCTGGGCTTTCATTATCAGCTGATGAGTCTGAAACACATACCCTTCCCCTTCTTCATATTTTGAGTTTGTATTTGAAGTACATTTTTAGCGTATCTATTTATATGTAATAATGGAATAGAATAACATTATTGAAATTTCTTTGGAAATGACTGTTCAGTATCTCATCTTGCCAACACAAAAATTACTGTGAAAATTTTGGTATGCAAGTGAATTGTTTATTAGGTAGATGTACTTCAATTCCTAACCTTAAGCATATGCTCCTTAAATAAAACAAAAACCATAACTTAATCATTACTGCCAAGCAATTACTGTATAAAAGTTTGTCCTTTGTCATTCTGTCACCTTTCTTTTCATGTAATATTCCTTCATACTAGGCAATGTCTTTACCAGCTTAGACAAAATTACATATCAGTTTCTTGGTTTAGTAGTGCTGTAGAATTATTGGCAAAGGTTTATTGGATTGTATTTAAGTATATAGTAAATATTTTATTTCTCTGCAACTTTGTACAAAAAAGTGAAGACACAGAGATGGAATAGAGCTAGATTATTTTTATCATGTTTTTTCCTGAGTATGGATTTGTTTCTGGCATTTGAACTGGACACGTGTACTTAAAGAGGAAGTGGTGTTTTATAGGATGTCTGGCATTCACCACTCAGATCAATCTTATCTGGTCACTCAGACTTATGTAATGGAATTGATTATTGTTTTTTCTTCCCTCAGTTGCAGAGGGAATTTAAACTTTAGTTTTTCCATGGTAACACACACTAATGTTGTAGCATTTTGTGAGTGCAGGAGCAGCTCTGGCACAAAGAAGCTATATGCTGACAGGTTTTTAGATAAATGTAAATGTATTTAAAAATTATAATGGTGGTAGATTTATTGGATATAATTACTCAACAAGCTGATGTTAGTGGAGTAAAGTAAAAGGTACCACGTGGTTCTTAACCTGAAGTAAAACCTTACACAGAAAGTGTTTATACAATTTATACTAATATAGTATTTAACCATATTAGGTCTGGTTAGATACACTGCATATTTTAGTGTTCCATTGTTCAATATCTGTAACCCAGCCTATAGCTGATCAATATTTTTGTCTTTAGAAAATTACTTCATGCTTCTATTCATAGGTTACTGTTGAAAATTTCTTGCGTGTTTTAACGGGAAGAATCCCACCAAGCACGCCACGGTCCAAACGTCTTCTTTCTGATGACAGAAGCAATATTCTAATATATATGACAGGTAATTGCAGGTTTCTCTGTACAATTTATTGATGCTTGCTCAGTTAGATGGGTTTGTTGAAAGCATCAGTAGTCCAAATGCACAAAAGAATCGGCCAAATAATTTTATTTCCAGTTTTAGCATGTTGCTCTAAGAAAAAATGCTTGTAAAGCAGTGCTAAGCCAGTATGGTTTCCAGTTGAAATGGTGTATGTGTATTGTTTTTACTGTACCAATATTTTATTTTGTTGGACTGTCTCTGGAGAAAGAGAATTGTGTTTACCTTGTTTTAGAAGAATGATTAGCTAGGCTATGTATCTGCCTTTAACCTACATCCTTGCCTAACTTCTGGTTTTTCTGTCAGGCCATGGTGGAAATGGTTTCCTAAAATTTCAAGATTCTGAAGAAATCACAAATGTAGAACTTGCTGATGCCTTTGAACAAATGTGGCAGAAAAGGAGGTAAGAAATAAGCATTATTTAGACATTGACTATCTTGAACATAGTCTTAAGTGTGTCTTACTGGGAGGCCTTGCTTAACTACAGCAGTGATACTGTTGGTTGTCCATTAAATTGTGTGAGTTTGCATTCAGAAAGCAGAGTTTTAGCTTTTGCTTTCAGCTTGCAGCACTTTGAGCTGCTCAAATGTATTGGGCAAATTCACATCCTAAAACTGATCAGGGAGAGCTCCTGTTCCTTAGGTACTGAGCAGCTGCCCTGGTAACTACAAAGCCAAGTATGTATATGGTGTTTAAGCAGAAGTGGGTAAAGAGGCTGTTTTCTTTCTTTCAGATACAATGAATTGTTGTTTATTATTGATACTTGTCAAGGAGCATCCATGTATGAACGATTTTATTCACCCAATATAATGGCCTTGGCTAGCAGCCAAATAGGAGAAGATTCTTTATCAGTAAGTAGATTTATGTGATCCTGAAGAAACTTTTCAGAATGCCCAAGTTAAAAGCACAGCTCCTGCTGATTTTTAACTAAATTTTCCTTATTCTAGTTTCTGAATTCATAAGGTATTTTATGGGGATTTGACAAAACTTGTAAGTGTACTGTTCTGGCTTGTTTTTGTGTGCTGTCCCAAAGAACCAGGCTAATGATGGATTTTAGTGCTTGCTGGCCAGTTCTTGTATTTCCTAGGACAGCAAGAAATCTAATGGGAAGACTTCTGAGAGATGTGTGTGAGGAATATTCAATCTAGGACTTACTATGCTTGATATAAACCAAAACAAAATGCTAACCTTTACCTGCTGTAATTATATCCCAGCTAAATTACAGAAGAGCAATAGGAGAGACCCCAGCCAGACCAAAAGCAGTTGGTCAGGATTACCTGAACCCATGCACTGCTGTAAGATACACTGGCTGTCCCAGCACTGTTTTCAAAGTCCACAGGTCCATGCTGGACAATTAAAAAGTGGTTCCCTGCTTTTTGGGAAACACTGATATTACCAGGATACAATTTCTAGATAAAATGCATTGTTCAGCTTATCAGCAGTAGCTTTCTTCAGTAGTCGTTTTGTTTGCATAATTTGCCTAAGAACAAAAAAAATTAACTTTTGCAAAATGCTTTACATTCTGTTCCCTCTCCTGAATGCTGAGTTCTCTCCTGCAGATGCCTAATAATGCTTTGTGTTGTTTTTAAAGCACCAACCTGACCTGGGGATTGGTGTTCATCTCATGGACAGATACACGTTCTATGTGTTAGAGTTCTTGGAAGAAATTCATCCAGCCAGTCAGACAAATATGAATGACCTAGTAAGTAGAATACTCGACATTCATGAATATGCTAATGACTTTAATAGCTCCAAAACGAATCTATTTTGTCTGTAGGGTTCTTCAAATGCTTTTTATGCTCCTGCTGTTTCTCTCGGAAGCAGCTTTGGATGAGGGTTTTTTTGCTGTTGTTAAATGTAGTTGTGTAACACTTCAAGGATTGTCCTCATTTGAAAGTGCTTTGCTGGCTCCAGAAAAAAAAGCTGACAAGATTAGCCAAATTTTGTATTTTTTGCTGGAAAAATAATAAAGTATTCATTAAATATTCATATCAATAGAATGATGCATTTGCATATGAAATATTTTAGCAGGAAGCTTCTAAAACGAGGATAGCAGACACTGCAGATATGGAAAAGCAGGCATTGATGTTGTTTTGCAAAGGTGATTAAGCAGTTAAAATTCTAACAGTGCACTCACAAATGCCTGCAGAGACTAATTTATCTGTATATCTGCTTAGATTCCAGAGCAAGATATGTACAAGTCCATCAGTGTTTGGACTTAATTATAGCTGAGGCAAACATTATTGTAGATTTCAGGTATGAAGCAGAAGGAGAAGAAGCAGCCAACCAGGTAAGGTATGATAAAATATATGAAAATGCCTCTGTAGCAGTGAAATGTATACACTGGTGAGATGACATAAAATGTAAGCATATTTTATTTGCTCTATAAACCCTTTATACCTGTTGCAGTGCCAGTTTCTTTGTAGCCATGAGTTATACTTTGGTGCCTTGTCGCTGTAAATCCTGCTGTGCCACATCAGTAATCTAGGAGCCACCACTTTCATTTCTGTAAAAGGAGCAGCTGCTCAAAAGTTTTATGCCACCCTCTGTCTACAGAGGATGGTGTTAGCCTGACTGCTACATGTGTGCAAGAATTCTCTCTAAACAACCTACACTTGGCAGATTTTATGTTGATACAGAATTGACTCAGTGGCTAAGACTCAAGGTTCTTTTACTTTTGTGGGAATGAAATTCTGTCCTGTAATTTATTACCTTCTAATTATGGGATACAGGTAACTTTAAAATAAATCTTGATAAAGAAAACTATGCAAATTTTTTATTGATTATTTATCTTGGTCGAGTCTGTTCATTCAAATGTCACTGTAAACCAGAAAATTGTGTTAATAATAAGAGGTTGTAAAAAGGAAAAGTCCTTTCTACTATGTAAGACACTCTCTTGGAAGTGGTATAGGTGGTCTGGGCAGCAGGATTTTAATCTGATTATTTTGTAAAGTGTAGAAGTCTCTTAGCTGGCCAAGTAGTTTACTTTTTGAGCTCTTTGGAGAAGATACCTAACTGTGTTTTTGCTTATATGCCAAATATTCAGGAAGAGCTGAGGGAAGTTACCCATACTGATAAATTCCTTACATTATGTAAGTCATCTTACATGGAAGAGAAGGGACACAAATATATTGTGATTTGTGATATTTTGTTCAAGGCTGGATTGGATGGGACTTTGAGGCCTGGTCTAATGGGAGGTGTCCCTGCCCTTGGCAGGAAGTTGGAGCTAGATGATCTTTAAGGTCTCTTCCAGACCACTGTGTGATCAGGTCCTGAGTCATAATCTGCACGCATTTCAGCAAATGTGACCACTTGACTTTGAGCTGGTGCTTTTCAAGGCTTCATCTAAGACTTCCAAAATGACATATGGCTAGTCTGTAGTGAGGATATAAACCTGGGTTTTTTTGCCAACAGTTGCAGGAGGTACTCTGGCACTGGAGGTACTCTATCCAACTCTGATTTTTTAAATTTAAATTAATGCTTTCCAATATCAGGGTAACTTACATTGCTCGCTACCCAGCTTTAAAATTAAATGATCTTTGGTTGTTTGATCATCTGATATATCAAATATCTTCTCTTTCTGATGTACTGTGTGTTTGTTACATCACTTCTATCCCATTACCTCTACTTTTCTCTAACCGCTCTTGAAACAGCTTCTCTTCACATCCACCTAAGATTTGATACTGCATTCCTGCAAAGTATGATGCATCATTTTTCATAATCCACTCCACCTACTCCCCACCTGCTCCATCTGTGTTGCTAAGGGATAGCATAAAGTTGTTCAAATGACTGACTTTAGGTTTGATCACAATTCCCTGAAAATAAAGACTACATTGAAATGTTATACATTGGAACTTTAAAAATAAGATTCAAATAAATTTCTAAATTTATGTCATTTGTCATAAAACAGCTAAATTGTTGTTAGAAAAGTTAAGATAACAAAGTTGGGGGATTTGTTTACCTCTGAAAAAAAAATTTAAAAATTAGGAAAAATTAATAGAGGAGAAAATACGCTTCACTTATCAAGTGTTTGCCTTTTCCTTTTTTTGTCAGGAGACCTTGGTTATTAGTGTTAGGTCTGCTGTGCTATAATTGGTTTGCAGTCCTTTCTCACAGTGGTAGTGGATGGGTAGGTTTTTAACACTCAAGTCTTCTTCTCACTGCCACTTCATATTATTGTTCAAATTCCTATCAATTTGTTGTAGTAAACTATTGTGGGACAGGTTAGAATTGTGCAGTATCAATTTCTTACTTTCAGTGCTGATGAAGTTTTTTTTGACATTTATACTCAAGACCTTGGTGAAAGACTTACTTGTGTAACTGCAGCATAAATTTGTGCTTCAATAGTGGGATTAAAACAAATGCTTACTTTTTACAGTTTAGTTCAGAGATTTAGTTTTTATGTTTGTGCCCTTAATTGGAGCAAAGCTGGAGAAAATTGATAGCATTTTGGTGAAAATGAAAACTGTAGAGTATTTGTGCATTATTTGTATGGGCTTTTGTATGGGAAGCATGATGCTGATGAATCTAGTTCATTTTCACCACAGGGAGGATAACAAGAGTTTGATTTGTCCCTTTCTTTTTTTAGCAGCTGTGTAGCCAACAAGAGAGTTGAAAATCATTAAAATAAGAGCTGAGTGTATATGTGTGCTTGTCTTCAGGTAAAGGTGAAAGTGAGCTGAGGTCTCCCTGGCCAAGCAGCCTAATGGCATGTGCTTACAGGCTTAGGGTAAAGAAGGATAAAAGAGAAACTAGAATAGAGTAGAAGGGAGGAATGGGGGGATAGAATCTCTCCTCTATGAAGAAAAGCCAGATAGATTGTTTCCTCTCTAGGAAACTTTTTGTAATGTAGGGCTCTGTTGTCCAAAGAGAATGAACAACAAAAATCTGTGTGTTTTGTGTCAAACTGAGCACAGTATTTCTGCTGGGAAGTATGGCTTGAAACTCAAAGGTTTTTGTCAGTCATAATCTGGGATAATTCAAGTTATATTTGCACTGAGCTGATTAGGACCTGTGGTCGAGGATGCAGCTTAAAAGAGCTGACAAATGATGTAATTTAGGTATATGAGCTTTAGATCCTGTGATTGATGGACCTGTTTGTGAAAATCTCTTGGAAAATTGAAGATTAAGGAAGATGAGCACCCATGTAGAGAGGGACGTTCTTAATCCTGTATGTTAAACCTCTTGTGTAAAATGTTCTGTGTGGCTGGAATGTGAAGGACTCACATAACTTGCACTGTTGCCAGGTGATCTGTGTTGTGGCAGGTGTGGTAGGACTTGTGCAAAGTGGCTTTGTGTCCAACATGCATTTGTATTGCCTTGAGTGTCTGCTGGGTACATAACAAACCTGTTACTTAGTAGGCATCCTCTCTTGGCAGGTGTTCTAAATGCTGCACCAAATCTGTCGCTGTTCCTTCTGCCTTTGTTAGTGCTGGTTTTGTCTTTCAGGTGTCGCAGCATGTGCAGGATATAAGGGATTTGACACATAGACAAAATACATTGGTAAAATAAATAATAAAGTGTTTAGCTAGTTTGTGGGTGTCACAGGATACCTACTTAATGTGAACTTAATGTAAACAAAGCACTTTTGATATTTGAAGATCCTATGCATTAATTTGTAGGCTGTAAATTAGAAACAAGACTGATAGATTTTTTATTTTGATCAAACTAAATTTTTGCTTCTTTATGAAGGCTTCAAGATAGCTACTTATCAAAGCTTGTTTTATCAAAGCCTCCCTTTGGTAAATATAAAGCATTTATACCCACTTTTGACTTCTGGAAGGTTATAGCAGCATTGCTGCATCTATATTCAGCAACATATTTGTGCATTTATCAGTTAGATATAATTGATTGTTGGCTTTCACAGGAGCATTTTTAAATTCCAGTGGCATTATTATAAGGGAAAAGGTTTTCAGAAGTGCTTCATCAAGATGTTTATGCATTTTAATGCATTTTTTCAACCAGTTTTTTTCAGCTATGGAGCTTGTACTGAAATTAATGCAAGTTATATTTGTCGTTTATCTTTCTTATTATTAGTAGTTTCATTTTGGAAGGTGAATGTAGAGACTGTTGAATGGGGAACTGGATATGATTGTCCATCTTGGTTTCCAGTTTCAGGTCTGTCCAAAAAGCCTGTGTGTCTCCACCCCTGGGCACAGAACCGACCTGTTCCAGCGAGCCCCCCAGCATGTTCTGATAACAGACTTCTTCGGCAGTGTCAGGAAGGTGGAGATCACCAAAGAGACACTTCCCTTGGACAGGGATGTGGCTGGCTTGGAAAGCAGGTAAGGAGTTGTTACTGAGATCTGACCTGTATGGCTTTGTGCCGCAACAACAAAGTAGCTGTGTAAGTGCCAAGGAAATAGAGCTCTGACTTCCTGTCATTTCTTACAAGGAATCAGAGAGTTAGTATGGGCCTCTTACTGTGATGAAGTTGTCAGCTGAAAACTTTGTTTAAAAGTACCCACTCTTTTCCTTACCTTTGTAAATAAATTGTTGTTTATGACCAAGGTGTGGATGTCAACAACAGCCGAAGTAGTTTAGAATTTTATTTCTTCCTTAATGTTTCTTCTGTAGTGCTGAAAGATTTTGTTACTGCAATTCCTGCTGGTGGTAGTTTGCCCCCCCCCCATAAGCAGTGAGTATAAGCCATCAGGTTAGGTGTTGGATAACAAATAGCTTTTTAGGTGATGTTTTGTTTCTGTTTTCTGAATTCTCGGGCCTTTGACATTATTCTGCCGTGAGAATTTCTGTTCTGAGATGCAGAAATGAATGTGATTCATTTGATTAAAATTACAAGTTGAAGTGCAGGTTCATTGACTGAAGTTGTAGCAGGGTTTCTGTTACTTTGTGGATGAAGAAAGAAGTATAAACTTTGTATTTTTGGGATTCTGTTGCCACCTATTGGGAAGATGTAAAGGAAGATGTACTTGTTCTGTAGGGTTTATTTAGCATTGTACTTCCATTTCTGTTGCATCTTTTGTGCTTGATGATACTGCCCTGTAGAAGGAGAAAACAAAGGATTGAAATATTGTGTTATATCAGGGACTAAATACTTTTCAACACATAAATTTATGTAAATTCTTGTCTGCCTTTTTGTTTACTGTTGCTTAAGCCAGTGGATAGCAGTTCTATTCATTTTAAAGATAACAGTAACTCTCATCCTTGTCATTATAAATATCCTAAAAGGTTTAGTGTATTTAATATTTTACTTTCATACTGTGTTTATATCTGGTTTGCATGCATTAGTACATACCATATAAATCTTAAGCTAGTTTTTTGACAATTGAAAGGAGAAATAGATTTTGCAGGACTTTTCTGCAGGACTATTCTGAAAGAGGAAATGACTGGCAGGAATTTTCAGCTTTTTTTGTGTGTGTGTGTGTGTGTGTTAGTTTGGTGTCAGTAGTGGAGAGATTTTTGGTGCCTGATACTACTGGACTGCATACATGGGAACACATTGAGAAATGGGCACTCATGCACAGAGAGGAATATTGTCCTTGTGAAATGTTCTGGTGTCTAATGGAACCTGTATTACATTATCATGGCAATTCCACTTAAGTCTGTGAAATTGGAAGGGATGAGGACATGCTGGTTTAATGGCTGGTTTAATAGTTCTTTATACAATTTTCTAAAAAAGTACTTAAGCTCTCAGTGTCTTGTTAGCATTTGGAAAGACTTTGTAGACAATATGTTTTTAATGGAAGAGAAAGTATGGAATTTCTTAAAAAAGTACAGAAAAACTGTAATACAGCTCTAACAGACAATGATGTGGAATGCTTAATAAATTCCTTGAGCAGAATTCTAAGATTAGAACCTCTTGCTATGACAGCTCTGTTTAGCCACAATTAGTTTAAGAATTACAGCTTGAAGTGAATTTATTAAATGAAAATGTTAATGATTTTTAAAAATGCAGTTTTGGAACATCTGATCTACAAGAACTAGTTACTCAGTTTTTTTAGAAGAATGTTATGAACGTTACATGGACCTATTTCTGAGGATGTTGAGAAGGCAGAACAAAAATTACATGATTTTTGAATAGGTGATACCACTGATTGTCCCAAAATAATGTAAGAATGACTCCTGAATGACAGAATGTGAGGTTATTCTTAACCGTCTCAGTGTCAGTTAAACCAGTCTGTGCCTTTTGGGAATGTGATGTCTGTTAAAACAGCTGGGGAAGGGTGGGGCTATCACAGCCTGATTTATTCATTTTTGTTTTGCTGAGAGAGTAAACCAAACTTATTAAAAATGAAATAATCCTTCCAAAATAGTTATTACTAGTCTTGTTCATGCCCAACATTGTTTTCAAAGCCCTGATGAAAAGAAGAAAATAATAGAGAATTGAACTTGGGCCCTTAAGAATTTGTAAGATTTACTGACCAAGAGGTATCTGATAGATCACAAATATATAGTACTAGTATATCAAAATTTGTATTACATTGGTAACTGAGTATGAATATGTTACTGGTTTAATATTTGATGATGTCTTGAGGCTTCGTTCCTTTATTAATCATGTCCTCTGTTTTATTCTTCCCTCAATGCTAGATTGATACCTTTTTTCTTCTCCTTTTACACACGGGTGGCAGTAGAATGCTACAGAATGTTTGTGTTACAGAGCATAACCAGAAAATGAAATCCAGGCCTCAACTCTGACGCAGTCTTAAGTTGTCTGCGTTAGATCTGATTTGTTTGTTTTAAAGCTGCAGGTGCCACACGTGCAGGTAAGGGCACTAAAAGCCAAATGAACAAAAGAGGTAAACCACTGATTACACAGATTGTGGGTAAAGAAGATGCTGTCTTGTGAGGCATGAACATGTACCAGGATTGTACTGCTGGCAGACTGTTCAAGTTCTCATCTTGCTCACTGCTGTGACTTTGCCAAATCTTTTCAATAGAAGTTTGTTCTTTTGTTACACAATTGCTTAGCAATTACTTGGTTGTACAGATCCGCTCCTAAACCCAGCGTGAGCCATAGCTGTGCAACCAGATCAGTACTGGCAGCTTCACGTGGGGCTCATGCCGTGACATTTGACAAGTGAGGCCTTTGAAGTTCCCTCTGGCTTGAGCTGAGACTCATACAGAGAACAACTACTAATTAACCAAGAGAAGAGGCTTTCTTTCTATCCACATAGTGGTAGGTGAATATTTGCGAGTAAAAGCTTTAAAAAATAAAGAGAAGGTACCTCTGCTATTTCCTTTCTTCACAGCTGTTTCAGTCGAAGCTGTGTTCACTTCAAAGGGCTTGTTCTGCAGCTGCCTCAGTCCTGACAGGATCTGTAGCTGCCAATTTTAGCAGAAAATCTGACAGTCTAGGGGTTCTGAGGTTTTAGATAGTTATGTTTTGTTTAAATCCCCACAAAAGTGTGAAAAGTCAGCATTAAGGAGTAGAAGAAATCTTGCTTCTTTGGAGGAGGAGCCTTGCAGGTTTTAGAATATCTAGTACATTAGGAGTGTGTCTTTTAAACTTAGATTTTAACTCTACAGCCAGTTGGAACACTTCCTTTTCTCCTTTTCAGTTCTTGTCATGAGGAAAAAGACCTATATCAGCAGTAAGTGTTGGTAAAAATTTGGATGAGTATTTCTCTTGAGGGTAGTAAGTGACTTAAAGATAAGATCATATAAAATCATTCCAGTTTTATTGCTTTTGAGAATTAAGCTTTGTATTTAATACTTTTGTTATAAAGAGTTGTGATACTACTGGCAGTGACTGTTTTCTTAAAAATAAATTGGTCACTTGTGTTGGGACGGATGCTTGTATAACTGGCTAATTATGAGTAATTGGTTCATTTGCAGACTATTACTAGCCAGTGTTCTCTCAATCTATTTTATGTGTGTGTTGGTGTCTCTTTCCTGTCCTTTCTTCTTTTCCACCAGCTATTTTCAATTTGATGTGCTTGATAATTAAAGCTGCTATTGTGTGGTCCTGAAGCCTTGGGGAATCTACTTTATGACCAGTATGTATTTTGTTTATTGGGCAAGTAGATGCTGCTCAGCTCAGTGGGCTTCGCTTAAAATAAATGTCGGGGGTTCCGAGATCCCCGTTCAGTCTGTACCAGGTGCCACAGATGTGTAGTTCTGTCCGGTCTCACAGGTCACTTTTAGGTCACGTTGCGGGCCCGTTCCCGGTTCCTGCGGGGCGGGGCCGCGCCCGCTCCCGGCCCGCGCCGGCAGGTGGCGCCATCGCACCGGGAGCGGGGCCCGGGGAGCGGGGCCCGGGGAGCGGGGACCGGAACCAGGACCGGGACCCCGCCGTGTCCGCCCCGCGCCCCTCTCTGCGGGATCCCTTCGGAATCAGGCAGGCGTGGAAACGGGGAGTTCCACTTGGTCCTTGTTCAGTGGAAATTCGACTGGATATTGGGAGGTTTTACTCTTATTTGTTACTTCTACTGGGCAGCATCCCGGTAGAGATGGAACGTGCTTCAGTTTCAGAGTAATGTGAAAATTAAAAAAAACCCTCAGAATTTAGCAGATCTTTGCTCATCAGAATTGAATTGCCAGTGGGATTAAGAAGCTCTTACTTCTAGGTCCACAAACGTCTTCAGATGGGTTTCATAATTTTTCCCATGAAGAACACTTAATTGGTTACACATGTACTGTATTTTTCTCTAATGTCTTACAAATTTATTCTGTTTTAATGGTAAGCTTGGATTTTGTAATCCATTGCTTTTTTAATAGCCTACAAATAATTAAAGAAGATAGGTGAACCAATAATTGCTGTTAAATATTACTGCTGGGTTTCCTAAAGTATTTTGTAAATATATTTAAGGTTTCTTTGCTTGCAGAAAGATAGGTCAATATATACATAGATGTATATACACACACTCCTACACCTGCTAGTGTAAAAGAACTTTTCAAGGTAATACAACTGAAATTAGTATGAAGACTATAGAAGGAAAAACTAGGTAGGAGGGCACAGTCTCACTAATATAATGTTGGTATAAAATAAATAAGGATGACTGACAATATCGAAAGGAACTGCAGGTATAAATTGTGTTGGGAAGACTTTAAATACACTAAAGTGCTATGCTTGGTAATTACAGTCCCTGTCTAGCAAGGTATTCTAAAAAGCAGTTTTGAGCAATTTCTTTTTTGTTTCTTTGAAAGGACTTTTGACCATGGATTTTGACAGATTTGACTTTTTTTGATAATAAAAAAAAGTTTTGTTTCAAAACTGTAGCTCTTGACCCAGATATTCTTTGGTGATTTTTTCTCCTCTTCCTCCAAATTTTTGTTTTGTGTGGCATCCTGCATTTTTTTATGCAGAAAAAGCTGCATAAAAGAGAAAGCTTCTACTATTGGTACCAGTTTGTGCTTCTATCATTTCACATTTTCAGTACAACACTGCTTTGTTGAATCTATATATAGTTAGTTATTTCTATGTATAATTTTAATAGGCAAAGAAACCTCTTAGTCTGTAGAGGTGCCATGAAGCATATGCAAGTATTAATGGCAGTGTTTTATTGGATTCAGCTTTTGAATCAAGTTCAGTAGCTTTACATGCTTCACAAGTGATTTAGATATGCCTGTTGACTTGCACATGTATAGTGTTAGGCAGTGGACAGGTAATGTCTAAAATTTTTGCAAGGCAGATTTAGTTGGAGATCTTAAGTATATCTAGTAGATTTTAACATCATTTAGATAGCTTGAGAATATCCAGATATCACAGGATATTTGATCTGGGGGTTTTATTTTGTTTCCCTTTATCCATTCCTTTTTATACCTATCCTATATAAAATTCTTACTTTATTTCATTATTTCTTCTCTCCTCCCTGTGTGATCTTTACCTGCTGTTATTTTTGCAGTTGAGCAGGCTGCTTTATAATTGTAGTCTCCTGAAGTGCTTGTTATTCTTTCTAGTGCTATTAATATGGAGGTCCTGGCTTGATTTTCTTGCTTTGCTGCCCACGTGCTAAATAAAAATTAATGTATATTCCTAGCAGTGTTTCTCTAGCTGTGTGCTCTATGTTGCTGCTGAAGAGGACCATGAGAACAGCTGTAGTATTTGGCATAAGTCTGACCAGGAAATATTTTCATGTAATTTTGGCACGTTTTCAGCACGGAGAGGTAACATGGGAATTTCAATAAAACTGTGTTACTATTATTTACTTCCTGTCAGAAGTACCAGTACTGCTGTTGGTGTTTGTTAGAATACCCTTCTTGTGTGATTTGTAGCAGAGTGAAAAAAACAGGGGTGAAGAGAAGCAGGCATCTAGAAACAGTGGTCATGGGACTCTTAGGTCTCTGGAATTTAGAGGCCAAGCTCATACTGGCATTCCTTATGCCCTAGAAATTAATCTAGGCACATAACTATTAAATTTCCAAGGTTTAAGCAGTATTGTGCTTTTTAAAAACATAGTATTAAGCCATATGCAAGTCTTTGCTTTTAGTCTTTGCCTGTTTCCTTATTGTGAAGAAGCTTACACTTGCATTTTTGAGCACCTGAGGGATGACTTTCTGGATGGTCAGGAATTTCTGCCTCTGAAAATTCATGTCTTTCCCAAAGCTGTGGAGGGAAAGGGGCGGTCTGCCTTCACAACGTATTTATAGAACAATGGTTAAGACACCATAAACTGATCTTGGTCTTCTTCCCCAGCCCTCCCAGAAGGAGGGAGCTTTCTCAAGTCAGGCATTTGCTGGACCAAAGCTCTCATCATAGAGCTATTACATTTATTACTGAAATGCAAGTCCCTGAGGTCTGTTGTTGATTTTGGTGAGCTGCATGATGGTCTGGAAGATTGAGGTGTGTCCCTGAACTGTTTGTTTCTAAAGGCTCTGCTATACTCAGAGAAGTTATGCTGCACAGTGGGCATACTGAGAGACCCAGTTCTTTAGCAAAGAAGTGAAATGTAAGTTGTGAAAGAAGAACTGAACTCCAAAAAAAGCATTGCATTATTACCAGGCATCTCTTTTCTATCCAGCTAGGTCTTTGAATAGACCAGTGCGAATTTCTGATATCAGAGGAGAAGGAAAGTCACAGTTGCATCAAAGGAAGGAAAGAAAACTAGAAGTGATTACAAAAGGCAATTCTGATCGCATAAAGCATGGGATTTACAGATGGCTTGCTGAGCACTGTTTAATATTACTTTATAAAATGAGATTGTTTTATGTGTTTAGTCGGGAGTATCCAAAATCTATAGAAACAGCTGCTGAATGCATCTACGAAAGTGCCCAAGCTACTGCTAAGATTATTTTATAAAACTTGTAGGATGGCAAAATATTATCTCCGTGGTGAGATTGATCTTTCAGGAAACAATAGTAATACTGCAAACAAAGAATTTACTGCAAAATGGGATTTATTCAGCGTATTTGCGGGCAGAAGACTGTTTACATGAAGGGTTTGTTACTGGTAAATATCAGGAGAAACAAGAAATAACGAAGCACAATGAAGTCTTTTGTGTCCCCTGAAGTGGAAAAAGGAAAAAAAAAAAGGATGAAAGCAGGATACATAGGGAGATGGAGGGAATACCTGTTTGGGGATGGATATGTTGTATCTTTTGAATCCCAGTAAATCCAATTCATTTGGCTCCAGTTTACTATTTGGAGATTACTGGGTGGCAACTATGTTCAGCTTTTACAGAATGGTGACAGCCCACCTCTGCTCTGCCTGTTAAATTGGGCTCAAGTCTACAGGATATTGAAAAAGACCTGAAAAGGTTGAAACCCTAATAATCTACCTAGATTTGGAACATCAAGACAGGCAGGATTTCGCTTTCACAGAATGAACTGGGAGTTGCTACTCTCTGTATAGGTGTGAGGATGTGCTCATATTCTGTAATGTAGCGCCAGAATTTATTGCAAACTGAAATTGCTATTTTTCTATGTAACCAAAATATATTTATGTTTCTTATGGATGCAGGAGTGGTTCAAATCAGTGGGCTCCCAAAATGTATAGATTTAAACCAGGAGATTGTTTAAGGAATTCCTGTTTCACTTTGTACATACTATATGAAATTAGTGAGAGCAATGCATTACTTGAACAGCATTTTGGTGACAGGCAGGAATGAGAATTTAGAAGTAAGTTTGGAGAGGGAGAATGTGTCTTCTTCCCACCCCAGCCAAGTGTTGAGACAAGAATAGTTCAGTCCAGTAGTTCCCAAGAGAAGACCACAATGGAAGCTAGAATCTCCTTTCCTTGTAGGGAAGGGAAGAGTAATTGTTGAGTATTGGCATTCACAGTTGCTTTAGCATAAATTGCTTGAATTATATGATAGCCATTTTAAATTTCTCTTCCTACTGGTTAAAAAAACTTGAAGTGTAGCTGATGTACTAGTTTACTTCACCACTAAGAGAATGGTTTATCTGAAACGGAAACAATTAAAAATGTTGCATCTTCCTCCTGCCTTCTGTTGCTGGATTTTTAATTTCACAGCGGTATTTTCTGTGTAGTTCTCTCTGTAATTGCCATGTGAAAAACATACCAAAAAATCAATTCTAGAGGGACCAGATGCAGAGGAAGAGACTTGAATAATACTGGCAATGTATTGGTGTAATTTTAGACACTGATTGAAGGATAAGGAAAAGCTCTGCTAATCTTCCAGATTAATCTTCAACAGATTATAATCTTTAAATTTATGTTACGTTTTCACTCTTTTTATGTTTTGTATCTCAATATTTTAAAAATGTTCATTAGATTGTTGGGTTTTCAGCAGTCAGTGATAAATGACAGGCACTTGGATTCATACAGCTTGTGTGGAAGGGTACTTTGTAGAAGTGGGTTACTTCTTGTACTTACTCTGCAAAACGTTTGAATTCACATTTAACATCAGGAATCTGAGTACCCTTATCAAGTTAACCATTAGTGAAAGTGGATTTGCCATCCTGGGATGATGAATGTTGTTAAGCCAAAGCTGGATGCATTTATCCTGCTTAGGAAAGCCAAGCTGGCTGTCAGAGCAGGCCACTGAAATGCATCTCCCGGGTTCCGTGGCTGCGCCGCTGCCGTTCCCGGGCGCTCTGCTCGCTGTCAGGCTTGTACTCTGCTGGTGCTGGCGTGGCAGCTCTGCTGCCCTTGTAGGAGAGGGGTTCCCTGCAAGGAGAGAGCAGATGGGCTGTGTGCTCCTCACTGGGGGCCCTTGGCACCGAGGGGCAGGGGTGATGTGAGCCTGCGCTGTGCCCAGACCCATCTGGGCTCGGAGGGACAGGAGGCTGCTGGCTGCCAGTGCTGTCCTGGGGCTGCCTTCCTGCAGTCTGGGCCCAATGTTCTGCTGGCAGCAGCTTTCCAAAAACTGGGGCCAAATCTGCCTTGCAGATTATCCATCTGAATTTCCTCCCAGGCAGCACAGTGCTCTGAAGGATAGGAATGGTTAGATCTTCTATGCAATCAGAAAGATTGCCTAAGTGTAAACTGTGTGAAAAGAGTAGGTAAGAATATGTTTTTCCTCTTGTTCCACAGTAGTTTTTTAAACTTGACAGGTGGAGTAATGCATATAACATTACAGTTGTATTAAATAATTTGAGTAAGATAAAAATCAGAAAGGGTCACTTGTATTCCTAGATGATTCCTGGTCCCGGATGGTCTGCAAGTGACACATGTTACCACAGACATGCTCTAAAATTTCAGTAGTATTTTTATGTCAAATAGTAGGACAAAAGTTACAGCTCTGAATAGTTAACAGTTTATAACTCTTTTTAGTTTGGGAGAATATAGTGAACCCTGTAGTTACTCTTAGGTTTATCTCAATTTAACTGTAACATAATATTTAAGCTTCACAGTTCCCCACTGGCTAGTATTTTTTTTTCTTTTGGTTACTTAAGAGTCTGAACCATGACTTCCTGCTAGAATAAAAAGGAATGAAGACTTCTTGCTGTAGGTCTAAATTTTAACTGGGGAATTGGAGCAGAACAGCCACTAAGTGAAACTGCTCTAAATCTCAGCCATAGAGGACGTAACCTCTGTTTCTTCCTCAGCTGTCAAATAGAGTGCCCTAGTTCCTTTTTCCTTTGTGTGTGGTTTCCCTCTGAAATAGTTTTTACTAACATGTACTTTATGACAAAATATTCTGAGCTGGCTTCTATCTTATTAGATGCTTAGGAGCTTTTATAAATGTCTCCATAAAAATATATGGCATATCTGTAAAATGGATAAATCCTCACTCTTCTGTAATGTTTTAAAACTGGAAACTGTGTGTGCACACAAAAAATGTGGTTAGATAGAAAACTGTCCTTAAATCAGGATATTTCTGTGTGGTTTTCAAATCTAATGGCATGACTGAAAAATATTAGGCTGTTTATTAATCTATGGGTTTATAAAGTAACTTAGGAAGGACGAGAGAAAATATTAGCTATCTGTGGCAGGAAGACTTGTCATGCCATAGATTCAAAGATGGTTTATATCAGTGTCACTAAATATTTTATAGTAATAATCATTGTATTTATGTGGTGTATCTGTTCAGTTACTAATGAGCAGCTGAATCATGAAAACAGCTTCTCCAGTCATCATTCTTGGGGATGCTTCCAGCAACACTGGGAGCTGTGGAAAGGTCATGGATGAGGACATGTTTCCAGTTGGTGGTGGAGTGTGGGAGAAAAAAAGTAGTTTTTGTATGTAGCTGTACCTATTCTGCAAACAGAGGGATTCCATTCTGGTCACAAAATTCTTATTATATTGCACTGTTGAGGTTTTATGCAAACATAATTATTTCTTTAACACTATGAGAGAGTTTGCATGAGCCAGTTGGTAATTCTGTGCCACATTATGACTGTTCTTAAATTCAGATAATAGTAAATAGAAAACATTTTAAATTACAGTGCAGTTCTTAAAAGATTATCATTATCACTGCATTGAATTTTGTGTACATTTATGTGTGTTTTATGGATGAAAATAATAGATGCAAGAGATGTCTTAGAATAATAGTGATTAGTAGTTTTATGTGGTGTTTATTTATGGTAGTACATCACCCAGGAGGTACTTAGTTGAGTTTTTAGATAGCCTAGGTAATTGTTTCTAACTAGTTTCTGACTGTTGCTTTCTGCTTTCTCTGGATATAAAATGAAGTCCTTTATGAGACACATTGAGACTGGAAAGAAGAAGTGAGGGGAGGGGAAGCTCATTTTACATCTTGGTAATTATATCATAAAATGCAGCTATGGAAGAGACCTAATTGCTATGTGACTGTTGCCTGTATCTTGCTGTGAGCATGAGAGAAAGCTGTAGAAATTGTGGCAGATACGGATATTGTTGGGAAGGAGATCCCACCTACTGAGGAAATCCGAGCATCTTTAGTGTGCCAAATGAATATGCAATGTGCACATGGTAACAAACAAGTCTCAGTAAAACTAGGGTAATGTAAATTGAAACAGGGAATAATTAATGTATTAATGCATTTTATGCCTACTGTGCTCACCTAGTAATCAGATTATTTTGTTAAATGTAATTAGAATTGTAAAAAGAATAATTATATAATAAAGCTAACTTCGCCAGAAATTTGAAAAGAAACACAATTGCTGAAATGAAGTAAAGCAAATTGTAGATTATTTATTTTCACCTGTCCTTGTAAAATAAAAGTGTAATTTTTAGTATGCTACTACATATTGAATTGAAAAAATAGGAGAGGAGGGAATTGGGAAATCAATATAATCAGAAATAACAGCAATATGCATGTTAGTCATCTACTCAAGTCAAAAAGCATAATGTGCTTTTGATTATAAAACCTGAAATTAAGGCAAATTTCCATAACAGTAATAAAAGACAAAAAGATGAATTATTACTGTTGAGGCAAATGGACATTGAATGCAACCCGTCCCCAGAGAAAGTAAAACAAAATAGTTTTGGGAGTTGAATTCAATGAAGCAGTAATTTCCTTAGCTTGTAAAGCCTTTTTCTTTTTTCTCTTGTTTTTGATACTGCTTAAGAAAATGACAGCAGTAAAGGTAATTAATTTTAGCAAGGGTTATTGCAATAGCCCACTCTGCTGAGCTGGATCAGGCTGTCTCCAGCATGGCCCTGCCTGTAGACATTACAATTACAAAGCCAGGGGCCAGGTTCAGGTAATTATCTTGGAGTAAAACTTCAGTCCAATAATGCTACTTTTGGACCTTGTGTAGTGAGTGAAGTAGTTAATCTCTTTGTTGCCAAAAGTTTGGTATGGATTTGGTTTTTTTGAGTGTTCAGTAGTGTATGTTCGTTTAATTTTGTGTCATTTAATCAGCTCAGGCTGATTGAATGGCTGTGTGTATTACTTTTGGTGAGTAAGCTGGTAAGTTCTCCTGAGAGGTTCTTCCTATGTGTAGTAGAAAAAGATAATCTTGTCCTGTAGAAAATATCAAGAGTGCATTTCCTTGGCATTAATACAAGGAAAAGCAAACCTTTAAGACCAAATCTGCGTGAAAAATTTAGCCCTAAACTTAAATATTCTTGGAAAAATAGATTTAAACTAGAATCTTAAGGAAGAGTGTTTGGAAATGACTCAAACCTTTTCATATATGTCATCTGTTTGTTGACATAATGCAGTTTGTTTCCTGTTGGTTACGGATCAACTTAGTAACAAACTGTGTGCTGATTTAAGGAAATACTGGATTAAAGTGACCAGAAGTATTTTTTTTTCTGTGACAGGAAGATTTGGACCGATGTTAATCCGTAGTGAAAATGCAGTAAATAACATAGTTCTCGTTCAGTTTAGTTGTGTCCTGCTTAGTCTCTATGAAACATCAGTGATCACTTTGTCTTTCAAAAGGTTTCCACACAAGGTCTTCTGTTCCTCAGGCATTACTATTTTTAAAAATTGCCTTTATCTTTCACCTGCATAATATGCAGATTACAAGGAAGAAAGAAATTTACTCAGATTTTTAAAAACAGATAAACCAACCCCCTGAAAACTCCCACTTTAATTGCTAGTTTCAGAATTTAGCAAAACTTACCATTTTTTCATTTGTTGTTGTGAAATACCAGGGTTCTCATCTGGTACAGTATCCAGCACCTTACTCAAAGAACTATTGTTATGGAACAGATAAGATTTTAAAAAGTCATTGGGTTTGATGAAAACCTGCATGAACATTGAGGGGAAAAAAGCCAAAGTTACCATAGCAACCACCAGTGCTTTAGAAAATAGCTGAGTAAAAAGAGCAGAAATGTAACAGAAAATATGAGGGCCATTTCACAAAGCATTAAAAATAAAAACGAAATTTAAGGCAAATATGATTACTGCTCAGCTTTTATCTTAAAAATCCCTGATAAGCAGCAGCTTGTCTTTATTTAAAAACAAGACCACTGTTGATAAAGTTTTAGTGTTTAGTCCCCATTAGATCCTATTAAGAAGATACTTTTGTGAATTTGGTTAAAAATGATTGAAAGTTTGATGAGTTGTTATTTGGGGTTTTTTTTTTACCTTTTTTAATTTTTTTTTCTCTGCAAATGGTTTTCTGAGCAACTGCAGTCTTAATCTGCGCAGAGGAGTGGGCTGTGAAAATATCCTTTATAGAATAAGCATGACCAAAAGCCCTACTAATAAATGTGTTCCCACAGTGGCACTGCTGTGAGTTCATCATCATCACATAGCACTGCCCTTCAGGACAGGAGTGGCAAAGGCAGCTTTAAAATTCATAGACATAAAGATTTCAGGAAACAGCTACATTGATAAGTTTAGGGGTGTGAGCTCCCCATTCATAGCACCTTTACTTAAAATAACAGGTACAGTCTGTCACCTGAGCCTTTGTATCTGAACCTATATTCTGATATCAGTGATTAACTTAAAGGCTGAGCTTTCTTATGTCTGAGCATACTTATGTGTTTTTGAATGGAGTCAGCATTCTGCAGTGCATTGATATTGGGTAAGAAGTCTGGTGTTTTGCCTATATATATATATAGCTTCATAGTTGTGCAGGATTGGATTTTATGTGGGTGAGCATCAAATGTACATGGGATAAAATGGCAAGCATCTTTTCTTTCCTAATTCCTATGTAGCAGTTGTCTTAAATTTGATCGTAGTCCTCACAGAGCAAAATGGCCCATGTTGGAACCTTAACCAAATAAGAAAACTATGAAAAAAATCACTTTAATATTCTGTCCTGAAAAAAATGCTTCATGTGAAGATTGAAACAATCTAAAAGTTTGAGTACGAAAGGGGAAACAACAAACACTTCATCCTTTCTTTATAATACAGTCTGATTCTATTCTTGCCTTGTCTTCAAAGGACTGTGTTGTGTGCTTGGCTGCAGCACAGTTATCCTCTCCCATTGTTAGAAGATGATTCTGTGTGTAGTAGGAGATGGTACTTAACTGTCCTAGACAGATCTGTAGCCTGGGGCTTTGCGTGCATGTCAGAGCAGTTGTTACTGGCATCTGTTTCTTTTGGGAAAAAAGGCATTGTTTCTGAGATTTTGGTTATTTTATAAACCCCTGTGAAACAAAAGTATTTTCCTCTCCTCTGGTCTCATATGGAAGTTTGTAGAAGGGTAAAAAGTCCTATGTTTATTCCCCAAAGTCTTCCTGTGCATCCAGATGAAACATTTAGGATGAGTTCTGTATTGTAAAGTGGGTACAGCGTTTTCTCTCTTTGGCTGTTGTCAGAGTTACAGATACTCATCTGTATGGAAGTGAGAACTGAAACTGATGAAGTTGAAATAATGAAATAATTTTGTAAGAAAGAAAGGTGGTGTGAATTTCTGTAAATGCTTAAGGTCCCTTCTCTGCAAAATTCAAATGGAAGATCTAGAGGCACTTTGGCACTGGTCTCCTACTTAGTTGCCTCATCTGAAAACATTTTGTAGTGCCTCTATAGCATGACTTCTGCTCCAGATCAAATGCAATAGACTCCTTACTCAGTATGCGAGTTCTTCCCTAGGAATAACTTGGAAAAGGACGCATTCTGAACAAGATCAATTTAGTGTTTCAATACGAGCCTTACATGGCATATTTAATTAATTCTTGTCTACCATCAGGTTGAGGTTTGATAAACTTCTCCAGTGTGGCTGGACTTCATGTAGTAGTTATGTGCTGGGGCAGTGGATTATAGAGCAGCCAGGTAATGAGCACAAACTGTGGTGGAACAACCTGGAGCCAGGACAGAGGCAGTGGATGTGCTTGTTCTGCTGCAGCTGGACCATGTCACAGGTGGTTGCTGCTGCCAGATGAGCCCTCATTCATTCAGGCAGAACCCTTTGCACTGTGTGCCTGCCTCTGCCAGGGCTTTGATTCAAAAGTCCTGCAGAAATCTCCAAATCTCAGTGTGTGGCCTTGTTACCACCTAACAGTCTGCTCAGACTCTGGAGTTGATGTATTGTATGCTCTGACAAGGTACTGTTGACATGTACTTTGAATTTGAAATGCCAGTTTATGAAACAGTTTTCTGTGACATCTCTGTTAACTTCCTGCAGCTTAATACAAGCAAAATAGGTATTGTTGTCTTACATTTTTTGTGCTGTATTTTTATAGATATGTGGAAACCTAGCAGTGTAGTGCTATCAGTGGGTTGTGGAGACTCTAAACATTATATTGTGAGAAAATGCTGTCTATCACTAATGTCATGAGGTAGGAACACAATGGACTGACCTCTGACTATTTTGGTAGCTGAAACTAAACCCCACTAGGTGGTGCAAGAAAATAAACCACCTTGCAAAATACTTCTCTCCAGATGAATAGACTTGGGGAAAAGATGTCTTTCACCAAATTAAAATATATTATTTGATTGTTTGTTTGGGTTTTTCTCATTTCTGGTTTTGTACAGTAGTTATTAGAATTTAATATTTAATGCTGTCTTATCCTGGAAGAGTGGAAAAGTCCACATAACAGCCTTCCTATGAGCTGGCTGAGGCATTTCCAGACTTGGCATCTGCTTAGAGTAGTTCCTTTCAGGATCTCTCTTGTTGCAGTTTATCCTATGTTTCACTTTGAGTTTGCTTACCTTTACAGCTCTACTGTGTACATAGAGTCAAAACTATTTGTTTGTTAAAAAAAAATATTTCAAACAGTAAGATACTGTAAGGTACTGTCAATTTACAGTGGGGTGAATAAAGTTCAGTAGAAAATAATTTTGACATATCATGCATATGGTTAGTCTCTAAGGGGTTAATATGTATGTCAAAGAGATCAGTAGTTCTAGTATGTTTCATTTAGAAATAAACAAACAGAAAACCACAAAACAAAACTCCAGACCTTCGTTGTACTTTTTCATTGTACTCCTGAGGTGACTATAATATAACCTTACCCGTTTGTGTTGTGCTTGGCTGTGCCATTGTCTTAAAATCAGTCTATATAACCTTTCAATATCCTCTGCTTTCCACTGAAAACACCTCTTGTGCACCAGTGGTTTTACTGAAGATGCAGTGGCCCATGCATAGTCAACATATTTTTATAGCCATAAGATCAGTAGCAAAAGTTTTTGAATAACAAGAAACCACATATTCTTGAGATAAATGGAAGACCCCAGGAATTTCTACCTGTGGAGAGCCATCAGCACTCTCATTTTCTTGTCAGTAATCGTATTTTACCAGAGTTTAAATGGCTTCCTTGTAGATTGCAGGCTGCCAGCTCTTCTGGGAAGGCAGCGGTGCTGCCTGGGGCTGAGCAGAGCCCTGCCTGTGCTCAGGAGCTGCAGTGAGCGCTGTTGGCTGCTGGGCAGTCAGACCCACAGAGCTGTGCTGCTGCTGCTGCAGGCTGCTGCTGCTGCTGCAGGCTGCTGCTGCTGCTGCTGCTGCTGCAGGCTGCTGCTGCTGCAGGCTGCTGCGGCTCTAGGCTGCTGCTCCAGGCTGCTGCGGCTCTAGGCTGCTGCGGCTCCAGGCTGCTCCTGGGTGTCCCTGTGCCCGGCCTCGCTCGCTTCATGAGCATCAGCAAATACTGCACTAGCACCTTGCAGTCCAGGACTCCATAATAAGCCAGTAACTGCAGTCACTGAGAAGCTCTCTAGTGAAAGTTCAGTGTATTACTGTGCAGTGTATTTACTGAAATGGAAATTTTTCATTTCAGAGTGACTTAGGTATTCATCAGTTGGGATGGGTGTGTTTGCCGCATTCATCCGAGTGTTGACAAATGCAGCAGAAGTGGGGTTTTGGGTTGGTGTTTTGACTGGGGAGTTTTTCTGGGGGTTTTTTGCTTGTTGTGTTTTTTTTTTTCTTAGGAAATAAGATATTGAAGTATAAAAAGATTATGCCCATGAAATCTCAGTTGACCAGCAGCAATAAATACATATACTAACCATAAACAGTGAACACATACTCTTGAGTTTTGCAATGAAATTCTCTTGTACTGTATAGCCTCTATAGAGTACACATAGAAAAATTGCAACAGAGATATTAGGTCTTTAAATGCAGAAAGAAGTTTAGTTTCCTTGGGCAGTGGACCAGCGTACTCAATTGCCATCATGCACTTTTGGCTATTACTAACTCCAAAGCCAGAGTAGAACTATATGGTGATGCAAGTAGAAGGGCCCTGTGGTATATCTGTTAAAATACTTTGATATTCCTGCTGTACAAAAATCCAGTGCCAGTGGTTTTGGTTACTTACATTGTAGCAGTGTGTGGGAGTCCCAGTCGTGAGTGAGGATCCACTGTAGCTGAGCAATGAACATCTACAAGAAATACACCTTACACTTTGGTGTTCCCATTCAAAGTACTCTAACAGTTTTGGTGACAGGTACATTGAAATATGAGAGAAAATGATTGATTTAAAAAGGAAGTTTGTTTTCTACAAAACATGTAAAACATGAAGTTAAAAGGTACAAGACAGAATGTAAACTCTTTACTAGACTTCATATATTTGATAATGTAGCATGTAAAATTCTTTAGAATGAAATCTTTTGGCTCTTGATTGCTTTGTGCTTCTCTTAATTTGGAGTTTTTTTCTTAAACATATTACTGTGTAATTGGAGTTGTTCCATTGTTTCTCTAGCTGTTACTTATTCCATCTGAAGGTGTCAGAATTGAAATCTGGCTTCATTGTCTCTCCTAAATGAACTTTTAATTTTTGCCTTAGTTTCAAAGTTGCCTTTTATGCATATGTGTCTACACACACAGCCACACACACACACACAGACATATATGTTTGGGACAGTGAAAAACCTTGCAAAAGCGCTGGAGAGCTTGTTCTTTTTACATAAGGTGCACTGAGAGGCTGAAATTCTGAAAACTGAGTGACAGATGGGCATTGTGATCTTTTCTGCTTTTACACTCTTGGTGCTGGTATCTGCTGATAATGTACACTTAACATTCAGATTTACTGATGCAATGTTTTGCACATTATAAACGTTTGCAGAAAATGAGTTATAAATAATAGAAGAATCAACCATAAGAATGAGATAAAGACTGAGATTAGGTTAAAAATACTAGGCAACTAATCTTAGTTGAAGTCATACATCATTTTTGTGTAAACCTTTGCATTTGTTTAAAAAGAAATAACATGGAACAATCCTCTGACAAAAGAGTGAACTTGGGTTTTTTTCTGTTTTATTTTTGAAAGTAAAGCCAGGTGAACCCATTTGTTGTACGAACTCCACTGTTGTAAGACACTCTTAGAAAGTCATGGTCAGCTTAAGTTTGGATTGACTGCTGAAGATTTAATTTGTAAAGTTTAAGTCCCATTTTCAAAAAGAACTGTTTAATATTAGTCCTCATTAGACATTTTTGTTATTGTAGTAATTCTACTAACATATTTTTACTATAAACTAGGTCCAACCCATATAGGTGTTGTTGAAAAATGTGCTAATTAATTTTTAGGGAACTTACATTTCATAGAACTAGCTTTTGCTTTATTGCATTATAAAAAGGTCTTTGATGATTGCTTAAACATTGCTTGGCATTTACCGTGTTGCAGATTGATATGTAAATAAAAGCAAACTTTGTAAATAAGCTTTTCCCTATTAAAATGGTTTTAAGTCTTTAGTCTTGCAGAAAGACAAATAAATCTGTACAGAGAATTTAAGGTAACTGTGAAAAAAGAAAGGGGAGGGACATGCCTGTAGCCCTCAGAACTGTTTGTGTTCCTGCTCTAGCCTTGTCCCTGGGAGGTTGCAGAGGGGAAGGGTGCTGATGGCCTGTGGCACGCTCTGAGCTACTGCATCTGTCCCTTCCCAGCAAGAGGGGAGTGAGGTAATCAGAAATCTGGACCTGGCAGGTGTCTGAGATGCCAGATTTTGTGTCAAGTATTTGGATTAGAAATCACCTGTGAATATTAGAAGCTTGGCTTCTCCAGCCTATTGCTTGGCTTTGCATCTAGGAGTAACTTTTAAATCCAGATATATGTCTTGTGTAGATACAGCTGCAGTTCCTGGAGTTAGTACAGCACTGAACTGAACACAAGGACATAAAGTCCCTTTTTCTGTCCCTTAGGCCTCAGACCTAGTGGCTTGCCTGGATGGGCAGGGGAGTTCCCAAGTTTGTGTGCCTGTTGGGAGGCTGACAAGTGGCATGCTATGGGCTTAACCCAGGAGAAGCTTCTGCTTTTGTTCCTGGGACGACTTAAATTGTATGGACTTAAAGGATATAAAGTTTGTAAAGTCACTCAACTTAATATAGAATGCTCTGCTTAGCATACAGTAGTCTGTGGTGGACAGGAGACAAGTCCTTTTTGGTTCTAATATTTTGAAATAAGTGAGGACAGAGAGGCAGCCTGTAAAATACTAATATGAAGAAAAAGGATGACTGCTTTAAGGAATCAAACATTAATAGATTCTTTGTTCAACATCAGCAGATTCAGTAACTTGCAGTACCTTGGCCTCAGAGATTATAATGTCTAAGTGTTTGTATTTGAACTGGAGGTTTCATCTGCCATTAACAAGAACAAACAAACCAGAATGCAGTCAAAAGTAGTGCACAAGTCATCTATAAATAAAAGAAAATCATGGTCCCAGAGGTAAGACTGATAAAAATCTTAAGAGCTACATACCTTCTATGCAGCTTTCTATGAAGCAAAGCCCTTCTAAATTGGTTAACAATATATTGTTACATAGGTACATGCAGTGACAAGAGAATAAAGCATTTACTGCTGGCTGACTGGAATGCTACTCAATTCTGTCTGCTGTGGCCACTCTTAGGACGCGTAGAGTTGGCTACAGAGAAGAGCAGCACTGGTGAAAAAGGGGTATGCAGCTGATTAAATTTTGTACTATAGTGTTCTGCAGTTCTTGGTGTATCTGGTTTTCTGCATTATGGAAACGTGTTACTGATCATGTTGTAGCAAAAAAGATCAAAAGCAACATCTGGTATTCAGGAGAGAAATGATTGCACAGTAAACCATTTCTCAAAAGCCCAGAACTGTAATTTTTATGATTAATTTTCGAAGCATTTAGGGTATAGCATGTTTCAAGAAAACCTGGGTCTGTTACTGGTACCAGTATATATACTCTTACACACTTGTGGGTAGAAGTACAGTTGGTGCCTTCCCTTGTAATGTCCTATCCAAAGGGGCTGGGGTCTGGCAGGTGGATCAGCAGCCCTGCTGTAAAGGACCTGGAGGTGGTGATGGGCACCAGTGCCATCACTGTGCACAAGAGAAGCTGCCTGCTGAGCTACACCAGGAGGAGTCTGATCAGCAGATTGAGCAGTACTGCTATCATTTCTCTTTGATGCTGCTGAAGCCCTACCTGAAACACTGTGTCTGGCATTTGGCTTTCCCCTTCAATAAAGATTTTGAGAGGGGTTACCAAGATGGTCAGAGCCCAGGGCACACCCTGTGAGAGAGGTGGTTGGGGGATATGGGCTTGCTTGCCTTTAAAAGGCAGAAATGTACCAGCAGGCTGCAGCTGTTTGGAGTGCAGTCACAGAGGTGGTTACATAAACTCTTCTTGTGGCAGCTAGAGGCATTGGCTGTAGGTTGTGGCTTGGGAGGCTCAGGTTGTGCATGAGAAAAAACGTTTGCAATGAAGGGTGAGTTAACACAGAGAGGTTGTGGAGGTTGTGAAGATTCAGCTGGGCAAAGCCGTGGCTGACCTGACCTCGTGTTGGGAGGCTAAACTGGATGGTCTCTGAAAGTACCTTAGAAAGAAGATTTCTGTAATTCTATGTCCTTACCTCTCTTGATGGGCTGCAGTAAAGGGTCAAAAAAGCAAAATAAGAAGCTTGAAATGAAGGGGGTTGGGGAAGGGATCTGAGGATGGTTTTGGGCAGAGAACAGGCAGAGAACACTCCTACTTTGACAGATTTGTGTACTGAACAAGAAATTGTAGTACATTACGTGTACTGCATAGTACATTACGTGACTCATGAACTGAAAAAATAGAAATATAATACTGTAGGTGTAGAAATATTGGGACTTAAAATATGTGTATTATAGGGTTTTTAGAAGGTACATGTTGAAAAGTGTAACAGTGCGAACCAATACAGATACATTGTTTAGTTTGAATATGTGCAGGAAAGAACGGTAGTATTAAACACAGAATGTTCTTTGCTATAAAGACTAAATGTGGCCACTAAATAATGTAACTGCTATCCTGGCACATTCTTTGATTAATTCCCAGGTTAATTCTTTGATTTAAAAACATCTTCCTACTGATTTTCCTGACTTGCTGTGCACTGGCAGGTGGTGTTGAATTGGTCTACATAAAGATCAGGCACTGTGGATAAACTTTCAGTTGTGAAAAATAAACAAGTGTGCTTTATCCAGCTGAAAGTATAATTCCAGCATGCCCTGGTAGCAGTATTTAAACTGTATGTGTGATGTGGTGACATGGGAGGATTTGGACTTTCTTCTTTGAGATTCCTGTGAAATTCAGTCACAGGTTTCTAGACACAGAGTGATAATAACCTCTATGGTTTTTAACTACTCTTGGAAACATTTCCCATGCAATTAGGAGGGAATGGAGTCACATGGCAAATTTGCAGCCTTGATTCTTAAGGACAGCACATATGCACTTCAAACTGGATCAAATGTCAGTTTGTGGGTAAATGCTCAGTGAGGTGGAAAGTGATCTCTTTCGACTGGTTCAAAGCATCAGTAGAAACTCTTCTGATATTGCTGGACTTATCTTTATCAACATGCCCCAAGTCTGGGAAATTTGACACTTGTACTCTCCCCCCCGCCAAAACCTGTCCGCTGTGAGAATGAATTAGCATTGAGCAATGAGCGCCTACTTTTAACTGTGTATTCAAATGGTGATTTTAAATGATAGAGGAGAGACTTGGTGGGTCTTTTTATCTCCAACTTTTGATTAACATTTTGTGCTTCAGCAGCATCATCATGTGGATGTTTTAAATTAATTCAAAAGAGATTTTCTAATTTACCTAAAATGTGGAATAGTTGAGATAACAAAATGAAGCCCTATAGGTCATCTAGTTTCCAGTAGCAGGAAAGTCAGTTCTGCTTACTTAAGCTAATATTCTTTTTAATTCCTTCCCTGTGTCTTGCCTCAGAATAAAAATAGGAGCAGGCAGAACAGAGAATCCCTTCAGCAACATTTTTTGACAAAAGTCATTGGCTAGAAAAGAGGAGAGAAACAATACTGGTCAACCTGTGTTAAAACACTATAGCTTTCTGTTACCTCTTTTTAGGATCCTAGGATGGCAAAAAATACGTGGCTTGACAAAGGTTAATCGCCTGAAATTCTTCATGTAAGAAATTGTGTGGATCACAGAAAGATGGAGAAAACATTTATTTCAGTCAATTTTTATCCAGTTTATGAACTCAGTGTGTCTAGCAGACTCTGGGAACACCAGCAGACCTTTTTGTGATCAGGTCCAAGAGAAGTCTGCATTCACAGACTTCATGTATTTTTTAAACTCCAAGAATAAGTCTGAGTGAGTAATTCAGGTCAAAATCTTTCACATTTATTTGAAAAGAAATTAGCAGCTTACAGAAAGTATTTTGTTTTCTGAACAGTGAGATGTTTTTTTCTTTATTCCACAGGAATATCTCTCTGTAACAAGGCCAACACACTGAAGTAGTTAATTTTTCCTCACAATGCAAGTCAGTAGCTTCCTTCTTCAAAAAATGATAAAACTGATTGTGTCTAAGACTCATTTAGTTTTTCACCGCATCAAAGATATTTTTGCTGTCAATTAATTTTTTTCCTTTATCTCCATATTCTATTGTTCATTTCTGTGCAATCTTCCTTTGAAGCTGTCTTTGATAGTCTGCTACCTGCTGCAGTAGGTGCTGCAAGCATTATTGAGTGCAAGTCACATCATTTGTGGATGAGAATCGTGGCTGTACCTGTGAAATGCCTGTACATTTCCACCACAGCTCCCTCCTCTCCTCATCTTTGGATGTGCACTGATGGTTTTCCCATCCAGAGGCGTTCAGACTGCACAGCAGTGAAGGGCAAAGATGGGTGTTAGCATTGAGGCAGCCTGTGAGGGCCCCCAGGGTCAGCCCCCAGCTGCCAGCGTACCAAAGCCCAGGACTAGGGTAGGGAAGGAAGTTGTTTGCATTTTAGGTCTTTAGAGGGAGACATCCACACTCACCTGAGCAAACGTTGCAGCAACAAGATGTACACTGAGTTTTGACCCTTTAACTGAAGAAACTGTGCCAGGAAGGAGATGTGAGGAAGTTACCTGGAAGGATGATGCTCTCAAGTATTTGCTTCTGTTCTTTGTGAGTATCCATGTGGTAAACATTCATGTAGACAAATATGGCTTTCTCTTACAAAGATAAGAAAAGCATTGATGAGCACACTTTTGGGAACAGAGTTAAGCAGAGTAAGCACCTTTTCAAGCAGTGGTGTTTTCCATGTACCTTGCTGTTTGTGTTGTTTAAACATACTCAATTCTTAAATGTATATGAAGTTAGGATTTAACAGATAGATCAAGTACCTGGCATCAATCCAAGGTCTAATTCTTAATCTTCTGTACTATGGATATGGTAGATAAATTTCTCAATGGCCAATTTTAAAAACTATTCACTCAAACCCGACATAGCCCATTTCAGCTTCTCTTTAATAGGAAAGCTAATAACTTTTTCTGATGTGGTGCATAAAGCTCTGGTATTTTGTTTTCTTTTTATTGCCAGATGCAAGTGTGTTCATGTATTTACAGTCAATAAAGCTATCAGTGCTATACACAGGTTTAGATTAATAATTTCAGCCTTTCAGTCTGGGGTATCAGGTTTAGGCACTGCTGTGTTATTTGCATCCCTCGGGCTCCTGCTGGCTGTCTGAGCAGTTGCGATGTTTCTGCTCGGAGCTACTTCCACAAGTGGGAGAGCCCATTCCAGCATTTTCATTCATATTATTCAGAATGTCTCAAACAAGCCAGGCAGCACTTGAGCAGTACAAATTGTTTGTGCCTACAGAAAAGAAAGATGGTGATCCCCAAACCCCTTCTTCTCATTCTTCCCCTTTTTGGCCTCTGATAGCCTTTTGTGCCCTGTTCACACTCTGATCTCCAGTTTAGCTTCAAAGAGAGTTGGTTCCTTATTAGGACTTACCATCAAGGAACAAGAGTTTCAAAAGAGATGCAGTATTACCTGTACGTGGGTCATAGGTGTGAAATTCTGTGATCTTTCTGAGCCACCAAGTCTAGAGAACATACAAGAAGGAAGAAATACTAGCCTTAGTCCTGCTGCCTGTTAAAATTAGTGAATGTTTATATTAATCCAGAGAGCAAGGTTTTGTGTTACCTAGACTTTTCTGTCTCTTAAATGTCTTAACAGCCCATTTCTGCCATAAGCAAACCAGTCTGTGGTCACATATTGTGCTTTTTTTCCCCCATGTGTTTTTGTACTACTCACACAAGATAAAATACAGCTCTTCCCTAAAGCCACTGCAGCTCTTCTGTGTAGAAGACCATGGGCTGGGTTAGCACTTGTGGGAGAATGTGCCACCTCCTCATGCCCAGAATTTATTTTTCTTTAGCAGACATTGACTTTCTCCCTTAAGAGTGGGCAAGCAAATATAAATAACAAATAAGATATTTCACCAAATATCTTGACACATTTTACTGGATTTAGATTCACTTTCCACAGTTTCTGTTTCATGCTCACTTTCCTTCATCTAAGAGCAATCGCAGTGGCAGTATAAAAATAACTTTTAAATTGAATTTTTCAAGATCCTCCTCTTCTGCTATCTCTTACTGCTTCCCACTTCTCTTCTGATTTTACATTTATTTCCAGTCTTCTCCCTGAAAATCAAGATCTCCTTATGCTTTGCATTACCAGCTGTCAGGCATGATGCTGTATATGCTGATATGCCACTGTGTTAGCTTGCTTTGCCACTGTTGGCAGCACTCTGCTGTCATGCTCAATTGAGACAAGAAAGGACTGTTTCTGACTGGAAAATTAATTAATGGAAAACTACCTTTGTTTCTGTAATATAATTGTTTTGAAAGAAATTAAACATACAAAGAAAACTGTATTACAATAAATTGGCCTTTAATTTCATAAAAGTTTAAGTGTCAAATATGAATGAACTAAACACAGTGAGGCCAACTAATTTAGTGAAATTACAGCCTCAAATTGCCATATGTGATTTCAGCACAAATTCCATCAGCTGAGATGGTTTTTGTATTTGGATTTTTTTCCTGACATAACTAGTTTTGAGCAAAAGAAAATGCCTTCTCAGGCATCTGGAAATTATCTCTGGAAGGAGTAGCCAGTTTGCTTGGGTCCCTCTGTGAAAGGGAGAGACAAGGTCAGAAGAATTGTATTAGAGATGATCTTTATCCTCACATGTTCTCTTCTTCCACCCTTCAAAAGAGGAGGAAGTAGAACATCCTCTTCTGTGCCTGTTTCTCCTGCCTAGGCCTTTCTATCCCTGATGGTTTTTTGAAGAGGACAGCCTTTTACAGGTCGTTCTGCCAGTCTAGCAGTGCTGCTGGGCTGCTATTCCTAGGGCTGAAATGAAGGAGCAGGTCTGCAGCAAGTTTCTTTCTCCTGTTACAAACTGCTCTGATGGGCTTTCTTTGATCCATGGCAAGCTGACCAACTTCCTCAAAGGCAGGCTGAGGCTGCAGCTGTGCTTGTGAGTCAGGCTTGACATCCTGTCCTGCAGTCACATCGTGTGTCACTCTGTGTGGCCTCTGTTACCAGCTAGCTCATCCTAGCTGGAAAATGAGGTTCAAGGCTTAGCACCTGCTGGAGCAGCCAGTTTGGGATGCAGCTCCTGCTTTGGGGAGAGAATTCAGCTGTTTGTGAGCTGTATCGTGGGGTTTGATCTTACTGGCTGTGAGCTGTCTCTGTTCTGACATAAATGACTGGTTAAAATACATCCTTTGTGCCCACTTGCAAGGGATTTTTGGCTTGTCTGCAGGAGAGAGGAATCAGATCTCTTTTGTAGACTTGACAGTACATCACAAAATACATTTACAAAAAGTGAATGCAAAAGTTTTGAGAAAACAGTTCTGAAATTCTCTTTGAAAATACCTGTGTGTGTGAAAACATTTTATAGTGTGGGTATATAAATGTAGAAGTTTATTTGAATACATTAGAATGTCCACCTACCTAATCTGTATCTTATAATTTATTTATGCATAAAACGTAGTGTAGTTCAAGTGACTTTTGTTTTTCCAGAAAGTAAATTAGAAAAAAATAAAATGTCTTTCTTGATGTTTAAAGGCTCCTATCAGCATAATTTCAATTTAAATCTAATTACTCTAAAATGCATGTTTATACTACTCTACCCTTCCTCTTTTTTTTGAGTTAAGCTTCCTAAGGCTTAACATTATCTTGGTAATTTTTATTTATCATTTTTAATCCTTTGTCATTTTGAAGGGAAATCTTCTTTCCTGCAGTTGACAAGGAGTGTGTTTGACAATGCAAGGGAATGCTGATTCTGTCTAGACAGAAAAATTGCCAAATATACAAGGTCCTTGACAGAACAGACAGACAAGCTCTTTTATTTTTTTCATTTCTGCTAACATTCAGTTTATAGTAATTTTAGCTGTTACTTCCAGCTTCAAGTGTTTAATTTTGGGACTTGAGATATTATTTTTTTTTATTCCCACAAATTTGCAGTGTCTCTGTAAAAACTGTAGAGATAAGCATTCAAGATATTGATGAATATTGTGTTGTGTGTACAGTTGTTTCATATCTAGAACTACAGCAAAAAAATGGGTTTATGTAGCCAGTATCCATAAATCAAGGTGGTGTGTCAGCTAACAGGCTCCCAGCAGAACAGAAGTAATCTCCAATTCACACTGGCTGTGATGTGTTTGCCAATCAGGACCAATGATAGAAAGCAGGGAGGAATTGAGTGGCAAGATTCCTTCTTCACTCTGTGGTGGAGTTGCTGAACCCCCTCTAAGCTCTGATGGTTGTGCTGGACTACAACAGCAGGATATCTCATGTTAAAATTATGAATTCATCGTTGCCATAATAATCTAAAAACTCTAAAAACCATATCAGTAAATGAGCTCTATCTGTAGAACAGCTGCAGTTGTTCAGAGCCTGCTTATTTAATTTTTCTTAGGCACATTAAATGGTTCTAGGCAGGCTGTCACTATGATCTTTGAAATATTGCTGTGTTTCTTTTGTTCTCTGTTTTTAAATTTCTTACACAGTAAGACTGTCTTACTTTCATACTCTGTTCATGACTAGTTTCTGGATATTCAGACTCCTATTTGAGCTTAAAGCCTTTTAAACCACAGCAGAAATTCAGTAGTGGAAAAGGGAAGAGATGCACACTTTGTCCTCTCTTTTTCCTCAACCTGTTGACTACCAGTGCAGACACTAAGTCTGCAGTTTCTGACTTCTGTGTGGCAGCTGGTCTGCAGGTAAATTAACCCAGCAGGTGTGGATCCTTTTTGACTAGAATTGGTATAAGGTTTGAGCCTTGAAAATAATGTCTTGGCTACAGTTTATGTCTGAAAATAATTCTGCCTCAGCTTTAGAGAAAGGCCTTGTTTTTGTTAGGATTTTTTCCCCCCTTCATTTCTGTGACAAGAAATGAAGGTGCTCAAATTCCTATTCAGAACTCTTCAGAAAAATAGAGGAATGGCTGATGAAAAACTTGAGTGATACTTTGAAAATGTAGCGCATGCTGTGCAGTTCCAGTAGATGAAAGCAGCATGGTTGAAGAGTTTAAAGCATGCTTTCATATTAATTTACTATCATTTAAATATTCTTTTAAGAGACTGCTTATGGATTCCTATTTTTCAGCTGCAACCACAGTTTATTCAAAGTTTAGAGGGTTATGATGTATATTCTTTGTGAAGTATTCACTTTTTTTTTTCCCTCTTTTTTCCTTTTTCCCCACACGAGCTTTTTGGCTCTTTGGTAACCAGGAGTACACACTGCTGTGCTGGCAAATGCATGAATATTTGTGGTGGTGAACTTCTTCCACATCTAAGCACTGCTGTGCACTTGCAGCAAAAATGGGAAGTTGTGAATAATTCCTCCTGCCTTTTGAGATGGTCATATTTGAATTATGTTGGCAGAACTGAGTAAAGAAGCTTGTATTGTTAACAGTGCTGAATCTGCTCTGTAAATGCATAAGACTTTTTTTCCACGGTGATTTCAATCCAGCTTTCACCAGTCCTTGTTCACCTAAAACAAAATTTAAAGGTTTTCTTAGGTTTCTGCTGCTGAGTTTGTGCTTTATGTCAGGGGAAAAAAAAATGCACAGTGTTATGCACATTTCTGTTTACTATAAGGTCTTTCTTTCACTCTATAAGAAATACATTCCATTACTGTCATAAAATACACACTTTCTTCATCTTAAGCAAAACAGTATCCTGAAACACTAAATTTCATTAATTTAATTTGGTAAACATTGTACTAAGCTTAACAAACATGAACTTACTTTCTTCCCAGGTTTCCAGAGGAGGAGTTGGCAACAGAGCCACTAAAATATGCTGAACAACTTCCTGTAGCTCAGATAATACACCAGGTAAGTCTTTCTATTTTAATTTCTTTGAAAAGAAAGAACATCTGAAATACTTAAACTGCTTTTCTAGGTCACACAGAATAAATGTCCTCATACTGGAAATATGTATAAGCAAGATACTCTTGTTCAGATGACAACTAAATCATAAAAGTCTCATTCTGAACATGGCAATGAAAAGATGCTTGCTGTATGACATGGTTAACACTTCAGAGCTACTTGTTAAAATTGTTGCGTGTCTGCTGATAGAAAAGAAAAAAAATCCATTAATTTCTTTGAATTTGCATCTTGACCTAAATCATATTCCCCTTCCTGAAGAAGCAGCCAAAGTATGGAGTCATTATTGTGGAATAATTGTCATGATGAGTTGAGCAGGGAAAACAATCTCTCCTCCTAATACAATTCTGAATTAGCATAATTTTTGTTTCTAACCATAGAGGTGTCATCATACTTTCTGCTTTGAACAGAGTTTTTTTGTCTGCTTTTTGTTTTGCACAATTAAAAAGAAAAGGTTCATATTTTTCCTAGATTGTGCCTTCTGAGTTTGTCGTTACTTAATTGCAATCCTGTGCTAATGATTTAAGTAAACAAATGAGGGATGATGTGGACATACAAGCTGGAAATGAAGTTTTTATTGTAATATGTCTCCCCCAATTCATGGCAAGGAGGAGGAGGAAGAGATCTTTTCTGTGCAGAAGATTCTATATTCCCTTCTTGCTCTTTTCTCAGAGTTCAAGGTCTGGTTTTCAATCCATCCTGCTGGTAGATCAGGTACCCAGTCTGCATTCAGGTGTCTCCTCATTCTTTGATGTCAGCCACAAAGGGCTCTGCCTGTTGTGTTATGGACAAATAACATACATAAAACTTGTGTCAAACATGACTAGGGAGACAGCATCCTCCTTCCTAAAATGCCTTAAAGGAAGCAAAATGATCTATTCTGTTGCAGTCATTTGGAATTTTCTCAAAATAAAATAAATAATTGTTAAACTTTGTAGATATGAGTCCTCCTTCAGGGACAAGTAACAGATTTCTATACTGATCAGGACCAAACAGGTCACATTACTGTTTTCCTAATGGCGTCTTGGCTGTATGGAATCTTTCAGGTTATCAAGTATGCTCTGAAAAATTGACCTGAAATTTGGAGAAGATAATGACAGTTCATTCTGTCATGAGAGGCAGAATGGTGCAGTCCTTTCACTGCCTTGAGATAAAGAAAACTTGCAGACTGAAAACTGGGACTTGGTAGTGGTCAGAGTAGCACAAAGCCAGATAGGCAATGGTTAATAAAGCTGTGGTTTCAGACTTGGCTGTTTTTAAACACTTGAAGATCAACAGGAACAAATAAAAGTCCACTAAGTCCCTTAATAGAATTTTGTAAACAACCTTATGTGTAATAATTATTATCATAGATCTTCCCAAATACCTTTGTCAATAAGAGTTTTAAATTATTGAGTCTCATGCTCCAGGCAGTGCTGGTTTTACCTTAAAGGAAACACAAGTTTTATTTTAAAGCCTTAAAGTGTACAAGCCTTTCCTGCATGTTGTAAACACAAGGGATTTTAAAACTTTTGGCTGAAATCTGCACCCTCGGGAAGAATTTCTGATGTGTTCAGAACATGGAAGATTGGAAATCAGGATCAGTTTGTATGTCAGGAACTCCCTGGTGTTGTCAGAGCTTCAAATGACCCAACAGCCTGCAAATGTCACATTTAAAATTCTGTCTTCATGCCTGACTCTCTGCATAAATGAATTAAACAGCAGAGCAGGCAGCCAGTCAATATGTTCTTAACAGTGAGAGTGAGCAATGAAACAGTTTGGGAGTTGTTTGGAATCAGTAAATAGAAAGTGCATGGAATGGCTCACCTAGAGGAAAATCTCAAATAGGAAACAGAATTAACCTTTAAAATGGTCGAGCAGACAAAATGTCATAGCAATATTTTTACAGCATTAGGTGGGTAATAACCACGGAGTGTTCATTTGGCTACTGTGTGTTACACTGCAACAGAATATTGTGCTGTGGAAAGGCAGAAAGCTGGGTTTATGTGCTCTTACCTGTTTGCTGAACTTGCTAGTAGTACAGAGCTGAGGTCTGCACAAGGCAGCAGAATGGACCCAACAGAACTGCAAAAGTCTTAGATGCAGAGAAGCCAGATAAAAGGACCATTATTTAGCTGTGGTGGCAGGGAGTTTGACACCATGCTCTGGCTGAGTCTGTAACCAGCTGAGCATCATTGCACCAGCATCCTGCTGAATTAGCTCTGCAGAGAACCCCTTGTACCCTTTCTGAGGGACCTGGCACAATTGGGAAAAGTTGTTCAGGGGCCTTGTTTATATGAACAAGGTTGGTTTGGTTTTTTTCTTTTAAGAAAAAAGAAGGAAGTTATAAGAAACTAAAAAGTGACAGGAGTAAAAACAATAGTATTTGTGGTGTTACAATGCTGTATCCAAATGGATGCAGACATACTCAAGACATACATAATAGCATGATTGCTGTGTATTAATAGCATAAATATACGTTAAAATTTCACAATGGTGGACAGGTCTCCTAAATCAGTATCATGTATAAAGTACATTTTAATTATACTTGTTAGCCAACATAGCCACTAGTACTAGTCAACTTTCACTGTAAATTTATTCTCCTGAACACTACTAAAATGCTCCTTGTGGTTTTAACTGAAATAAAAAGCCCCTAGTGCTTGGTAAAGAAATGCAGTCATTAATATAAACTTGTAAAAGTTGAGCTTTCAGAGTAATGCCCACATGAGACAACCTTTTTAATGAGATTCTCTCTGTTCAGCCATGCATACAATGCTGCTACTTACAGTAAGTTTATGTTACTTAGAATAAGGCCAAAAAACACCCCAAACCAAAACCCAAACCAGAAAGAGGAGGAAAAGGAGAGACTAGTTTAATTCTGCACTTGTCTTTAGTCAAAACAGGTCTGGCGGAAGAACAGGGCAAACTGCATTTGAGATTGTTTCCATTTATCATAAGTGATATTCATTGCTGGCCTTGCAGTTCAGCAAGTCATTTTAATAAAAATACCTAACTTCAGTGCCAGTGCTTGTGCTTGGAATGTCACTGCATGTTGACATATTTGGCCTAACCAGGATTTAGGATATTGAAGAGACTTAAATTGTTACAGGTGTCTTACTGATGGAAGAATGTTTTATTGATGAAAGGCACATTTCAGGAGATAAACACACCAGATCTCCTGATGGTGTTATAATTGAAAACAAAATGAAACAGCAAATTCAGACCATGATCAACTTGCATGCTTATTTTAGTCCATTTCAAACCATTAAGTAGATAAATGAACATGCTGTTAAACCAGGATGGTATTTCAGGAAAGTGACTTGAAGCCTGTAGTGGAAATTGCACAATTTACTTGAAATCTGACATCTTTTACAGTTGCAGATTTACTTAAAAATAAGAAGTTCCTCAGGTATTTTTTTCAGGCAGAATGTAATATCCAATTAAATTAGATTGAGTTTCCTTTTGGAGATATAAATGTTTGATTTGTAGAAGTTTTAACCTGTGCTTTTCTGTTGCCTGTCCATGAGAAGCCTCAGTGGAAAATGCCTTCAGCAGTTTCAGGGGATCACTGGGGAGCTGTGCTAACCCCCTGGGGAGATGTCTGTGTTCCAGGGTCTGCTCCAGTGGTCATGGGAGCGCTGGGAGCTCGGCTCAGCTCAGCCCCGGGGAGCCTTGGGGAGCTGCTGCATCCAGTCTGCTCTGAGGGTGCTGACTGCAGTCACCACAGGGAAATTTAATAGGAAATTTATGAAAGATGATGGGAGTGGGATCTCCAGAGTTAAAAATGCGCAGACTGATGGCCATCAAAAGATGCTGTGGGGTTCCAGTTCTGCAGGAAGTCTTGCAGAAGGGCCTTTGTTTCCCTCATTCTGTGCTCCTGTAACCATGCAGCCACGACCCACCCCACCCTTCCCCCAGATAAAATCCTTTTGCTTTGAAGCTCAATTTTTTGTTCATTCTCAGGGCCTCATTCTCACATTGTAGAGGGCTGTTAGTTTATTGCATTTGTTGATGTTATTCTGGTTTCATGCTGATTTAATTGACAGAGGTTTTCTTTAGTAGCATTTGCCAGAAATTGTTGAAACAGTATTAAGAAAATAGAACACACTATGTTGTATAGATTTTTTTTGAAGTATCTTTTATTATCTATAACACAACAATTTTAGCTCTCAGACTTAAAATGTTTTCACAAACATTAAATTGAAGTGGTTTTATGTGGCTTACGTTTTTGTGAAACATTCAGTATGAGAAGTAACCCATCATATGCTGATACAGGCTTGGAAACATAACTTTAAAATTCAGAGATCACACTGGTGCCTTGCCCATTGCCTGGTAGGTGCCCTTTGGCAGTTTATACATTTCAGGGGTTCCCTTCACTCCCAGTCTGCTTCTGTCCTGATGGTGGAGTCTTAGTTCCTGTAAATGTTTTATAAAGCCACTGGTGTTCAGAACTTTGGGTAAGTATGCAAGGTGTTTAATAGCACAGCAGTAACCCAGATTTTTATTTTTATTTTTGATGCAGACAGGTTTTGTAGGTTTTGTTTATGAATATTAATTTATTACAAATTTTAAAGTACTTTGATGAGCAAAACTTGCATTTTACTGTGTCTTTACAGACTAAGAGGTTCAAAAGCAACTTGTAATGCTTAGATGTCTCGGGTTCGATGTGTAAAGTTTTAGATACAGCTATTTATACATTCTTTGAAAACCCATTCATGTAGCTGTGTTTGAAAATAACTTTGAAGCATAGCTTGCTTTATAGAACTCTGGTCATGGTATTCAGCTGGATGATGTCAGAGATAAAATACAGCCTTTCACCAAAAGGTCCAGGTTCTGCTGCACCTGCTAGCACAGACATGGGTCTGCTCAGGCAGGGATGCTTTTCTTTGTCAAAAATGGATTTTGTCAGGATGATTGAAAATTGAATTTTTCATACCAAATATTAAAAAGCACACTGACTTCAGAGTCCAGTTTTATTTTAGCAAAATAGATCACTTGGCTTCCCACCAAAAGGCCTCTGGACATGTCAGGCTGCCCTAGGACACCTGCCTGGTCAGACTTTACCACTGCAGTCCTGAGCAATGTGCTGCAGCCTGTGTTGTCCCCTTACCATGGCAGTGTCTGGAGAGCAGCAGCCTCTCCTGCCAGTCCAGACTGCAGGTGAGAAAAGCTGTTTCTGATGCATGTCATGGAAATACATTGACATCCTCTTCCTCACCAGCTCACCTGAAGTGGTTTCTGGGGCTCAAGCATTCTGTGCAGAGCTAAACCCAGGTGTGCTGTAGCCCTTGTGCTGAACCTGCCTTTCTTCATCTAGGGCACTTGGATATATGGGAGTTAGAAATTAATGTGTCTACTATGTTTGGGTTTTTTCAATTTCTTTTCTGCATTAAACATACATTTGTGATTTGTTTAACCTAGAGGTGATTTGGCTCCATTTTATAACTGTAACGGAAGTGGTCTCAAGTGGAATCATGACTGGATGTCATCCAGCACATAAGAACTTGCTTTTTCCCTTAATTGTAAACAGTATATAGACTTAATTTCTCTTACTGCTCCATCAGTTAGATATTATTTAAATCTTTTGGGCTTTCTTTAAATTGAATGCTACCTAGTAGAAAACTATGCTCAAAAGGACCTAAAGAAAAAGAGCTGTTACTGCACACTTTTGCCAACCAAACCAAATATGTCATAGAGCAGCAGAGGTATTCCTGTCAACACCTTGTGCTACTTGATGCATATAGGTGCTTTGAAGTTCACTCCCTAAGATTTCTTCTAATGCTAAGTTTGATTTAAAAAATTGAGTAGCAGAATCTTGCTGTGTGTGTGAGTCATGTAATTTATTAAGAATGCACAGTCCCCTGTTTCTCTGACTCACTGCAAGAAATCGCCAGACAAAGTCTTTACTTGGTAATAGATGGTACAGATATTTTACTGGCAAACCATTAAACCAGAGATTTTTCAGGCTTTTTTTTTCATCTAGTGAACTACTGCAGGGTCAGGAATGGTACTCAGGACCTTCAAATGTAATCCAGTTGTTGACACAAACAGTAAGATTGTCTCTCTTCTTCTTCAGGAATTACGTAGCTCATTAGCAACATGAAATTTCAGAACATTCCTGAAATACAGCATATCTGAATGCAGCACAAATTATTTTTGTAAAATAGAGAAAATGTAATTTTTAAAATTTGCTGGTTTTCTCATCTGTTTTTTCCAGCCTCAGAATACCATGATATGGAATTAACATGAGTTACTGATCATTTGTTTTTACTGACAAGACATGGCTGCTTCTGTTTGGTTACATTTTTCATCTGATCGTGATCTTCCCTCTCAGAAGCAGAGATGTAGTAAAGCAGTCTCTTCTCTTCCATCTTCCCATTAAAGGAACTCTTCTGGGTGATCACTCTCTGCTTATCCAGGACCATTATTTTACTCTTTTTCAGCCACAGGGGAAGTTCTGCTGGCTTATCTCTTTGTTGTTAAAATATTACATGGAATCTCTTTTTGGTCTTCAAAACAGAATAACAACAAGTATCTTAGAATTATTTTTCTTTCAAATGCTTCCCCCCAAATCTTAAAAATTTAACAGCAATTATGGGGAACTTCGTTTCTGTAGAGCTGGAGTGCCAAAGTATTAATGCATGGGGAGCACTTCCTTTGTCTGCTCACAACATTGCTCAGCAGACTCAGAAAAGAACTATGAATGCTTTTTGTTGCTGACCAAGTATTACAGGGGAGCTGAATGTAGTATTAGGTTTTTCCAATTATAACTGAATACAATGGATTGAATAACTAAATGCATCGAAAGGTATCTTGCATGAGGAACCTGAACAGTCAGTTGTGCAGTTCTTGCTTTTAACCATTTCATTCTAGAAATACCACACTGAACATTTTCTGTAAGCCAGGAGGGGGAAATTTTACCTGTGCCAGCATCCCAGAGATGTGTGAGATGGTGTTTGGGAGCTTCTTGCTAGAACTGTTGCATGCGTGCTCCACCTCTTCTTCCCTGTTTATGCATTGAAGGATGCAACTTTACCTCCTTCCTTGCATTTTTAAAAACTGAAACCAAAGTATATTTTTAAACCAATAAAAGAATGACCTGTTTTTCCTCTTACACACTGTTAAGAACAGTTCATTGAGCAGTTATCAAAATGTTCTGTTTGACATGCATGTGCATTATGAGCTCTGGGCATCAGTAGAATGCACTGTCTGCTGTCACGTCTTGGAATGTGCCTTTATCCCCTCTTCACAGAAATGGCTCCCAGCAAGGTGACAGTAACCCCTAGGCCATGCTCCCCCTCAAAACCAGTCTCCTCCTCAGGGAGTTGCAGTAGCAGACATGGATGCAACTGAAGCAGTTTTCAGAATCACTGTTTTAGGCTGTCTAGATGCTGCAGTTTGGAAAAGAAGTTTCAGCTCTGATCTGTCAGTTTTCATGGAGGTCATATATCATTTCTCTCTCTCAACCTGTGAAACCCTGGCATGTACAGATTGGCATTTTTATCTCCATTTTTCTTTGGCAGAAGATGGGAGAGGAGTTTGACAGACAGCTTGGAGCAGTTAAGGAGCTGCCCCTCAAGTGGCCACATCCACTCTCACCAGTCCTGGTAGAGTCCTGTGCTCATTAAGCACAGCAGTGATGCAAAGTACCATTTTAGAAAAAAAAGGGCATTTTTCCTCCTGGCTGGGTATGTGACTACAGAATTCCTAAAGCCAACTCGGATAGGTGGTATCAGCTAAAACTGATAAAATGTACTTATATTTCTGAACATTTTTGTTTATATTTCTCATGAACAGATGAGAGTAAAAATAGCTGTTACTGTGGAAAGTTAAAATGGAAATAAATTTGAGGCTTTTGTGCATGTCATGGGAGTGCTCAGTTTGCCCTTGAGAATATTGCTAACATGAGGCTTTATATGTGACTGTAGCCTCATCCATTTTGTGGATTATGAGACATCAGTTTCATACCCACTAGCATATAGAATTGTCAGATGTACTATTAAAAATATATGAAAAGAAACCCTGGCTCTATAGTAGCTATAATTGTTAGAGGTGCTGCACTGGATTTGCAGCTTCTTTAAGAGGTAATTCCTGTAACCATTTCTTTTTAATAAGGACTATTTAAGATGTAAAATGAAGGAAGATGTTCAGGAAATGACTGTAACATGACAGGCTTTATAGAGTGCTGTAGATCTCTGGGGTTTACTTATCTGAACTTCAAATAACTGCATTTCAGGAGTTGGTAGTAACAGTACCATGGACTTGGCCATGGACTTGGAAATTATTATATTCTTTATATTCAAAAAATTGATTTGCTTCTTTTCACCTGAAGCAGCCATGTGTTTGAAGAGCCTGTGTGCACAAACCTTTCAATATTATGCATGATTGATGTTTCTGTGTCTTTGTTTTGGCATGGGACTGATTGTGCCATGATCCCCTTTTGTTGTTCTTCACGACCTGCTCACAACTGTGATTTCAAGGCGATGGATGGTGTTTCTATTGTGCTTTATCTGTGCTCAGAGCTTTACAGAAACAGACAGGTTCAAAAATGCTTACAGCTTGAAGTAAACTTCACATAGCAGGTTGGCAAAAAGCAACCAAGCTTAACAGCGAGAGGTTCTGATTTGCAGACTAAGGTTGTAAAGGACCATTATGTTAATCTCTTCTGACTTTCTGTACAAAACACACAGATACTTTGTTTATATTCTCCCTTCTTTGTGCCTGTATTGACATCAGGAAGGATAAGCAGAAAAAGAGTCTGAGCAGAGGCTGGGAGATGTTTATTCAAAACATTGTAATTATGGGAGGAATAAAACTGAGGAGGACAATTAGGGCATGTTAGAACATACTTGTAATTACAGCAGACATTCACAGTATTGCAGCTGGTACTGAACAACCAACATGTACAGGTCCCATGGGTCTCAGTTACTGACATCATGTGAACTATTGCACCCTGCTGTAGGTAAAGGATCAGTAGCTGTCTCACTTTGTTTTGAGCAGATGATATTGAACCACTGCTGTCACTGCAAATGAAAGGAGGCTGCTTTTAAGTGAGTTATGTGCTTTAAGACTCTCTGCCCTCCTTTTTGGTCATAATAAGCTTGGCTAATGTCAACTTGTTTCCTAAAATTATCTTTTCAGCCATTTCACTCTCAACATTTTAGTCTTCTCTTAATCATATAATTCATCATTCATTCATCATTCCTTACTTCCATGATATTTTTATGTGAGGTATTGGTCTGCATTGATTCACATTTGTTATTTATAAGTTGAAATTCTTAGATATTCTGAGACTTTTTGGATTTGTCTGCACTGGGTCCCATTTACTTGTTCTTTCAAATATTGGAAAAGTGAATGCTATTTAGGGCAGGGGGGTGAGTTGTCTCCAGCAAGGATAACTGAAGAGGTTTTTTGGTACGTAATGGTATGCAAATAATATACCTCTGCCTCTCATGGGAATAGACTAAATATCTGCACTAGCTGTCTGTGACCTTAATAGGTTTGTAGGCATCAGAATAGACCCTGTGCTGCTGAAGCAAAGTATTTGATGTACAAATACTTCAGGTGTGTTTCGGGCTGAGCAGTGCTGTGGAGTAACTGTGAATTTAGGATGTGGTCTACACATCTTAGTGTGTATGGCAGGGTATCCCAGCAATACAACACAGCTGATGCACAAGCAGTAGGTTTTAATAATAGTCACCATTATTGAAACAGATGATGCTTAAAATGTGCTAATTCATTGCATTGCAAGGGTGTCTTCATGCACAATATAAGGTGAGGCTGCAAAACACAATAAAATGAGAAGTAAGCTGCTCCATATTCTGTTTTTATGGTGTTTTATATGTTAAAGTACCTTTTAAAAATTTTTCTTATTTTTAGTTTATTTTTATTACAGGTTCTAGAGCAATTCAGGAAACAGATGCTGCATTTTAAAAAGCTTTGATTTAGTGAGGCTTTCTGTGCAAGAGAATGCATCCTTCCTAAAACTTCATTTTACTTAAATTAACTTGTATTTCCACTGAGGATGGCTTATATTAAGCACAAAGGGAGGCTTAGTGGTTTAGACTTCCATCAAATAAACTGCATAACTAGAAAGAGAAGATGCCAAGCCTCACATACTTATACTTGAAAGAATTGTGTTCTCTCTCGTGGGAACTCAAGATTAGAGAAATTATAAAAGCTTTGCATAAAAACAGGGAGTTAGAATTAATTTTTGCTTAAGCGGGGAAGTGTCAAAAGCCTATTATGGTAATTTTTCAATTTTGTCTTAACTGTTCACACATTTTAAAATAGTTGTACAACTGAGTGGAGGCATAATTGATGTGTTGTGGTTTCTTTTTCCTTTCCTTGGGCCATCATAAAACAGAGCTTAGGTGCACTTAGGCATGGAAGAAGTAGGTGTGCTAATTAAGTAGATGAAAATTTTCATATCATAGTGAGAAAATTTACCTAATGGATTGGAATAGTACTCTAAGAATGGTTCCCCTATTCTTAATTACATTCAAGTACCAGATATCAATATTACATGAAGACAATTAAGCCACAAAAACCTTAGTGAGAAAGCATAATTCCTAGCAGTAGAATTTTGGAGTTGTAGACTATCATGTTTATTATTATTATTAACAGTAGCATTATAAGTCTACATTTAAAATAAATTACTTTATTCATTGTCTTTTAACATATAGTAAAAGCTGAAGATATCACAGAATGAAGAGCTACTGCTACATACATTTTTTTAATCTTTCTTAAATTAAAAAAATAGAAATCTTGTCTATATCAGAACAACCGATAAACTGCAATGGTGTAGTAATTCAAAATTTATAGTTGACCTAAAATAAATTTTAGGACTTTCCTAGGTAACAGAAGACTGATTTATCAAATACTTTTAATAGTAAATTAAATCTCTTTTTTCTTTTGTTAAATGTAGTATTAACAGCAGGAGTACTGTTCCAGAGTTACTTTCATTTTGGTGACCAATTTTGCTGTTCCATAGGAGGAGTCTTTGATGAAGCAGGCTTTGCATTTGGAATGAAATTTACCGGCAAATGTAAAGTAAGCAATGCTTCTTAGTGATCATTGATTAATAAGACACTGGTTTTTATATGAAGAGAAAGAGCCCCTTTCCTAGCTTGCAGCTTATTTTTCTGCAGAAGCCTATTTGGGCTAAGAAAATCCTGCCTTTGGCATCCCCCAGACTTGAGGTTTTTTCTGATTTTGCAGTAGAAACTGGTGAAAGGACAGAGATTTGCTGTACTGTAGGAGTGAGGCAATTCTGCTTCAGCACTTTTCTGATGCTGCTGAATGGCTTCTGTCAAAACCCACTTCCAGTGTCTCTTCACACAAACCTCAGAGGGGTCTGATTGTTCTTCAACCCTTTTCCTCCCAAAGCTGTGTTTGGGAATTACCTGACTGTAAGTACAGTGTTGGTCATGCAGTTTTGGTGAGATGAGGCCTGGAGAGGAGGGTCAGCAACCACTGTGGCTGTTAAATGAGATCTCTGGTTTCTGATGGGCTGTGTTTGTGTCCCTGAAATAATAATGGCAGGATTAAGGCATCCAAGTGTGAGCATGGATGTGTGTTGGGTAGAGGAAAGGAGAGGATGCTATAAGATCTTTAGGCAAAGGGAAAAGTATTTCTTAGTCTTTATTCTTATTTCATTGCTTAATGTTGCACAGTGTTGGTGTGTATATAAGCAAGAACATGTGTAATTTGAGTGTAAGACTAAATTTTGGACCCAGTTTGTGTTACCTGTCACTAAATACATGCAGGATCAGGACCTTCCTATATAAGGCAGATTACTGAAGTATTTTGTAGTACATTGTCCAAGATGCAAGATTTAATTCCATTTTCTGGTGTCTGTTCAGTGTTGTGTAACATTTTCATTTCTCTCATAACCTTGTACAGTGCTTATTAATCATTACTTTTTTTTTGTTTACCCATGAAAGCTTCCCTGATAGACTGTGTTTATTTAAATAGTATTCCAGTGAGTAGTAAAATTAGCAGTAGGAGTTTTGTTCGATTTTTTTCTTCTATCCATTGTACTTCTCCTGAGCTTATGCAGAATAAAAAGTAACTGTTACCAATAAGCTTACATTGATAAGGAAAAAATAGAAATGTTATCAATCTTGATGTGTTTTGCAGTGCTATGACAGCAAATATCATTCTGAACAATTTTCCTCAGGGGAAGGCACTGTTAGCTCCAAATATATTCGCACATTTATCCCACTTAACCATGTAATCCTAGGTGTTATTGGTGATTTTTTTGTGTTAAGTTAATTATGTTTTGTTTACTCTTCAGTAGCATGCTGTGAGGAGCACAGAAATGTAACTCACAAGCTCTTGACAGGACTGATGAATGGCCACAGACAGAGATATTGGCAGGCTGCTCTCTAGTGCTCTGTCTAGAATTGTTTTCCTAAATAATTCAGAGGGTTGAAATTTGATGAAATCATTTCCATTTGAAGAATGAATGGAAGGGGTAAATGAATGAAGACTCTGGTAATGCAGCAGTTGTGTTCATACTGTTGGACAGTCAAGACAGCATCCTGCATCGTCGTTCTTGTGCAAATTCTTTGCACGGGGTTGTGATTCAGCCTTGTGCAGGTGATTCCTTCTGTAATGATGGGCATTTCTGTGGATTAGCCAGTGACTTCATTCTTTTCAGGAGTGCTTAATATGAAAGCCCATCTACAAATACATGGCTGACAAATGGGTGATGAGCGGTGCTTCGAGGGTACTGAATGGCAGCGGGGCAATGGAGCAGTAACCTGTGGTTAGTGTAGGTGGTGGGAGGAAAGGTGCAGCTAGTTTGCTCCTAGTTAAAACCATGTGTGGTTTCATCCTTTTTAAAGACCCTTTTGGAAGCTGTTGATTCTGTAGATGTTACATATGGTGGTCTGGGAGGGTGTTGGGAGGGTGTGTCCTCAGCAGCACTCGTTCATTCTTGCAGGAAGATGCTCGTTGTGAGCCCCACATAGTATTTGACTGATGATGACCTATGTCAAGCAGATGTCACGTGGGAACAGTGATTATTTGTGATACCATAAATCTGCTATTCTTTCTTAATGCCTACAAAAACTCTGTGCAGGAAAGGATCTGCTTTCTAGGACTCCTTGTCCTTTGACTTACCGAGTATAACACAAATGGCTGCTTGTGTAGGTGTAATTATGTGCAACCACTAAATAAATGCCTGTGTGATTGCCATGCCCATGTTTTATGGTTTGTTTTCTATAGCAGCTAGGGTACCCAAAAGCATTGGTTTGATGCTTTCTTTCTCCTTTTCCTCTCTTCCTGATCCCGTAAGAGAGTACGTCCAACATAAACTTGGATAAGAACATTTGTTTGGCTTAAAAGTACAAAACTACTGAAAACAGAATCACCTTCAAAAGCTGGATGATGGTGGGGAACAAACTAGCCTGTCACCAGCTGTTATTCACGGGTATCTCACTGAAAATGAAAATGTTTTGCAGTAAAAGTACAGCTTGATCTTGCTCTTAAAAGTGTGAAGGCATCTTTTGCCTCAGCCCTGCTGCTCCCTCCATTCATTTTGTCATGCCTGGTTCTTCAGTGTAATGCTGTTTCAAATTGTTCAAGCTGGAGCTAGGAGCTTTACTGCACATGCATATAATGCAGCACAGAGCTTAGGGTAACGGAAAACATTTTAAATTACGACTGTTGAGATTTGAGAAATGAACATTAAAAACTATGTGTATAAGGAATACTTATTTGGATTTCAAATGTAGCTGTAGAAGTATTTGGTTAGATCTTGTGCTCAGTGTGGCATCCTGGGTATGAGAACTAATGCAGTCTAACATCTGTTGTTAATACAGCCTGTCACCTGACAGTAAATGAATAGATACTTACAGGACGTGCAGAAAAAAAAGTGTGATTGGAACCATCACTACTACTTTGAAAGAAAGAACATGATAATTTATTAACATCATGGTTTCTCTGTATAAACAGAAAAAAAACTTTGCTTGACTTTGAATGATCAAAATTACACTTCATAATGAAAGTTCTAAGCATACAATTAATTTTATAAGATTTAGAATAAAATCTCCTTTAGAAGAACTGATTTTAAAGCATTTGAGTGGAGTCACCTTGTGGTTCAGAGAGATGCTAAGAGAAATCCAAGTCAGAATTCTTAGGAGGAAGTAGGAGTGCTGTGCTCCTCAGAAAAGCTGTGTTGGATGAGGCTGATACTTGGAATAATGATCCCACATGAAACAGATGGGAGGGAACCTTGAGTGCATGTGCCCCTGTGTGGGGCTCTTGGCTCTGTAGAGCTGAGGGGTTGGCTCTGTGTGATCCCACTGGCACTGCAGTGTTGCATTTGTGTGAACAAACCTGAACAATGGAAGACTGAGATAATATTTTCCCAGGGGAAGGTGAGCAGTACATGCTCTTGGAAAAATAGTGCTTTGAGAACAGCTTGGCCCCATTTACACCACTGTATTTTTGTGAATACAAAGTTTTTTTGTCTCTCTAGTGGCCTTCACCTCCTTTATCTTCTGCTGTCTCCGTCTGCTTAGCCCAAAGTTTCAGTAGCAGTGAGTTGTTTTTATATCTGATGATTAGAGATTTCTCTCTGCTGATGTCTGCCTCTGTGGGTTTTTGTCATTTTCTGACTCCCTCCATTGCAAGGACCTCAAGGAGTTTATCTTTCCACTTGTGGCGTGACACTGAGCACTAAATTCTTGCCCTTAGTCTTGCTTTTGCTAATAATCCTTCTCTTGTTTGAATTAATTAAATATAAATGTATTAAAAAGGGAGCATGCTGCTCTAAGTAGTGATGACTGAGTTTTGAATAACAAGTCTACTTAATTAAACTGCTCATCTGGTATTTTTGCACGCTCCAGTTGGCATGAACCTTTGTGTTTGCAAATGTAATTCATATATTTGCTGTCAACTTAGGTGTCCTTTTGTGAAAAATCATGATCAGGGCTTCATATACAGCTATGAATTTGATTAAAATATGAAGAACAATTTGCTCAGCATACCTTAAATAGAGGCAGTCGCACTTTTTTCTTCTAAATACAACCTAATCTGACTTTTCTCATCTCCTCCCTAAAGCATTTGTGAATTCTAGTATGTAGCTCAGTGTCAGCAGAGCAGGTGAGAGCTCAGCCCGTGCCAGGCTGTTGAGGACAGGTAGGAATGGTCTCTGTGTGTTCTGAGTGTAGCAAATCACACACCTGTCTTTGGAGTCCCCCTGGTGCAATCCCTGTTGTGTTTGCCAGGTGGGCATCACTCACCTGAGCACTGGCTTTTCTGGGAATTCAACTGCCCTGGGTCCCAGGTGCTGGCAAGGCTCCCTTTGATTAGAAGTTGGATATTATGTATTGTATCACAGGTTGGAAGATTAGTGAATAATTGTTTACCACTAAAAGCACTTTATAGTGCTGTGAAATGCTAAGAGATAACTTTGAAAGTAGGCAGTAGTAAGTAGAAGCTCATTTTAAAAAAGCCCTTCCAGATTATGAATTTTAGAAGGAAATGAAAAAGTAAAGCTATCATAACAGTATTGTTCCTGTTACAATGATTATACAAAGCAAATATTAAAATGCAGTTGTTGCTATTGATGTTAATTTAGTTTAGCTGCTGTTTTTTCCTGTACCCTTTATGAGCTTTTTTTGTTGATGAACGAACTTTCTTCATTATTTTATTAATACTGGAGGTATCAGTAATCATGGCACTGTGGTTAATAAATACAAACCGGGAGATTAGACAAAAGTACTTCAAATTGTTTTGCAGATTAACAGGCACCATTTATCCTGGAGTTCTCTTATGATTTTAATCTTACTGTGGGCACAGAAAGGATTAAACTATTACTTGGTGGCTGGAGTTATTTGATTTCCCCCACTCCCCTGTGAGGACCCCAAAACCCAAACTGTACCTGACAATTTAGAAGTGCAGACTTCCACTGAAAGCTTTGAGGACATACTTTATGCTGTGATTTGCTTGTTATACATATAAATTCATTCCGAAAATGAACTTTGTTGTGTGCTTTGTCATAAGAATTGAAAAGATTACCGAGTTTGAAATTCTAAATTGCAAGTAAACCTGAGTTGTTGGAGTGCCTCTAGGAAACACATAGTGTGCTCTTGGCACGGTGCACTGTGTAGCAGAATTTAGCTTTTCAAATGAATTTTCTTCAGTTTGAGATCAGTTTTCTGAGATGAGAAGCAGGTGGATTGTTCCAGTTTTGGATTTGAGGTTCACCTTGAATTTCAAAGACCTGTTTTGAGACATGGATTTTTTTTTCAGATTTCTATACTGATCTTTACAGTGGGGCCTCACATAAAATTTGGTGCCTTGCGGAACAAGGAGAAAACCTTTGGTACCCAGTGGAAGAAAAAGAAACATTCATTTAAATAGAGAATGACCGAGAAGAAAATTTGGACATTCACCCCCCAAAATACATGAAATTCACCCCCCAAAATACATGAAATTCACCCCAGTGAGGGCAAGCACTGCACAGACAAGTGTGTTTCACTTTCCTGAAGTGCTTGCTGGCCCCCAGGACTAGGGGAGATGGAGGAGCCCACAGAGGATGTGCACAACCTCACTTCTGGCTGTAGCTGCTGCTGTCTGCCAGGCAGCCCCAGAAGCCTGGGATGTTTTATACCATGTGTGCTGCAAGAAATAGGCTAAAACTGGGGCTGGGACACTCAGCACTGAAACTGCAGTGAGAATTAAGCAGGGATTAATTTGAAATCCAATAGCTGCCACTTTAATGGACTCGCTGGCACACAGCGCTTCTGATGTGTTATTTTTGTGCAGTTGCACAGGGATTTTTGCACTCCTGGTACAAGCATACACCATCTGCCTCAGGTTGGGGAGAATATTCCCTGCAACAAGGATGATGTGCAGATCAATTTCGAAGCTTTTGCACCCTTTCTTAAGGCCCTGCTTGGAAATAGGTACTGGAGGAGATTGAAGAATTTGTGTATTCCTGTTTCATTTGGGAATTACTTGATTCCTGTCTGTTTGCTTGGCTTTCTGTGCTGCCACTATTCAGATGTGGATTGTGAGTTTAACCCAGAGCTTTCTACACCTGTATTTTTGTGCTTATTGAGAACATTAAGAAAGAGTTCTGTTGGAAGACTGTTGGATATTATATCTGGCAGTCTTCTGGTATAGGAAACACTTAAATTCATTCTTATAGGTAAGTTTTAGACAGTATTATACATGTGAAATGTTAATATGTGATGTTTTAAATCTTATTTCTGTTGTGATGTAGCATTTTGAATTTAAACCATTCTTCCCCTAATTAGCACTTCAGCTTTTTAAAATTATTTTTTCATAACACTTATTTTAATTGGAGTTACATGTATTGCATGTTTTATGAAACACCTTCAGTGAAAGTCTTGGATACTTTCCATTTGGGTCCCTATAGACTCATCCAGTTTGAAAATACACTGTTTTATCCTCTCCTTAATTACAGTACTTGGAGCAACTCTCTGTTAAACTGTTTTTAAGTTCCACAGGATAATGAGTCTACCAGAACTAGAGAGCATACAGCAAAACACTGTTCACAGGAGGAAGCTTGCTGTTGCTTAGCTACCTGTCTTTTTAATTTGGAATATCCAGCAATTCCATAATGACTAGACCCTAAGCTGCTAAATGTATTTGTTCATGACAGATTGTACCATTCTGAACGTGCATTTCACCTATGTGTTACTGCTATTATTGTAGGAATAGAGGGTGTTTGTAATGGCATTGTGTTGTAGTGTAAATCACAATAAATATGGTTACAGAAGCAGTTCTTAGGTGGGTACTACAGTAAAATTTAGAATAACTTGAGCTAAAAGAGTGTTGCCTCTGCTCCTCCAGAGCAGTCCTAAATATGAACAAGTTTTGTATAATTTGTAGGTAGTGAAGCCAGTCTTTAGTACACATTCTCACATCAATTTGAAACATAATAGTGATAGATAATAAATTGCAGATCAAACCACTTCAGTTTTGGTTCATTTAGCATTTTCTTGCATGTGAGAAAATGCCTGATATGTAAAAATGGCCTGAATCTCACAGAAATTTCCTGAAATAAGACTCTGAAAGAGACAATAGTCATAGGAGGGCTACTGAATTTTTTTTTTGAATCGGTGAAAACCTTTACTTATATGAATGCTTTCTGATCAATCCTAAAATTGGTATAGAGAGATAGTTTATCTAGGCTTATAGCCACAGAAGTGGTATAAGCATAGAAAGAAATTCAGGCTTTTCTAAACCTTTTCCTAGTATGTGGATCTAAAAACGATTTTCATTTGCTATTATAGTGAATTCTTTCTTACTATAATAATCCTTCCCATTAGCAGAAATCTCATGTGATTCTTCTACACAAAAGAGCCACAGCAGCTTCTGCAGCAGCATGGGTGAGGCTCTCTGTGGTTTTGGGAGGGCATCCCATCCCTGCTTGGCTCGGGCAGTGCTGCTGTCACTGCCCAGGCAGCGCTGCCAGGGGCAGGAGCTGCTGGCTCTGCAGGAAGGGCTGGGACAAGCACAGCTTGCTGGCACAGGCCGTGGGAGCAGGGGCTCCATGGCCCATGCAGGTGGGGCCATGCATGGGTGCCAAAAGCAGCTTTTTGTAAAGGAACTCCAGCAGTCTTCATTGCTGAGCTGACGTGCCCACCTAGGTGGAGTTTTGTTATTGATGCTTTCTGGGTTGTGTTTGTTAGGATTTTAGAAAGATGAACTTGTTAGTTTGACAGCTAATTATTTTTTTAATTTAGTGGTGAACTGTCTTGGGAATCTATGAGCAAGTTAATTTAAATGAAATTAGGTATTTCAGCTCTTGCAGGTATACTTTGTAGGTTTAAATGTGAATCTATGTAATCCTGTTTTAGATATTCATAAGGTTTTGATGTCCTCATGGAAAATACTGGCCTATTTCAGTGTGATTTTGTGCTCAATTAACCATTTAGAGATATTGACTTAGAGATATTCAACAGAGTTGCATATTTTTGCCCTTTTATTGTGGTTTAATATTTATGTGTGGATTTCAGTTACTGGGTCTGTAAATCTTTCTTATTAGGATAATTTATTTTTAAGATTACTGAATATGTAGCTCTTGTACAGCCTCATATAATTTTTGTCATGCCTTCATGGTTTTAATCCTTTACATTTTAACATTGCATCCCATGACTTCAAACTGACTATATAAATGTCCTTGATTTCCCAGTGCAGGCACTGGCCCCTCTTCCCTTGCACAATTCCATGGAGACTTCAGTGCAAGACATGACAAAATGTAAAACCATACTCATAGATCACCTTATAAATATTTATTCATATAAATTCTTTAAAGAAATTAAATTACGTGTTCTATACAAAATAGGAAAGAGAGGCTTTTAGTGTCACTGGCTGCAAATTGAAGTCATTTGTCTTGAAGGGTCAGGTGCCACTTGTGGTAAGATACTTGTCGGAGATCCAAGAAGGGAAAGATTGATAGTACAAAGAGATTGATGGAACAGGCACTGCAATATGCATACGAAGTTACGGGTTAATTAGGAAGATTTAAACAAGAAAGTCCCTTTGTGTGGAGAAGTGTCATGTGCTGTTACTCTCAGAAGAGAGGTGTGCTGGCAGCCTTTTGAACAGGCAGAGTTGATTTTCAGAGATGTTTATGTGGAGATGTGCAGTTGTGAATATCAGTGATCACCAACAGCACGCGCTGCAGCTGACGAGTGCTGCTCAGGGAATTCAGTGGTTTGCATACACAGACACCTGCTCTGCTCACATCTTTGGCTTTGTTGTGGTTGATGTAAATTATAATGCTGGTTTTGCAATTCCTGTATCAGAGTAAAATCATTAATATTTCAGACCACCAAGTTCTTTGGGTGTCTCAGGTGATGTGACTATTTGTTCTACTTTTTAATTGCAGGCGCAGTGCTTACAGAAAAATCCTAAATCTAAGAATGTGTAGTTTATAAAGTGGGAACTGAGCAATCAACAAACATTGTTTTTGTGTTGATAGGAAAGCTGTTTTGAAAGAACAGACACTGCAAACTGTTCCTTCTTGCATTTCAGTTCACCAGCCTCCCTGGTACATTTAGCAGAAAACAACAAGCTTCTCTGTGTGGATTGATGCTGAAATTAAAACAGCAACATCTTTTGTAACAGTTATTCACTTGGCAGAAAGAGGATTTTAAATTTGCCTTAAAAGCAACAAAAAAGATGGTCTGTACCCCTAGTGTCTCATTCTGCACAAGGACAAAAGGGTGCAAATCTTTCTGCAAGGCAGGAATAAAAATCTCAGCAAGCACTTCAGTATTTATTTTCATAATAGTAAATCATCCCTGTCTGCCTAGAAGATTTGTAAACCATACCTACTGAGGGCAAGAGCAGGCACAGGCCTGAGGGACTGATTTATAACTCCTAAATACTATAATTCTGCTACTTTTGTCATGATAGTCTTAAGTAAAATTTTGCATTCATATAGTCACCTTATTTTTAGCCCCAGAGACAGATCTTGGGGTACATGGAAGCTCTTATCTTCTACAACCCATTTCTCTATTCTTTGACTGTAGACTATCTGAATTTTTGGTTTAATAAGGGGAGGAAGAAGACAGGCAAGTTTTATCTTGTCTAGCTGCTACATGTGAGACAGAAAAGGCCTTCAATTGCAGGGTATGACTTTTTACTGAAGATGAAAAATTTGTTGAAGAGGGACAGAAGTTTGAATTGCAGAATATATTTCTGCATTAGGGAAAGGCAGTTAGACTCAACGAGGCCCCTGGGAAATGTGATCGACATTGACAAAAATCCCATTTTGTTTTATGATATTGCTGTAATGATGAGTCTTAGCTTGTTATGTGGTCAGATATCTGTTTATTCACATAATTCTGGGTACAAAAGCAGCTGTAGAAAACAGGTAGTGGAGAAACAACAATCTCTTTTCTCTTTCACATTTTCACTTGTAGGAGCTGTTTTTCATACTTACAGAATTCTTCTCTTGCATTAACATGAGACACAATATAGGAAAATCTCTCCAAACAAATGAGTTGGAACATGTCCCACAATACCAATACATACAGGCAAAGTGGTGTCTCAAGCACAGTTACAGTGGCCTTTTTGTGGTACTTACCCTCCCTGCTTGAGTGGCAGCTTGCCTCCCATTAGCCTCCCCATCACATCACAAAGATGATTCTCCTTCATGAAGAAATACAGCTTAATGGTATTTTGTTCTACTGCAAGGACTATTTTTTGCACTCGATAAACACAGTGCACTGTTTACTGTGAGAACTAAGTACAAATTTTTTTTCTCTTTCTTTCCAGAAACCAAAACAAAAGGATTGGCATCCTCCTGGAGGGTTTATTTTAGGACTCTGGGCATTGATCATCATGGTTTTCTTCAAAACGTATGGAATCAAGCACATGAAACATGTCTTCTGAACTGGAGCAAACAAAATATTGGCTGCTGCTTTGGGTTCATGGGTATCACCTGTGCTCTCTGCATGTGGATTATGCTTGTGTTGAAACACTGTAGAACTTCTAAAGGTTCTTTTGAAGCCATCTCTTCTGCCCCCTTTTCTGAAAGATTCTAACAAATGGTTTTAATGTTACTGTTATTTCAATTTGTCTTGATTTGAACATATTTTAATGCTTTTCTGAGCATTTTTTCTTTCTGGTTAAACTTAAGAAAGGGCAAGACCTAAACCCAGCAACAGAATTTCTGTGGTTGCATCTGGATTGTAAATGGGCAAATTCTTTACTTTGAAGTAAATCTTGGAAGAAGTCACCCATTACTAAAGAACTGGACACTGTGGAGATATATTTAAGTTGTCATTTTGTCAATAAGAACATAACCCACTTTTCAGACTTCGGCATGGCAGATTGAAAGCTTTCTTAAAAAAAAAATAAAAATACTCTGGAATATATTGATTGATTTTTTCTTACACTTTTTTCTTCCCTGTTAAATGCAACCCTTAGATCAGTCCATTCACCTTTAGGCAGTTTTGAGACTAGAATTCTATGAGTTTGTGAAAGTGAAAAGAAAATTATGACCTTGCTGAATCTACTTAAAAAGAAGGCAAAAAAAAATGACAAGACTTCACCATGTCCATTGGAAAGCCTTCAGAGATGTTGTATTTTCACTGCACACAATATGGACTTGGTTGCTTTCAGACTTTTCAGAGCACTGGATTTTTGCACTGAAGAAAATCGACTCTGGCATCAGGATGAAAAACAGTATAAATCGTGCCATTGTATTCTGTAGCTTCTGAGCCCGTAGAAAATGTGCTTTGTTGCCTGTGTTCTGTAAATTCTGGTTTGGCATATTGATTTGTTCTTCCTGGACATGCACTGGTGAATGTATGCTAAAAGGGTTTTGTCTGTATAATACAGTGATATTTATTAAGAGAAGAGCAAATTTGTGCATGTGTAGAAACATATCTGTCAGTCAGGAGAAGCTTTTGCCCTGTGCTTTTGGAACTTGTTCTCTGCCTTAATTAATCAAAATAAAGCTTATCTGATGCAGCTATGGTGTAAGTACTGGACACATATCTCTAGAATTTATTAGGAGTTATTTATAGTCACACATAATATCAGAGTCAGTATATTTTTCTTAGAATATGGTTCTGAGCATTTCCTATTGCACAGAACATAAAAATCTGAGTGCATAAACATTTTTGTCCTTTTTTCTTCTTTTCCAGTGTGATTGTGGCATCCCAGCCTCAGGTGAGAGGAGATGAACTGTCAGAGCTGTGTGAGCCGGAGAGGGCTGTGGAGAAGCCACTGAGGCTTCCAGAGAACAGGGAAAGCAGCAGTGTGGTACAGCTCGAGAACTAAAGCCTTGGTTTATTATCTCCAAACATTTTCTAGGCTTGGAGACATTGAAGGTACAAAATGATTCATTAAAATTTGCCTACCATTTGGTAAACATTGGCCTACTCCACCTCTTCATGGCACTTCTTGGTGAAGAGCTGGAATTGTTTTCAGTAGCAGGGGTTTAAGGTCCAGGAGGAGGGATTAAAACTAAAGCATTCCTGCTGTCCCTGTAGTTCTGTAAACTGATATTGTGGGGTAGATAATACTGGACATGCCTTCCCAGTGTGCTGATCAGAAGTTTTTATGTAACTGGTGCACAGATCCTCCCTGCCAACAACAATGCAACTTAATGGGAAAGAGAAGCACTCTGTGGGATGGGTCTGAGGAGCATTCCTGGTGCTGGATGTCTGGATCTGTTCACAGTGTGTTGGGATGGGGGTTGTTATTTTGGACAATGTCCTTCAAAGCCAATGACTTAATATCCAAAATCTGATATAATGATGACTTCTCATAGAATCAGAAAACCTTTTATTTTTTTCTCCTGAGCAATTTTTAATACAACAGTCAAGTAAAATCTGCTGTGCACAGACCATGTAGAAATATATAGACCCAGTATAGAAATTAATCCTGCAGAATTCCTTAGAGGATTTGCTTAGTTTTCCTTTCCTAATCCAATTCCTTTTCAATTGTAATAAATATTTTAATCAAATATTTATTTTATAGGCAAGTTTTGCCATGCTTTAAAAAGTGTATAAAGTGAAGTTGATAGAGTGTTGTGCCTTGCTTCAGTTTCAGTTACACTTATTTGGAGTCCTCAGGCCTTACTCAATTTTTCTCTTTCCTTCTTTCAGCCTCCTTTTGCAGGAAGTGATAGAAACATCTACAGAACTCAGCTGAATTTTGCCAGTAGCAGAAGATACCAAAGATTCTGTCTTTTAAAAAGCTTATCTGCTTAGGGAAAAGGAGGCAATTAGGTGGGTTATTAAAATGCAATTTATGAATAGAGGCACTCAGTAAGTATGCGTGTGAAGGTGATTAAATTGAAGTGAGAACAACAGTTTGACTGGAATGCAGCAAACTGTGCTTCAGGCATTTTTAACATTTTTGTATGCACAGAAGTGAGGAGTTGAAATGGATCATTCTGAGACACCATAAAGTTGCCTATGCTACACCTATGGGACAGTATTTGCTATGCTGTGATAGCTTTTATTCCTTGAACAGTTACAGTCTGAAAGCAAGTACAGGAATGTCATGGAATTGTCTGTATATGTATGTTGTATATTTATTTTTTTATTTAAAGTTAGTCTTTTAATTTTCCCAGGGAGGCCTTCAAGCTCAGTTTGGAATGTGGGCTCTGGGAGCCAGCCATGTCACCCTCAGTCACAAACCATTTGTGTTCTGCAGGCCAAGTGTGCTGTACTCTTAGATGCTTCCTCCAAGGTGCAAGATGATCTTTTTAATGGAATCCAGAAGCCAAGCTAGATGGCAGTTTCTTGTTGCTTCTTTGCATGGGAACTTTTTGAGCAGAATGGAATTTGAGCGTTTTGTGACTCTGCATGGATGGGTTTGTGAACCAAGCGTGCCCATGCCTGCAAAACTCAGTGTATTCATGTCTGCATCCTGTACTTTGGAACTGCATTGCCAGGTCCTGCAGTGGGGTTTTAAGATATTGTTTAGAACACTCATGGATGATAAAAATAGATGTTGGTCATTTCAGTTTTTCAGCTGTCTTTCAGGATCAGACTTTAAAATGCATTTTTATTATCAAATGAAAAAAAGTAGGTCCCCAGTAGGGTTGTACTCCCATCCAGGTGCTCTCCTGTCCCCTGGAGTGCCTGTGATCAGGCCCAAAGGCTGACACAGTGTCAGAAGCTGTGCTTCTGTTACAGACTGAAAAGTGAGGTTCCTACAAAAAATGAGTGGAGAAAGAAACCTGAGCAGGGGGGTGACAATCAGAGTTTCTTGGCCGATGCCAGCTGAGTATTTTCATGTTTAATGACTGTTACTCTCATGCAATGCTGTACTCTTGGCATAAGCAAATACCAGAGACTGTTCACAGGTATCTTTACAAACATCAATAGTGATGGTGTGTCTCTTCTAGAGACTGGAAGGTTTTTTTCTTTCAGTTATTTTTTCCTCCTGAAAGCTGGTATTTGTTATTGATTACAGAAAAGCAGATGTAATCTGGATCTAATTCTCTTGCTGAGTGCCTGCACACTGAGCCCATTTCCATCTCTTGTTTCAGGAGTCAGAGATTTTTATTCTCAGCTACAAAATCCATTGAATGTACTGGAGATAAATGGAACTTGTGGTCCAATCTGCCTTCAGAGGGGCATTACTGCATGCTGGAGCAGGGCTGAGTTGCACTAAGTCACTGATTTGCAAAGGGACTAAGATCAGATTCAGCTGTGAATTTATCCTGGATGGAGAGGATGTGTGATAAGGACAGGGAGGCATTGCACTGTACTCCTGTGAGAGGGACTGGAAGGACCAGCTGAGGCAGGGCAGAAGTCTGCAGCCCTGGCAATCCTGATACTGACAGCATGTCAGTAAGGAGTTTTTTGATGTTGGAGAACTGCTGCTTTCTCTTCTCTGATGGATGCTTAGAAGGAAGGAATAAAAAGGAGATTTCTGATCTGAAGGCTTCCCCTAATTATCCATTCAGTATAGCTGAGGAAATGAGATGCTGTTAGTTCCTAGTTTTATGTAGTCAGCATTATTTGGACTTGATAAAAATAGATGAAGTGGAAGGCAATCCACAAAGTGTAAATGGTGAATTTCAGAGAGTGTGGTATTTGGAGAGAAGACAGTCTTTGTGTATGGTACAGTGTGGGACAAGAAAGCTCAGTGTCCTCATGTGCAGATCTTCAGCTCTGTCTGTGTTACAGAGCTCTGTGTGACCTGGTAGAATTTTATCATGCTTCCAGACTAATTCACCTTTGGATTCAGACAAGCATAAAATGTTTCACCCAAGAGACTAATCTATCCACAAAGTAATGAACTGCAGAAAAAAGCAGTATATAATGGAAGTGTCTTCTCAACCATGTGAAAATCTCAGGCTAGAGCTGACAGAAAGTTGGGGCTCAGCACCAACAGCTGTCCTGCAGAAGTCTCTTTTCAGTATTCACATATGCCACAAAATCTCTTTTAACCATCACTTCAGCACTTCCGTACAATAAATAAGCATAATAGGTTTTGCATTTCTTAAGTGGTGAAAGGCAAATAAAAAAAAATGGAGAAAGTTTCTTGTGGAAGATTTTATTACTCTGATTTATTTCTGCTTTCCCTCTTTCTGTGAACTTTCAAAAGTAAAAAGCTTTCAGGAAATGTATCTTGAAAGTGTCTGTGTTTTGTAATGAAAACTTGCATAGGCTGCATAGCATACTCTGAAATCTGCATTTCTTAGACCTCATTTCACTTGCCAGTTCTTTAAGACCAGAGTTACTTTTTCTCCCCTAATGAGGATTTCTGCCTGATTTAGTGATTAAATTGATAATGTTTAAGGTTTCCATTCAAGGATGTACATCTACTAATGTTTGACTGTGCCACGTCTTCTTCCCCATGCAGATTATAGATTTAACTTTTCCTTTCCTTCCTTTCTTTTCCAGACAGAGAATAACAGCGAAGCCTTGGCCACTACTGAGCCAGTTTGGCTGCTTTGGCCAACAGGCTTAATAGAGATGCAAACTGTATTGGCCTAAATGATTTTGGTGACATTGTTTACAACAATCCCTCGAACAAAACAAGCCCCATAAGAAGCAAACTCTTTGGGCAGTATAGCAGCAAAGCTCAGCCTAGGGGGTCCTTGCCATCAAAGTGGCATTTTTCACACTGCTCTTGACATGGCTTTGGTGACAGCTCAGCAGAGACCAGGCCACCAGGCTGTGGTTTATTTGGGAGATTTACGGCATGCCTGTGACAAAACTGACTAATCTGAAATAGCAAATAGATTTCCTTTCGTGGCCTGACTGACTTAATAATGCCCTTATATTAAATGTTTGACTAGGCCCACTGGCTCTGCATGCAATGAGTATTTTAAACTTAAGCTTTGTCCTTTATATTCAGCTCCAATATAATGGTACTTATTTCCTTTGTCAAATGTGGTGATACTTACCAACAAAGAGCCTCACTAAAAGTTATATTATGTTTGATTTTCATTAAGTTACTTTTTCTGTACTAGTTTTCATGTCCAGGTTAAGTTTGTAGCTGAAAATATTATGGCTCAAATTGTGATAATTTTAGGGTCCCCTTACATCCCTTTATAAGGCAAATGGAATGGCAGATAGGATGAATGGGGTCATCAGTGTATCACTGCAATGTATGTTTGTATTTTGTGTAGTTCTTTTACACACCCTTCTCTGGAGTGGTCCCTGCATGTATATTTTTATATAGATATATATAGAAGGCTTTTTACACTAGTTGTTGTTGCTGGTTTCTTTAATCTGCTCCTTCTCTGCAGCATCATTTGCAGTGGAGGGATGAGGAAGAGCTTTTCAGTGTTTCATGTAATGCACATCTACACATGTACAGCCACATTAAAAAAAGTAATAGTGTCGTGGGAATGTTCCAGTTTTCTCCAACACAAATGAGCAATCCCTTTGAATATCAGTAACCACTTTCAGTTTTGGCCTTGTGTGCAGTAAGGAAGCAGTAGGGAAGCTTATAGGCTGTAATATTCACTTCTTTTGCCTTTGTGTTGAAACATAAACCTAACCTAAGATCTTGCCTTAAATGAAGCCACACTAAATGGTTCCCTTCAGAATTTCCTTTGTTTTGCTATTAACAGACTCTCACCATGCTGTATGTTTGGATCATAATAGGCTCCAACTGACCTGACAGCCAAAGTCAGCAAAGTCCTATAACTTTATACCTTGCTAAATATGAATTACTCCATTTTTCTTCCCTGTACTTCAGAAAGCAGCTAGTGCCCTAAAAGTTACTCAGGTTATTTTAACACCTGTCTGAGTTGTGTGAAGAAACTGGCAGATTTAAATAGCAGTAAAGCTGTCCTAAACCTGTTCTCAGAAATGAAATTATTAAGGTGACTTCCTGTGTCTGCTGAAAAGGGTCCAGTCTTGCTCTCCATCTGTACTGGATGCTTTGGCATTGCTTTCCGTAAAATGAGAATGCAGTTCCTGTGTTAGATCTTGTGGTGGGCCTGGCACATGGAGAGTATGGCAAGGCTGGAACTGGGCTTTAGTGTACAAGGTGAGTGATATTCACTGGGTAATTTTTTTTCATATTTTTTTATATATCTATTTATTTAAATGCAGTCTAGCCCCTATGTCCTGCATCTAGGAATTTTCTATGATAGATACCAAGGAAATAGCAGAGAAAAACAGAGGAAAAGATAGTATGATCTTTTTCCTATGGAATTCTGCTTGTACCCTTAAGATGATGCTGTATCCTCTTGGCCTTATTTTCCTATGTTCAGATAGGTTCCATGAAGTGAGACTCTTTCTTTTTTTTTCTGTGTTAACTGTAACTTCTTTGGAAGTCTTTTACAATCTAATTGTGGAATTCCAAATGGATCCATCACTTGGATCTCTTTCTCCCCTTGCTTCAGAGAACCTTGAAGAACACTAATTGCAAGGCAGGGTTTTGCATACAAAAGCTGCATTACATTTTGGCTGATCTGTCTTCTTTGTGACTCCTGATTTCATTCTTAAAGCTTTCCATCCATTTGTCTGGATTGCTGGTGTTGTCTGCAGTTTTCCTGTCTGTTCTGTTTTCCTGACAACTCCTGGTCAAAGCACTCCATAGCAGACAGGGACTCTGTGTGTTGGTCACCTCTGTGCAGCTTCTCTGCTGTGGCCTGGCCTTCAGTGCCAGGCAGGACGAAGGGATGTGTCCCTTTGTCCTGGCAGTGCTGTGCAGCCATGTGTTCTCTGCTGGCACCCCTGGAGGGGGCTCAGCACTGAGGGAATGCTGGCTCAGGGCTTGGTTCCACATTTCTGCCTTTGCCATGGAGTCTGTTCCACAGCTGGCCGAGGTGAAATCACCAGCTTTGCTTCTGCTGTGATGCTGAATCTCCAACCACATGATGGTCAAAGGGCATCATTTGACATTTCATGTTTTGGTGTAATTTTGAGTGTGGAAAACAAAATTTAACAGTCCAGTGGTCTTAAGGGTATTTACCATAAGCAGTGCCATTTGACAGTCATTTTATGAAGGAGTCTTTGAATTTTATATTTCTCTACTTCAGCATGGAGAAATTTCACACCACCTTAGGCATTTGCCCTTTCATATTTCCTAGGGTTTTAAAATAATATTTCCTATGTTTTTATAAAACAAGATTATCCTTAATTCTTTTTTCTTTCTCCTTACAAAATCCTATAGTTGTTATATGCAAGGTATGCCTTTGCAGCAGGCAGCTGGAAATTCAAAGTGATCAGTATGAACTGATGGTCCCAGGGAGACAGAAGTCAGTACCTGTAAGGTTTCTGTACTTCCTTTTGTTTTGCAGTGCCTTTTGCTGCCTTACCAGTACTCACTGACTGTTTAACTGATTATTTTTTTTAATCCCTAAGATATGCTTTAAATTTAATCAGAAATTGTGTCTTCTTGCATCAGATAAAATAACTAACTTTCATTACAGAAATAATCAGCATTTTTTGAAGAGTTTTTGTGGCACCTATGATCATCTTACAGAATACTGCAAAGAAATACATGCAAGGCAGCCATTGCTATTGAGCCAGGACATTCCTCTCTGTCAGCTTCAGCCTGAGTTTGATCTTCACATTCCAGGGGAATAAAGCTAGAAGTCACAAGGCACATTTTATTCCTTACTGTTTAGATTCCCCTCACCCCATTCCCCAATGCTTTTCCAGCTATTTTTATCTTACTGTTTCCTTGCATCCTTAGAGGTATTTTGGGTAAAAATCACTTAGTTTCCTTTGAAGTTTGGCTGGAAAATACAGGAGGACAAGTCCCAGGTAAGCAGCTCCAGAAGGATTTTATTTGTTTACTGCCCTGTGTGAGTGTAGGTGGCAGTACCTCTGCGTGTTGTGCTGCATCGAGCCAGAACTGCCAGTCAGCAAACCCAAACCTCTCCCAAATCCCATTCCAAAGCTGTCACTTGGTCTTAAGTTTCTTAACCTCCCCTTTCCTCAGTTTCCTTACACAGAATAAAGTGTTAACTTTCTGAGGTCCTCAGCACTTTGGGGGGAAGGTTTCTCCACGTGCATCATGGTTTTGCTTTGTAGCATGGTGCTGTCACCATCGAGCCAACAGAACACAAAGCAGCTGTGGTACTGTTTTGTTCTCATTTGCAGAGGTGTTTTCTTTATCATTCTCAATTCCAGTTGCACATATTATGGCATAAGAGCTACAGTTCTTCAAGATGAAAAATATCTCCTCTGACAAAGGCAAGTGTAAAAGCCTAAAGGTATGCAAGGAGTTCAGAACTAAACTAATATAGATCTTGAAATTGCTGATGTCTGTAAACACTGTTTTGCAACAGCTTTTAATATGTGAAATGATGTGCTGCAGATCATGAATCGATCAAATTATAGTGAAGAAGGTGAGATGACAGCATAAAGCACAGAATGGGAGCAATGCCTAGTTTGTACTACTTATCCCTAGGCTGACAGCATTTTCTGTCATAAATCTGTTTGGTTTATAACTAGGCCATAAAACCTTACATCATGCTGCTGAAATGCAGCAGGATTCTGTAGTTCAAAAATTGTGTATTTATAGAGAAATACGTCAGTGATCTGTTAATTAAAATTGCAGTGCTTTAGCAGTTATTTACATTTCTTTTGCACTCTTATAACTTGTGCTTTTTGGACTCAATTTATGTTCCATGTAAATCTGTGTGATCTATTTAAAACTTGCTGTCTCCTTGGCTTCATCAAATTCCTTTTTATATATACAGGTGTGACTTAGGAAAATACTCCTTCATACTTTTTGTAGTTTGATGGGAGACCTTGCTGAAACTTCACAGAAGGCTGATGAGACTAAAGTGAGTTTGGGTTTGCTTTGTTTAAAAGATGTGTATGAGGGTAGCAAGAACACACAGTTATTAACAGAAACTGAACAAGGAATGAGTTACATTTTGTAACAGGGAACAAGCCTGTGGAACACAATGGGGTCTGGCAAGGCTCTGTGTTTCTACAGAATACTAGAAGTAGAACAGTATACTTTATCTTTAAATTATCTGATTTTAACAATAACATAGCTAAACATACAGCATATACATCCTGCAGCCCTTAACTGATGGAAAACTAAGAGCTCTAGTTTAAAATGACAAGATCTTTTTATTATTTTATCAGTAATAAAACAGGGATGGCAGATCAGAGGACCTACTGTGATCTGTACCACGTCTTGCAGTCACATTAGAAATTATCTGTAAATCAGTTTGACAGATTTCATCAATTGGAGCAATAAATGCTGGATACACCCCAGTACACGTTGAAAGGGATGTTCAAACTGCCATTAGTTCAAAACCCATTCTGTTTTTTATAGAATGCAGTGAAATCAAGTGGAGGGAATAAAACACCATCAGTGAAAGAAGGAGAGTTAAACACCAGCTGACAAGAGAAAGGTAACACACACTTGGCATTTAGTTTGTAAGCTGAGTGGTATGTACCAGGAAGAACACCAAAATAAAGCTTTTAAGGCAAAATACATTATAGATTTTTACTTTTTGATATAGTGGGCAGGTCTGCAGCAGGACAGTGGCTCTCGGAGATTTGCTCTTCAGGTCCAGGCAGTGTTACAGAGGTGACACCAGTTTGCCCCTGCCAGGACAGTTCACTTTGTCCCCAGAGAATCAGGGTATCTGTGGGGCAGCTGCAGCTATTGCTATCCAGTTTTGGAAAGAGGAAGACTGTGGGTTGTAAGGGAGTTTAAATGACAGCATTTGGTCTCAGTTCTGTGTCTCGCCTCTGAGGTTCAGCTTCTTGGATTTAGGTGTTTAAAGGTAGTATTTTTGTTCTAGCTTTTGCATTTGTCTAATGAGAGACACCTTTCATCCCCTGAGGTATGTTTCATGCAATAGTTACTGACTACTTTGAAAAAATTTGAGATTTGGTATTTGTGAAGCAAAAGGAAAAGTAATACTGTAACTGAAATCTTCTTTATTCACAAGCCACATGTAACCCAATAATTCCCACTGTGAGGTTCCATACACAGCATGAGCATTGTCCTTCCCCTTTGTCTTGCAGGGACTCACCATGCACACACAGGTACTTCATGGAAAAAAAACAGACTTTAACTTTGCTCCTTTCAGGAGGATAATTTTGTAGTCATGGAACGCTTTTCACATCCCAGCTTCAGTGTGATCCAGAATCTGAGATCAGTGATGATCTTGGGACAGTGGAAGGCAGAGATTTTTGGAAGTGCAGTGCTGTGATCTTTCTGGCTACTATGACTGGTATTGTAGTACTGGTAGTTTGCCTTCTTTATTCCAGAAATTTGGTCAGATTGTGTTGAGCAGCTGTGGCCTGGTTCATAGTCTGTTGCCTCAGGAGGGTTGCTGGCAGCCTCTTGTGGGAATACAAGAGGCAAAACAGAACACAACCCCTCCAGCCTTAGCTTGTCTTCAGTGAGAAGCTGCTGCCATGGCCAGTGGGGGGTTTGGTTTTTTTTTTGATAAATTTTGTTTGCCCTCCTTCCTCCCACCCCTATTTAAAAAACATCAGCTTGATAGCACAGCAGCAAATGCACATTAATATCAAACAGAATTTTCACTACCATTTTCGTATTAACATAAGATGTCAGAATGTAAAGTGAGCTGGATCTGCACATGGGACCACTCTTGCTGTTAAAGGCTTTAGGCTGGAACAGAGCCTAAAATTCTTAGAAGAAATCCAACATTTCCTGATCAAATATTAATTGCATGCTATATAGAATTATGTATTTCAAACAAGTTTTATAAATAAAAGCCTAGGCCTTTCAAACCATCAGCAATATTAATTTTGGATTTTAAAGATTGTGAAAGATAAACAACCACATAACTGTGAATTAGAAAAATACTGGCCTAGGTTGCATAAAAACCTCCATTAAATAAATAAATACGGAAAGTTTTCACTATGAAAATTCAGTGGCATTGTACTTAAAAAAGCCATAATGAATTAATCATCCCTTAATGACACTCAGCTTGTGTTTCACGAATCACAAACACGCACAGGAAGTCAGGTGGCCCCAAAAGGCGACAGACTGGGTTAATGCAGTTTAACAGAAAGTACTCTTGGTGTGTGCTGCTCCTCCATGCCAACTTCCTGACTGCTGCCACGGCTGCCAGCTGCAGACCCTGTTCCCCTTCTCCTCCAGGCTGCCGTGCTGGCCCCCAGGGTCCAGAGGCTGCTACGGGAGGTGAGTGTGGCTGGGTGTGTGCATCCATCCCTCAGGCCAGCGGTTTCACCTCGGGCTGGGTTGCAGTGAGCGGCTCTGGTTTCCAGTCTGGCTGGAAGAAGCGGATGTCGAATGTCCGTGCCCAGTTCTCGAAGACGCGCTTCTCGGTGATGAAGCGGTGGTGGCTGCCCTTGCGGCCCCGCTCGTGGGAAATGTACATTGTGCACTCGTCTGGCCCCAGAGGTTCATAGTAGTGATAAGGTACTGAAAGATGATTAGGATCCCTGTGGAAAAAAGAAAATAGATGGAAGCCCAAGATATTCTTTTTGGTTGATGGAAAAGATGCTATCTTTAATGAACTGATGGGCTTAAATCCACTTTTTGTCCCAGTTAAACTATGTAGCTGATCTTTTTCTTGCCTATCTAATAGATCAGAATGGGGCAAAGGTGTTTTCTTTGCTTTTTCTTTTGGTCTCCTTTAATCCTCTTCCTCCCAGTTAAATGAAGGACAGCAGTAGCTCTGAAACAAGGGAGAGTCCAGCAGGGCTGTGTTACTACTAAGAAATTTGAAGTAAACTGCTTAAAAGAGATTTAAATCTAGATGGCAATTAGTAAAAGGTCGTGCAGAGGTATTTACTGAACTGGGGAAGAAAGAGAAGATAGGTGGAGGTGTTTATCTGTGTCACCTCAGCTCAGCCAAACGTTCCCAGCACGCTGCATGAAGTTCTGAGCACAACTTCAGTGAGTGTCTGTACACCGGGTCAGTGGAACAGGCTGCTGCTGCTGGCATTTTAATCAAACATCTGATGCACAAATGAGTTCTTTATTTTACAACAGCAGCTTTCATGTATCTAAGCTAAAAATTAAAACAGTTCACCCACAGTATCTGTCTGAGCTTGTGAACCCGTTCACATTTCCCAGTGGGAGATAAGTGACTTGTGGTGACACATTGGATATGCCAAACACCAATTAGATACTTAGGATGAAGTTCATTTTAGCAGTTCTGACCTCAGTGTTTCCATGTAACACTCTGTAAATGGCACATTTGTATTTTAATAAGCCAGAGCACTTCATTCTCCTTTTGTTTTAATCTCTACAGTAACCTGTACCACGATGGTTTTCTATTTTGAGCATGGGTGTTTTGGGCTGACAGAAGCTCACAAAACTCTGTCTCATAAACTCTAAGAGAGCAAGCTGTCCCAGCCAGAACTACCCAATCGTATCCCTCTCTCCCCAGTTGCTACCAGCTATTTTGCTGTGGCAGAAAATTCCCAATATCAGCATTTAGTGAAGCCTTGGAGTTGCTCTGTGTTACAGCCTGAGCTGAATAGGACCCTAGCACAGAGCAAGAAATCTGATACAGATTCAGGGCTGTCAGCTCTAATATACAGTTGATTATTTTCATTTTGAAGAGCTAATAGTTAAGGTCACTTTCAATTGAATGCATCCACAATCTGTCAGTAGTCTGTACTGGTCATTATTTTTACTGTGTAATTCTGTCACCTATGCAATTTTCTAATGTTTCTTATTTTGCCATTATCCATATTGTATATGCAGAGGTAATGTATGATATTGCTGCTGCTTTCCATTTGTGCCTTAGATTAACGTTTTAATTCAATCAATCTGGCTTCCTTGTAACACAACATGGTGATCAATCTTACAAGACCAGAACAAAAATAAAATTACATTTCTAGAATAAGATGGATTCTAAACTTATTAAATATATTCTCACTGGAATACATAAGAGTGAAACAAAATCCTTCATTGCTTCACCTACAGAAAATGTATTTGTAATCTAAAGCTGCCCTTCACAGAGAAATTTATTATTTCTAAACTACAACTATAAGAACTCAATCTTCAATTAATTTTTTCACTTTTTTGATACACTGGACCTCTTATTGTTGCTTAAATGAATCATTTGTATGATTACTATAAATCTAATAGGATACATTTTCATATGATGTGTTTTTGTTAAGAACTACTTAACAAATAGGCCTCTGCCTCTCATTCAGACTGCTCTTCCTTCTTGCACTAAAGCTGGATTTTACTCTTGGGTCCTCAATAGTACACCTGCATTGCTTGGTATAAATTTACTGCTTTAAAGTTTGGATTCGTAAGGTTGAAATCATATGTCCTACAGACTTGGGAAAAATGTAGCCCCGGTTACAAGAGCAACGTGAGCCTGTGAGGCTGCTGGTCCCAACACCTCCAGGCAAGGTGTTTGTGAAGCCAGGGGCTGCACATTCCATCGAAGGCTCTGAAGTAGCACCACTTAGGATACCTAAGTGGATGTCCTTGGCTCCTGCCAGGCTCTACCAGCATCCTGTGCACCACCCCACCAGGAACAGCCCAGAAGCACCTGATGCACAGGTGAGAGAGGCAGGAGCTGGGTCCAGGCAGCCTGTGGGGCTCAGGTGTTGTGTGCAGCTCTGCTGGCTGAACTGGGGGTGAGGTCAGGGCAGGAATGGCAGCTGGTAGCTACAGACCTCTCTAGGACTACTCTGCAGCTGACTGAGGTTTTAAGGATAAATTCCCAAAGCTGTCATTTTAGATTTGGAATTCTGAAAGGTATTTACATATGGAGGACCATCTCATTTTATGGGAGTTCTGGATTCCCCCAGACTGCATGCTAGTAAGCTTTGGATTTGAACTCTGGCTCAAGTACACCATAACCCAAATTAACTGAGCTACGTTATCTTCCAACTCTGCAATTAGCTTGTGTCACCAGCAAATGAAATGCATGAGTAATTTCTGTACTGAAATTGCTTGCCACCTCATTTATTAACATTAAAACAGATGCTGTTTTATCACTGACTGATACTGGACATTAATCAGTATTTTGTCAGACTCTGCATGCATATTAATATCACAGATGGGAGAAATCTCAGCAAGTTCCTCTGTAAAATATCCTGTACTTCCTGCCTGATCACCTGCCAGCACAGCACCCGTGGAAGTGCTTGTACCCCTGTCAGTCAGCTGCTGTTTGCCACTTGAGTGCGTATTTTCCCACAGATGGTGTCCACCTACAGCAAAAGCTGGAAGTACAGCACAAAAGGCAGGGAAACCAGGCCACTCCATACCACATTCTGGTCTGCCTCTTTCCTTAGAAATGAAGAGCCATAATAAATCAACCCTCTAAAACTATAGGTACTCACAAACTTTGTAAAAAAATTCATACTTTGATGTGTGACTGAAGTATCATTTTTATTTTGTGTGATGGGCAAGGTTCTATGTCAGGACCATGAAGGTTTCCAGATAATTTTTTTGCCTTCTGTTCCCAGGATCTCCTTTCCCTGATATCCATAATTAGTCCTGTTTTCCAAACCATGCTTGCATTTTGTTAATAAGCTAATGAGGTGAGACATATGGACCAAAAAGCAGGCCTAGGACTAGCTCACATACAGCTTACAGTCTCTCATAGGCTCCAGGAAATGTAATCAGCAACAACTGCTGCTTTGTATTTGATTTAAAGAAACTGAAAGTGGAGAGAGAGAGAGAGAGAGAGAGAGAGAGAGAGAGCGAAGTAAGAAAACACTGAAGTATTTCAAATACAGATTTTCAGGTGAATTATCATGGAAAATGGCCTGGCAGTCAAATGATGATTCTTATAGGAAAATTATCTGGTTCAATAACTGGAACAGAAGTTGTTCATATTAGTTAAAACAAGGCTCAGAATGCAGTTTCTGGGAGTTCCAGGAGGCCCATGAAGAAGAGTTAAAGAGGGTTCATCTCACTGACCTCTGGAGCTTTCCTGAGGGACAAGGAGTCCCCTGAGACCTGCAGGGAACCAGCCCTTCTGTCCATGCTGCCCAAAATGCCACAGACAAGGGCTGGAATTCCTACAAACTCATTAAGGCTTGTCCTTGCCAGCCCTGCTGCTGAGCACCCACCAAGGGAAGCAGCAGCACTGCAGTGCCTTCAGGAATTGTCCTGGTATCCAGGCACTGCTGTCAGGCTGCTGCTGAAGGGAGGCAAGAAGAGAACCCTGCATGTCCCAGTTCAGGAGTGAGTCCTGTGCATGCAATGAGCTGCCAAAGGGACTTCTGAGAGGCAAGTGCTTTCCATCTAGGAAAGGCTTGGGTTGGATCCCAGGACAGCAAGGTGGCTTGTCTGTCTTGGGACAAAGGAATGAGAGGTGTGCACACTTCACCAAAATGTTTGCAATGTGCATGGAAGCATAAACTTCCATCTTATTACAGAATGTAGAAGACAGAAGTATTTAGCAGCATGAGAGCAATATCAAGCCCTTAACCCTTATTACAGCATAAAACTGTAGCAAGCAAAGGCAAAAGCTTTGCTGTAAAGTACTAGAAATTTATAATAATCAGGACAGCAAGTCCAGTTCAGCTATGAAACTCAGTGTCCAGTGAAAGTAAATAGAAATGAATCTAAACTGCCTTGTTGCAAGTAATAGTGACAAATCTTTTAGTTTGTGCTCCAGACTCCTTCACTAGACTATTTTTCCTGCACGGGTGCAAAGCAATTTGGTTAATGATCTTAAGCTAATAATTTGTAGCAGAATCAACAGCATGAGATTCATGGTACCTTTGAGGTGTCCTTCACGTTACAGATGTGACACTAATTTAGTTCCATGACAGTGACCACCACACTCATTACTTATTCCACAAATTAATACTTAAAAATGAATGGGTATCTATCTGCTGAAGTTATACATTTGGTGATATTAATTCTGAACAGAAATAAGGTTTTTTTGGGATTGTTTTTTTCTTTTTTAATCTTCATGACTTTTTAGTTGCACAAGAAGTAGAATACCCACACCATCTAGCACACGCACATTTGTATGGTTTTATTGGGATTTTTTTGTTTTGATTTTTTTTTTAATTTTAATGGTAGACTCTTATTCTGTCTGACTGAAACCCAGGAAATACAGCTTACAATTACAGAATATTTTTTTCTTTCTGCTATTCTGTTCTGTTGTTTTATTTCTTTGAAAGAAAGCACTGTTTTAACTTCTTAATGAGTGGCTGAAGAGCCAGCTGAGAAGGTTAACTCTATGGCAAGAAACTCCTTTCACAGATTTTCATGGACAGCTTCTTCCAGGCATGGCCACTACAGTTTTCCCTTCATCACCTGGGGAATCAAACTGAAGTAAAGACATTTCATATTACTTTGATTAAGAAATGACCTTTTCCCTTTTTACAACCAGGTGTATGTACCTTTATGTTAAGATTATTTTATGTGGGCTGCAAGAACAATTACATCTTTCTCTACTGGGACTGATCTACAGCCTTTCTTGTGTTATAACTTAAGTCTATTTTATTTCTGTGTATTGATTGTATGAAAGACTCATATGTTCTTAGTGACATTTTCAGTCACTCTCAACACAGTTTGTTTGGGTTTAGTTGGTTTTTTTTACTATGTGTCTAAACCATTCTGACTTTGTGTGAAAAGTCAGGATTACACATAATTTTGCAGTGAAATCCTGTCTTCTTGTATTTTTAGATCATCAGTTTAAGAATTACTTCCATGTGCCACTGAAATACAGCCACTTCTGGACTAAGAGCAGCCACTTACAGAAATTGAAGTAGTATATGTGGCCAATTGAGATGAGAGAGGAACAAGATGCTATGCTGTGGAAGGTATTTGTGTTGTCTGGCGTATCTGATCTAGTTTGCTGTTTTCCTTGGAGAATTCGTGATGGAGTCTGGCAGTTTATCACAGCATTTATCATCAATATTTTGTTATAATTTGTAGAAATTCTCACGAAGTGGAATTTAGTGTTGACATTTTATCTTGTGATTTCTTCAGGGATTTCTACAATGTGCCCAACATGAATCCAGATTCCTGAACAATCCTTTTAAGTGTTCCAAGGAAAGTCAAAGAAGTTCATTCTTTGAGACTAACCCAGCACTGCAGTCTTGCCTTTCCTGCCCCGAAAGGCACCTGGAATTACCCAATTGAACCAGACTTGAGAGAATCACTACATTTGCAATAGAAAGTTGAAGTAAGTACTTCTTGGTGAAAGGGGTTTGTGAGCAGGTGATGAAACATTTCACTGAGACCTCGTTCTGGACTGGTTCCAGCTCTTCCTGGGTCACCCAGCAGGGCAAATGGGATCAGCACTGGCTGTGGGCAGGAACCACTGAGTGCTGGGCTAGTGCTGGGTGGGCAGGTGAAACCCATGTCAGCATCAAGACTGCTGATGTAATACAAATTTGTCTGTATTCATACTGGTATCTTGTGGCTAATGTGATTTTGGTCTAGCACTAGAAGTTCTCCCTCTGTCACTGGGAAAACCTTAACCAGGACCTGGGGTCTGCATCCTGAGCATGGCTGGAGGCACAGCCCAACTGGAAAATGTGCACAAGCAGTTCCTACAGCAGCTTCCATGGACACAACTTGTGCTGCTTCTGCCTCGTGTGACCCACCCCCCGCCACGCCCAAAATGGGTGATTACAGAACATTCTCTGGGTCCAGATTCACAGGGAGGGGTTTTGTGGGGATTATTTAGGAACCTGCAAGATTTGCATTCATGTGACAGAGGTACAATAATGTTAATCTGAGTTGCACAGAAAGTTCAATTTAGAAACTAGTCACTGTGAGAACACTGTTCCTCTATTAATTTGGGGGGAACTAGAAAAACAAATTAAAAAATAATGTTTTACAGTACTTCTTTCTTCAGATTAATTTCATGCCAATTATTGCATTACTTTTAGCTGATAAATATTCAGAGACTAAAAGAAAGCAACAAGATGGATTAATTCTCCTGCAGTACAAACAAAATTTTAAAATATATAACATAGTTACATGCTGTTTGTTGTTTTCAGAATGAGATCATAGGACATCTTAATTAATTGCTTTAAGAGGACTGAAGACTTGTTGCAGAGCAAAAAGATTAAAAGATTCAGATACTTATCTGTAACATTAACTTTGTTGGCTAATAATGGTTTCAAAATAAATCCTACCTGCAGAAATCCGGTGGCACCATGCCATAAACATTTATCCTGTCACAGAGCTCTAATGCGATAGTCATTGTGAACCAGCCCGTGCTAAGCCAAGTGTTGGATATCTTCCTGAAAGCAAAAACATAATTAAGTTTCTAAGCTGGCAAATAATTCTCGAGATTTATTTATTTATTTATTCATTCATTCATTCTGAAGCAATTTCTCAGCATTTTCTTCATTCTTGTAAAAGGCTTTGAAAACTGGGCAACCAAGACTATTTTGCTCACCCATCTTCTAGTGATTTTTGTGGTGCCTCCTGTCAGTGGAGCAATCTGGGCAGACACTTTCCTCATTGCAATTAGTTTTAGGCACAGGAATGTTAATATTTAGCTGACCTTTTGACTTGGTTTCTAGAAGCTCCCAGCCCCTCACTGTGTCTGCTGGTAGGAAACTCTTTAGTAGGTTACAGCTATGACTGTCCCATAGCCAGCCTTGGAAATCTCTATCCTAGGAACCTCTCTGGGTGCCACCCCTGCCCTAGGGGAGCCTTAGACTGGCAACAACAGCACTGGCAGGGAGCCCTCTAAGGCAGAGCCTCTCCTGCCTTCACTGCAGGCTGGGACATGGCTTTAAAAGAAGTTCCACTGATCCCAGCATTAATTATGCAAAGTAGGATATACCACCCTGTAACTGCTCACAGATGTAAGGGATTTACAAGTTGTGTTTAAATTTTCCTGTATCACAGGTTTTTATCTGCAAAGTGGCAACAGTAATGTTTCTGCTCCTCTCATGTGCTTGGCAGTGCTGTTTAGTTTCTAAGAGCTGGGTTCTCTGATGGTTACTGGATGAACTGCCATGTGCACTGGAATTCCCAGTCCTTCTTTAAGCTCCTGCACTGCCTCTATGTTGTGGGAGAGCTGGAACTCTTGGAATGGGAGGATCAAGGAAATGTCAGCAAAGAAAACATCTTAAAGATGTCACCAGGGCATGTGTAGGGACTGGCACCCCTCTTAGACATGGAGGCACAGAAAGTCGGGTGTTTGCTCCAGGGAAAACGAGCTCAGACTCAAAGGTCTCCTTTCAAACACTATTAAAGAATAAGACAGGAGTTCTCCCTAATCCCTCACCCTGCTAGGAAAGTCTCACAGGAAGCAGTTCAAGCTTGTGTTATCTGCAGCCCTAAGAGTCCTCAGATTCCTGCTGACAGGCTGTCACAGTGACAGGCTCTCCATCTCCTGCTGAAGCTCAGGCACCAAGGGAGCAAGTGCAGGCTCTGGGAAGGCCTGGGCACTCTACCAGAGTGTATTAACATGGGACCCACATTAATCCCATTCCCCCACACCTGTATCTGCCAGATACCTGTGAAACTTTGTCACAGTACCCTAAAAAAAGCACAGGAGAAAACATGAGGTTCTCTTCAGAGCAGTCACCAGGGAATCCCAGGTCCTGGCCCAAGTTCCAAGGCCATCTTTTACAGTTTACCCAGTGATAGCAAGATGTGGGACAATCTTGGAAGCAGGGACCTGAGGCCACAAAAACCAATGCAAGCAAGTGCCAGCAATCACTAACATCTAATGCAGCTGACAGGAACCACCACGCAGCTTCCCAGGCTAATGCTAAACTAGCTGGTTCCAAGTAGGTCACCTACAGGGCAGTGGGAGGAGATGTTTTGAGTGCTGTCAGATTGAGGAATGCCTTTTACCAAGGTTTCCCATTTCCTCAGGGGCTCAGACTACTGCAAGGAAAAAAAAAACCAGTGGTGTCTGTGCCAGCTGCTTAAAACACACTTCTAAACATAAGGGAATTCTTTGACTAAATATGCCTGGAGGATGCTGAGGAGCCTAGGTAATTTGTCCTGTCCTTAGTGGATCACCTGGTAACATATAAACTCCCAAAACACATATTTTTACTGCTCCTGACACACAGATTTTCAAGCTAAGCTAGCATTTGGATAATGACATGTTATAAGCATCTAATTATTTCCAATTATGGGGCCTTATTTATTTTCTGACTGTGCACTGAAGCTTGGGGATGGTGGTGCAGTTCGTCACAATGTCATAGATGGGTCATAAGCTCAGTGGAGGCCTTCAGGCACAGCAACAATATAAAACAGTAAGTAAGAATTTTTGGCTCAAAATTATTACAAAAGAGAATGGTAGGGAAAAGCCTAAAAATTTGCTTCTCTGCCACCTGAGTTTCTGAGCTCTGAATCACTGGATAATTCAGGAATATGTTCTAGCTAAGAGTGCTCTGCAGCTTGCACAAGTCCATTGTTTCAAGTGCCCAACGCAAACATTCCAAAACCAAGGGAGCAATTGCAGCCAGACCATGACCAAAGCTTTGCACAAGTCAGGACACCCAGCTAGGCTCTCTGCTGGGTTAGTTTTCTTTCTGCTTACACACACTTAGGCATCATTTACTGTTTTCAATAAACAGGAGGACAACTGAATATAACTAAACTGGCTTAGAAGCTGAATAATCAAATAAAAATTTTAAAATTCATTCAAGTACTACTCTGCCTTTTTTAAATACCGTGTCTGTAGGACAGCAACACAGAAACAGGGTTACAGTGTCTCGCATTTCATAAAAGATCTGAGCAAAAGTCCAACAAAAGAATACTGTTTTTATACCTAATCAGCAGTAATGAGTGAATATGAAGAACTGTCATGTGCTTATTAGGGGAAATGATCAGCTATTTTTTTATATGATGAACTAACACACTGTGCTGATAATTCTGTAGTGCACACTAAATTACAATTAAAGGCCTTTCTGCTCCACCAAAATCTCATTTATAATCTCTATGGAAATACTCTTCCTGCAGTTATTTCATTTATGCTGCTTTTATCTAATTACTATAATATTGGTTCTGAATCATATTTTCTTAATGTACCCTTATTCAATTTTAAAGTTATTTTCAAGTACAGTTACTTTATAATGCCAAGTATATTGCTATGCAGCCTTTGTCTTTCACCATGCTATTTAACTGAAGGTTTTTCTTAATTTCAAAATAATTTTTTTCCAAAAAACATATTATAGCAAATTACCTTTTTTCTCATCATTTTCAGGATGGAAATGAATAGTCTGATTCTTGCAACCTTGCAATCATGCTTCTCTCTCCTTCCTTTGTTTTTTGTAGGCTCTAATAAGAGCTCAGCAGAAACCTCCTGGGGAACAGCAGCATTCTGGGTCATATCTGAGCAATGTTCTCAGCTCAGATGCTGTTCTGAGCAACATCTGAGCTATGTTCTACTCCTGTCCCCACAAGCACCTGAATTTTCTCCCTTACAAATCCTTTCCTACCCATGTTTCTTTTCATCTTCCCTTTCTTCTGTGCAGCTTATTCATTTATTTTCATCTCCTGTTTTAATCTTCTTCGCCCTTCAAGTATGCTGTCTGTGCCCTCTAAAATCAACAGAGCCTGTTCCTCAGGATGAATTTTGCTGGCATCTGAGTGCCCTTGATTCACACTGGGAGTTCAGGGTGCCCATGACTGAGTGCACTATAAACTTGTTACAATGCTGTTAATGGCTCTAATACCTTGAGAATATTTCAGGAGCTGAGCCTGGTGCCTGTGCAGAAAAGGTCTCTGGCTTTGGATGGGTGATGCAGAACCAGAAAGAGCAGCTTGCCTGAAATTGCACAGCATGTATCAGAAAAAGAACAGGATCCTGGCAATGTCAGGGAAGGAACAGGACCCTGGCTCCCCATGTCAGAACTCAAGTTCTGAGAGTGAAGCAGGGAGGGAAACTCTTCCTCAGAACTGGGGCCAGCACGTGATCCTACCCTGGATCACCGAGAGCACAGTCCAGGAAAGGAGGTGGCAATGTGCACTCCTTGTGTCCAGGGCCTCCTCCTGGGGCTCATGGTGGCCAATTACAGCTTTGTTGACTTTCAATGCCTTTGTAAATACTGAACACACAGATAACCCTCTGCACTTTTCTTGAAGGGTTCAACTGCTTGATTCACCTTCTCACTTTGCTTTACTCTGGAAAAGACAAACACATTACAACTGGCAGGATATCTCCCCTTGTTATCCTTCCTTCTTCTTCTGGCAGAGCCCCAAATACACCAATTGGAAGATGAGGAACTTTTATTGTTACAAAACTGACCAAGATACTCTGTACTCTGGTTTTAGCCTGTGTCAGCCACAAACTCAGATCCACTATAACTGAACAAAGGGAGTTCAAAGGCAGCAAATGACCAGCAAACACAGCCTTCAGCTAAGAGGATACAACAGTTTCCTCTAATATTGATCCTGCCTTTCTCATGTAGCCCAGAAAATGGAATTTGTACTCAAATCCACAAGAGGATCAATCCCTGTTCAAACTTTGGTATGCATGTTTTGTGTTTGTAAGGTAGCACATCTTACTGCGAGTTACTGCACAATAAACCTACCTCTTCATTTGTATCTAAGTGGGGACCCTGTGCCATTTTTACAGCAGCATATTTAATAAATTAAAAACCAGAACTTCATTAAAAGTAAATGTCTTTGTGCTGGGAAGTCTTTGGTTTGAATGCCCATTTTCAAACATTATATATGAAAATACTCAAGTACTACAGTGGGTCACTTACTACAAATTTGATTTGAAGATCAGCCTACAAGTCTCATAAACAGTCTCATAAAGATGTAACTATCATGATAACTTTCCATTTTCCAGTTGCAAGTGTTAAGATGAACTGTTCTGAAGCACCTAATGTATGACTAATGTTTATTTGTTTTACAAGAGGCTTTACAGCTGCAATGTTCCAAGAATGCTTAAATTCAATAAACAGCTATTATAATTCACTGAATGGTGGCATTTCCTCCATAAAAAAACATAACCTATCCATTCTAATTTTTCAGAATCAGTGAAAAAACTTTAAGGTATATTACCCCAAAGTGAGATTTAAACAGCTCCTGCCTCCTTGACTCTATAAACAGTACATCCAGACTCTGGTATTCTAGGCTGATGAGGCAATACTCCATACAAATCATTTTGATGTGTATTTCTTACTTATGTTTCCAGTGATGTTATTTGGCATGTCATGCCACATTACAGCTCATGAGGCAGAGGATTTAATGGGCAGGATTGTCCCTCTGAGCAAATCTGAAATTGGTATCTATAAACTGCATTATTTTATTACTCTGTGACATCCCCATGGTGTATCCATGTAAGTTCTCACCTGTCTTTTCCAGTCTCCCGTTTAAAAAGGTCATCAAATTGAAGCATCTTGTGGCGAGAAATCATGTACACTTTTAACTGAGGCAGTATCTGGTTCATCAGCTGCAGGTTGTTGTACACCAAGCCTTTGCCATCTCTCCTCATGTAGCTGCTCGGGCCCCAGAAGATGAACACAGCGCCGTGGCTCATGTTTAAGAGTTCGTTGCGATTCCGTAAAATCCTCTGGATGCTGGAGTGCGCGATGACTCGGAGGCTGGTTTTGTTCCCAACGTCGCTCCCGTAGCCCCGCGTGGGCGCGTCGTTCATGCGGATGACGCACTCGCTCTCGTCGATTCTGCGCCCCTGCCTGCTCCCCAGGAGGTGCCCGGAGCTGGTGACCAGGGCACAGCTCCTGCAGTGCATCTTCAGCGGCTGCAAAGACATCGGCACTTCACTATTACTGCAGACATCTCCCCTTTCATTACGTAGCTGTGTTTTCATGTCCGTGGCATATTTCACAGCAAAAACCTCAGCCATGTACATAAAACTCTCCCAGCAGTTTTCCCAAATAGCTGGGGACCCATTATCTGTACAGCCCTTAAGAGCTCCTCAGTGGAGCTATGCTCATTGTGTAAATCCTTTCCACTGCTGCTCCATAAACAGAAATCACAACAGCTTCTCTACTCTTCCCAGCTGCTTAGGATTGTACTTCTACTTGCCATAACAGCTATATTAGAGTATATTTTATTCTTCTGCTTCCTTTTTTTTTCAGGAAATAATATATCCTAAGTCCTCGTAAGTTCATGTGTAAATAGCTTTTCAACCCTGGGGTCAGGACATTTTGCTAAAAGAAAAGATTGATACCCTGGCCCAATCCTTCCATGCTAATTGCAAGTTGTGCCACAACCACTGCAGGGCTCTCGCACCTCCTTTATGGTTCAAGAGTCAGAGCTGCTCAGTAATGTCTGTGTGTATTTTACATGACAGCAACTTAGTGCACTGAACCTTGGCTACCTTGTCAGGTCATGTTTGAAAGTTACCAGTAAAATGGAATGGGAGGCACCTGTGCAGTGAGTGCTGACCTAATGGAAGCAGAAGAGTAAAACAAGCTTTCATGAAAATGAAAATGCATGATAAATCATGTTACTGAAGTATGCCACCACAGGTATCAATTTTAGAGGAATATGTCACTATCTATTGCTCAGCATGAGAACTAAAAGGAGTGAGGGTGAACAGCATCCCCAAAGTGCTCCTTTCTAACAGGAATACAATAAACTGTGAGGTAAATAAAGACTGTCTGAGGGTGTGCCTTGGTAGCCCTCTGGGAAATGGGATCTTGCACTTGGTCTGTATCTCAGTGTCTTTGAAAAACCACAAAGAACAACAAAGCAAACAAACAACAGTGCCCACCACCTCTCCACCCTCCCCCCCAAAAAACCAAACCCCAAACCAGCCCAACAGAAAAACCCGCGAGAAAAACCCCTGGCACAGAGACTGAACTGCAGTTACTTGATATATTCTGATCTACACATATACAGGAATCCAATGACCAAATCAGTCTGCAGCGAGGCACAGCTTAAAACTTTAAAGCTGCAAAGGATACATGATGTAGGTTTGACACAGTCTCAGGCCCTGTTTGAAAATGCTATTGCCCTGAGTACTTGATGGGAGTGTTTTACTGTAGTAACTTGGTTTAATTTTGAAGGTACTAAGTGGTTACAATTACAGTCTGAAATTCTTTCTTTTGTGAGGCTAGCTCATGAATGCTTAATGCTTTTTAATTAAAGAAAAAATAGAAAGTATACAATCTTCACAGTGATTCAACCAGCAAGCCTTGTATCTCCATCTTCCCCAATAAACAAAGTCCCTTTCACATCTGTGGACTATAATCCAGAGCTAATGGTATGGGTGAAAATGTTCATGCCTTTGTGAGCCAAGGTTCCTAATGCAGTATTTACGTGCGTTTTCCTTTAAGCTTTCATCTGCCACTTTGATGAATCACCTAGTGAAAGGCTCTAAGGTGAGCTAGCTGCTCCACCACCATGCATGGGAAAGCAAGACAAGGTGCTAATGAGGTTAAAGGAAATGTAGTCAGCAGCAGTGTTAATTCACACGGGTTTGAATATCCACACAGCAAGGCATTCTCACCTAAACAATCTCTGCTGCTTTCTGGCCTACTGAGCTACAACTTCCTTGTTTCTTTTAAAAAAGTCTGCCACAAAATCCATCAATTGTTAGGAAACAAGGGCAGCCATCAGCAGAGCTGTGGAAACTTGGGGAGGGGTCTGAGGCTACATAATGAACATTAACACCCCCCTAGAACATCTGTCCCAGATCTGGTTTGAAACATGTTCCTTCTGGGAAAATGTCTTTAGACTGAAACAGTCAGGTATTGCCCAGCCACTTCCTGAATGATGCATGGGGCTGAGCCCCTGTAGCTGCTCTAGGCAAGACATTTTCAGTCACCTCACTCAGATTCTTTCAGCTGAAGTCTACAAAACTCGCACCTAAAAATTGTCAGAGGAATTCACAGTGAACAGCCACAACATTCTCACAGCAGCTGTTTATTATGCTTTGACAACAGTGAAAGCAAGGGGGGGGAAAAAGCCATTGGCTGTAATATCATCTCATTGGGAGGCAGCAGTGGCACCAGAAATGTCATCTACTTAAGCAATAATAATGGAGGCACAAGGCAGTTCTTTGGGATTGATGACCAGCTGGAAAAAGTTGATGGCCTGAGAATAACCAGGGGCCATTAAGCCAGAAGAACATTAACTCCACAGAAAACGCTGTTACAGTAATTATTACAGTGATATTTGGGGAAAAAAAGCAAAGTGAAAAAAAAACAAACTCCATGAAATATGACTTATATTTCAGAAGCCTGGCTTCCAAAGGGATGGGGTGAGAGGCAGGCGAGTTTTATAGTATCTTTGCTAATTACTTTGAAGTGTAACATATCATGCATGTAAAAGCTGCTGACATTGAATCATACCCATTGTTAATAAGCAGCCACAGTTTTTGTGTACCTGAACTCCATGGACAGCACCTTTGTGACAGGGCAGGACACGTGGCTGTTGCTACAAAACAGGTCAGGCACTTGGACAGCACATGAGCCAAGTACTCTCCAAAAAATAATCACCCAAATCACCTCTCGGTTCCAGTCCTCTCAAACCAGGCATGGAGAGAGGGAGAACAGAGGTTACAGTACAAGCAGTTCACAGTGCAGAGCCCCAGAAGATGGCAAATCAGCTGGTGCTTTCCAGGATAGATGGGCTGTCCCAAGGGAATGAAGGCAGCAGGGGAACTCTGCCATAACAGCACCTTTGTGCCCACAACGAGTAAGTGCAGCTTTGCACAGCTACAAGTATTCCCACAGGCCAAACTGACTCCTGGCAACTCCAACTTCCAGAGATTAGCCCAGAAGTGCTGCTGCTCTACCACAAATGCCTGAATTGGTTAATGAAACAAAAAACAATGCCACGGTTGGTTCTGTATTTTCCAATTTGAGGTAATTTGCTCTGTTATTGACTTTAAAATCTATGTTGTCCAATGATCGAAAAATATTAATTTTCAGACACTTTAGTGCTCAACTGCTTGAGAAAATAAATTGAAAAATGTTGTTCCTGATACAAAATACGTTACTCTCAGATATAATTATTTTCTTTGTGATGAACTCAAATAATTTAGTTTTTGCTTACAGAAGTCTTTTGATTTTGAAGCCAAGATTTAGACAAGAAAGTTCTCTCCAGTAAAATCACAAACACACCTTTTCTTATATTGAATACTTAATAACCTACTTTCAAGAGCCCTGGGTTCAGATCACTCCATTATCAGTAGTGTAAAAATTTCTGTTCTATAAATAAAAGCCAGAGCATTTTATTTTGGCAATGGTGACCTGGCCACAACACCACCGCCACCACCAAAACAAACAAACAAACCTACCCCCCCAAAAAACCCCAAACCAAAACAACAAAAAAAAGACCTGGAGTGAGAACAGCTCACTACTGAGTTCAGCAGAAAAAGATCACCAGTCAGTTCATGAACACCAACATTCCTCATGGATACAACTGGAAATATCACAGATGACTTCAAAGAGCATCGAAAGGCAAGAGATACCATGAAAGGTTAAAGAATATCCCAATTCGTTTTGGATGAATGACCTTTAACTAAGCACTTGAGACAAAGTGAAAATGTTTCTCCTGCACTGCAACACCTCTGTTGCTGCCCAGCCATTGTCCTGTGTCAGAGCTGGAATGAGACTCTATTACTGAGCCATCAGCCTCTCTGCAACAGCTCCCAAACTGATTGCACAAGTAAAAGCAGTGGTACAAATAAGAAGACTGATGTACAGGAAAGCAAATCTGTTCCCATGTTCAACTGAATTAATTCAGTTAAATTCAGTGTGTTAATGGTTGAAAACACACACATAAACCCTGTAAGAGCCAATCTTACTGGTTCAGGAGAAAGTGACCTTGTTCCAGGGCAGCCTGGCTTTCTCTTTTCGTTACAAAGCAGGTGCAGATTCCTCTGGAAGGAGTTTCATGTCTCCCCCACCTGGTGCCCATTGTGCCTGGCCTAAGCACAACAGCTTGTGACACTCTCTGTATGTTACCTCAGTGTTTGCTTTTTATGTTCCTGGCCTTGTGCACAGAGTTTAATCAACATTTCCTACATGATGCTAATGAACCCTGAGTTCATACCATGTTCAATGCAATTTATTACTTACAGCTTGCTCGACTGCTGCATCATCAGCCACCAGCAAAAACACTAAATAATTAAGGCTTTGCCAGTGATACAATATTTTGTCCTGGCAGCTTCCATTTTTTTTTAACTTTCTTTTTTTTTTCAACTTTCTTTTTTTTTTCTTTTCTTTTTCTTTTTGTAGCTTTGAGCACCTCTGAGGTTTCTCACAAAGCTGCTGGCTTGGAACCACTGCTCCACCAGGCTGGCTGCTCCTTCCCAGTGCTCCTCTCCCAGAGGCCTGGAGCACCATCCCCCTGTCACAACTACATCCCAAGCCCTGCAGGAGCTCCAGCCATGCCCAGCCCATTGCTGGCACATCACAAACAGCTGAATGCTGCTGCTCTGGTGAGCCCCTGTCATTCAGCAGTGCCCCCAGTGCTTCTCATCCCATTATGTCCACCCCTCATGACAAGCTACATGGATTGTTTATATTGCTGTGCCTCCTCCCTCAGCATTTCCCTAAAAGACTGAAAACTCTAACACAAAATCTGCTTTTCTTCGAGAGATTCCCAACAACCACCTTAAAGCAGAATAGAAACCCTGAGGCTTCACATTTGCCAAGGAACTTGTGTTCTGTAAGCCAAGGCAGCTAGCTGTGGGGCTCAAGCTGTCTCATTAGTAAAGCACAGCTGTGCACTTCAGAAGTGATTTCCACAATGCAAGGACTCTGGGAGACATGATCCTGTGAAAATAATGCGGGTTCCCTGATTATTTGGTTTGTAATATATTGATGGAACAGTGCTTTCATAATACTATAAAAGAAATAAAAAATTAAAGCACCAAAACCAAACAAAGGAAACTCCAGCCACATACAAACTGAAAAAGTTTGCTATTTTTCAAGTCCCATCTATAAAATGATGGCATCAAGCCAATTTTCTCTGAACAGTAGAAGTCATTCTGATGCATATTGAAATATTGTACACTTCTGTGTATAAAACGCTGGAGCAAAAAACCCAAACTGAAATACCTAAAGCTTAAGAAGAGTTTTCAACTTCAGCTTGCTGAGGTAAATGCCCTTTTAAAGTCTCTGTGAGTTTTGATTTTGTGGTGCCACGTTGGATCTGAAAGATGATCTTGCATTGACCATGACATTGTCACATGTGTACTCATACAGGAAGTGTAGCTTAATTTCTACACTCTGAATAACAGCTCAGATTTCCCCCTCAAGTTTCATGAATTTTGAACCCTTATGCAAGATAAGAGCACCTTATGCAGGTACAGAGTGCTGTCAAAGAGGGGAAAAAATAATCCTCTGAGCAAATACATTTATAATTATTTTTGAAGTACACTTTCAGAACATCAGAGAATTTACCAGGAAAACAAACTGCATTATCCACTGAACTAAAAGCACAGACTGCCTTCAAAACTATATCCCAGTGACTGATACTGCACAAGTAAACAGAAAGGGTTAGGAGATACCACTTGCCCAACATTGTTAATCCTTATGCAAATCCAAACAACAAGCATTTGCAGCAAAACTTTGCAATTCAAAAGAGGTCTGGCAAGTCTGCTCATAAAGATAAATGCATGTCTGTTTAAAAAGATAGAAGATAAAACAAATGAATTTATTATTACTTTTCTTTGTTTCTTGGGCTGTGGAGCTTGAGTATGCAGATATTGTGGAAACATTAGCATTGTCATTTCTCACTGATTCCTCTGAGTTAGTTACATAACTGGACTCTGCCTTCAGATATTGGATAAGACAGTGAAACAGCCAAACTCAAACACATGCATTCCTCACACTAGTGATCACAGCACCTTATGTTTTATTCTGCCAAGGAATCAAATTTTTTTTTGTTGTGATACCCTACTGAGGGGCATCTGCAAAACCTGTAGGAAAAATATAATAATCCTATTTTCAAAAGGTCCTTAGACAGATCTAATTAAATTTCAGAACATGAGGCTGTATTATGAAGAGGGAAAAAACCCAACAAATGCACTCCACAAAGCTTTCACTGGAGCAATTTTCTTAGAAAAAGTACCGTTAGGCACATTAGTCAATGAAGAGTCTTCTGCTTGTGTGAAGTGTTTTCTGGCACATTAACTCGTTTTCAGGGGACTGCTTGCTAGTCAAAGCTTCCATTAGATTAATTAAAATATGGCTTCTCTCACTGGAAAGAAAAGGCATGAATTTGGTTACAGGACATTGACCACCTATAGAAACTGAGCCTTTTCTAGTTGCATAAAATACATGAGCAGGAGCAGCAGCGTAGGAGATGAACAACAGGGTAACTTTTGGTATATGGGGCACATTTCTTATTTTAGAAGTATGATTACCAGGTGCTGATGTTTTCCCCTAAGCCATCTAAAGTGAATATAAGGTGCAACCTTGCAAATTGTCAGCACACATAAAGCTAAGATTTAAAGAGTAGTTTCCATCCTGAAACCTATAAATGTGTCCCATGAGGAAGATTAGTATCAATCATAGGCTTATTGGAGAGGGAGATAGGATACAATGATAACCTGAAGCTATCAGCTAGAGTAATGGTCTCAGAAGAAAAAGCAATCAGAGAAAGAAAAGAATATCCTCAATGAAAGGCTGAACTGGAAAATCAGGCAAGAATGTATCATGTTGATGAACATGAACTGGAATACAAGAGAGAGTGTCATACGACCAATACACAGGCTCCAAAGAAATGGTTATTGCCTAATGTTTATCTTAAAAGGAGTGCAAATAGGCATCTATATTATATCAAACTGCTTTACTTTTGTTCTGCAGCTAAAGTACTTTCACTAAAATGAAATAAAGCCACAGGCATGGTGTCTTAACTATGCAAATTGTTATCATTGAAGTGTCAGAAAAACAGAAATTATAACGATCTCCAGGAAAGGCATTGGACAGTTTGGATTTTTGTTTCAGAATGTTTTCACATCAACTTCTCTGCTTTGCTTTGGTATGTTTTGGCAGTTCTTTCCAGTTTAAATACTTCATGTAAGTATGCCCTCATACGCTCTCTCTGCACCTGTCATGGCTAAGCAGGATATTTTTTGAGCTTCAAGCTTCACACAGCACCTTTTTTATCTAACCCAACTTTAAAACCAAGCATCACTGACCTTTAAAGTTTGTGCCTAAGTTTTTAAATTCAAGCACATTTTTTTCTTTCTGCGGCACTATCTGGCTCATCCAAATGCATCTAAACTCTCACCATTATCTCTACAATGCAGTAATGTGATGGGCATTGCAAGGACAAAGCAAGTTTTTCCAATGGTATCCAGTCTTAACAGAATTTAGCACAGCATAAACACAGCCTAGAACAGGCCAGATGAAATGTAAGACCAAATCTCTAATTAGAAAGTAACTGACCCCACAGAGAATTTTTCTAAAATGTATTTTGTCTTGTATTTCTCTACCTAGTTGGAGTGAAATAAAAAATAACTCTGCTTATTCCTTTGCAAGGTCTTTGTTCAAAAATTTTGTACAAATGTCTTTCCTTCAAATCTGTCAAAAATATTCAGCCTTGTGGTCTTCTGATTCTCGTGTGGTAGCTCCATGTAATCTTCATCAGCTTGTTTTATGCAAACCAGGCTGTTCTATATCCTCTTACTTCTGTCCCTCTGACTTAACAGCACGTCAGAAACTAGAGAACAAAATTAAAGAAAGCAGATTTAAACCCTTTTTTATTTCCCCAGAAGATACTGCATCTGAATTTAACATGCTTTTCTGAGGACGTATCAGATTCAGTAACACACAAAGTTGTACCTCCTCCACAGCAGGATCCCAAGGCAGCCTCCATAATCACTGGCACATTGACACCAAAGACAGATGCTGGAAACAGTTACTGGCAGCTGAAGTGGCCAAAAAAATCCATTTCACTTAGGAGTGGTAGGTTGCAGAAACACACCACAAACTTCCCTCTTGCACATATGTAGAAAAGAAAAGGAGAGCGTTTTGTACTAAGGTATTTGTACATTTAGTCTTTGACAAAAGATGCAAAGAAAACATCTTGAAGACAGATATATAAACATCTGTATATCTGAAATTACGTATCACTACAATTTTAACTGATTTTGGACTACAACTACATTTGAAAAAATAAATGTTTTCATTCAGAGGTCAATTCTTTCTGGTTTAGGGGTTTTGTTAAAAGGTCTCAAGCATTCAAAATATGTCTCTCCAATTGTTCACTATTACCACAGTTCTGATCAGGAGACAAAAATAAACAAATTTATCAAATCAGGATGTTTGTATTGAGTCTATTTGTCTGCATGCAGCTAATATGAAATTAAACACTGTAGATGGAAACATTTAGCACTGAAATGAACCTGCCAGTGAGGGTTAATTAGACAATCAAGTACAAGAGCTGGAACTTTGTCTGCCAATCTGGCATTGCTTCTCCAAAGAGGTGCTCTTCAGTTTACAGCAGAATGTCAAAGCTATGTTCTGTGTGGGTGAAAAGGATGAGGGTGACTGGAATCTGGAGGAGCCACTGAAAAAGGCTGGCTGGAGAGAAAGGAAGGTCTCTCTCAGAGGAAGGTACCCTGAGCTGCAGGGCAAATGAGAAGAGGGAGCCCTTAAAAAACTGAGCCAGGGAAGAGGTGACAGCAAGGCAGCAAAGAGCAGGGGCTGACCTTGCTAGAAGCAGTCTTATTTCTAGATTTGTGTATTTCACAGATATTTGGGGCAGTGGCTCGTGGCTGTAGCACACAGGTGTTTTTATTTATGCTTTACCATCAATTAGTTTGAGTGAAGCACAATTCTCAAGCACTTAGCTAACAGTAATATTCCTTGCTTAAAGATGGAACTGATCTGAAACTGGCAAAATGGCATAACTTAAAACCACAGCTACCTAATGCACTTGGTCAAGGAATTTGAAGTGTAGGAAGGTGTGCCAGAGAGAATGCAAGAGGTAGGTTTAAAACAGATACTACAGAAATCAAGAAAACAGGAATCACCTCTTAGTGAGCAGCAGCAGAAACAAAACCTTCCCGCAAAGAGATGAAATGTGGAGTCCAGAGTCACGGGGGATTTATGGGTGCTTTATACCCTTTATCTGCTTTTTATTTTACATTATTAGTCCTAAATTGTACTCCTTTTTACCTGACAGTGGCATTGAACAATTACTGCTCACTTCTTCCTGGGCTGGGAGGTGGAGTGTAATTCACTGGATCTCTCCCTGGATCCATGTCACAATCAGAACAAGAGGCAAGGAGAAGTCAAAAGAAGGCAGGAACAAAAAGAAAAGACAGGTGGATGCACACAACTGCTGTCTTCAGTGACCCTGAATGTACATAAAATTCAGACCAAACTGCTATGATAAGATGAGTGACAGTGGTGGTGTTGACGGAAGAATGAAAAGGAGAACATGGCAGCACGACCAAGAAGTTCTACACTGCACATACTTTTTCAAGTACCTCTCAGTCTTTCATTGTTTAAAATCACCATTACTGAATGCCTTGACATCTAACTGATAACCTGTCAGCTAGAGGTTTTAAATTCTATAACCAGTGTTTACTTTTCAGGGCTCTGTACCACACCTGGCCTCAGCCCAGGATTCTTCTTTCATGTGAATGAACTTCTGTCAGTTTTTTCAGAGCAAAAAATATTCTAAAGCAGTTTTTCTGCACTGCATGAAAGTTCATCTTTCCAGCTTTACTGCCCCAAACAATGCTCACCATCAGAACAGCAAATTTTTACAAACTCAGACCTTTTCTAGACCCTTAATTTCAACTGTCAGGAGAGAGGGCAGAATATTGTCTTGGAAAGGAGAAACACTGGAGTCTCAACAGTTTTTTGGATGGGAATCTGCTGCCCATGTGCCCACAGTCCTGGTGCTTCCCACTCCTGGCAGACCCTTGGAGCCCTGAGTTGCTCCCACCTTGGTGTGCATGTCCTGTGCAGGTGGAACGTCCGAGGCCCCAGCCTGGAGCCCCCTCAGCAGGGCTCTGTGCAGCATCCCCGTGCCTGTGCTGGCATCTGCGAGCCCTCAGAACCCACTGCAGCCCACCTGCAGCCACCAGCTCTGACACTGATCACACTGGGCTGGCACAGTGACCCACAGGACTGGCACACAGTGACCCACAGGGCTGGCACACAGTGACCCACAGGACTGGCACACAGTGACCCACAGGGCTGGCACACAGTGACCCACAGGGCTGGCACACAGAGACCTACAGGGATGGCACACAGTGACCCACAGGACTGGCACACAGTGACCCACAGGGATGGCACACAGTGACCTACGGGGCTGGCACACAGAGACCCACAGGGATGACACACAGAGACCCACAGGGCTGGCACACAGAGACCCACAGGGATGGCACACAGTGACCCACAGGGATGGCACACAGTGACCCCCACGGGGCTGGCACACAGTGACCCCCACGGGGCTGGCACACAGTG